>WWNC01000155.1:600000-872141 GCA_011125475.1 Melanerpes aurifrons
GTGGCCTATGGAGCCAATGGGAGCGTCTATAGAGCCTGGGAGCCTCTCTAGTGGCCTATGGAGCCAATGGGAGCGTCTATAGAGCCCGGGAGCCTCTCTAGTGGCCTATGGAGCCAATGGGAGCGTCTATAGAGCCCGGGAGCCTCTCTAGTGGCCTATGGAGCCAATGGGAGCGTCTATAGAGCCCGGGGGAGCCTCTCTAGTGGCCTATGGAGCCAATGGGAGCATCTATAGAGCCCGGGAGCTCTCTAGTGGCCTATGGAGCCAATGGGAGCGTCTATAGAGCCTGGGGGAGCCTCTCTAGTGGCCTCTGGAGCCAATGGGAGCGTCTATAGAGCCCGGGGGAGCCTCTCTAGTGGCCTATGGAGCCAATGGGAGCGTCTATAGAGCCCGGGGAGCCTCTCTAGTGGCCTATGGAGCCAATGGGAGCGTCTATAGAGCCCATGGGAGCCTCTCTAGTGGCCTATGGAGCCAATGGGAGCGTCTATAGAGCCCGTGGGAGCCTCTCTAGTGGCCTCTGGAGCCAATGGGAGCGTCTATAGAGCCCGGGGAGCCTCTCTAGTGGCCTATGGAGCCAATGGGAGCGTCTATAGAGCCTGTGGGAGCCTCTCTAGTGGCCTATGGAGCCAATGGGAGCGTCTATAGAGCCCGGGGAGCCTCTCTAGTGGCCTATGGAGCCAATGGGAGCGTCTATAGAGCCCGGGGAGCCTCTAGTGGCCTATGGAGCCAATGGGAGCGTCTATAGAGCCCGGGGAGCCTCTCTAGTGGCCTATGGAGCCAATGGGAGCGTCTATAGAGCCCGGGGAGCCTCTCTAGTGGCCTATGGAGCCAATGGGAGCGTCTATAGAGCCCGTGGGAGCCTCTCTAGTGGCCTCTGGAGCCAATGGGAGCGTCTATAGAGCCCGGGGAGCCTCTCTAGTGGCCTGTGGAGCCAATGGGAGCGTCTATAGAGCCCGGGGAGCCTCTCTAGTGGCCTATGGAGCCAATGGGAGCGTCTATAGAGCCCGGGGAGCCTCTCTAGTGGCCTATGGAGCCAATGGGAGCGTCTATAGAGCCCGGGGAGCTCTCTAGTGGCCTATGGAGCCAATGGGAGCGTCTATAGAGCCCGGGGAGCCTCTCTAGTGGCCTATGGAGCCAATGGGAGCGTCTATAGAGCCCGGGGAGCCTCTCTAGTGGCCTATGGAGCCAATGGGAGCGTCTATAGAGCCCGGGGAGCCTCTCTAGTGGCCTATGGAGCCAATGGGAGCGTCTATAGAGCCCGTGGGAGCCTCTTTAGTGGCCTATGGAGCCAATGGGAGCGTCTATAGAGCCTGGGGAGCCTCTCTAGTGGCCTATGGAGCCAATGGGAGCGTCTATAGAGCCCATGGGAGCCTCTCTAGTGGCCTATGGAGCCAATGGGAGCGACTTCTATAGAGCCCGGGGAGCCTCTCTAGTGGCCTATGGAGCCAATGGGAGCGTCTATAGAGCCCGGGGAGCCTCTCTAGTGGCCTATGGAGCCAATGGGAGCGTCTATAGAGCCCGGGGAGCCTCTCTAGTGGCCTATGGAGCCAATGGGAGCGTCTATAGAGCCCGGGGAGCCTCTCTAGTGGCCTATGGAGCCAATGGGAGCGTCTATAGAGCCTGGGGGAGCCTCTCTAGTGGCCTATGGAGCCAATGGGAGCGTCTATAGAGCCCGGGGAGCCTCTCTAGTGGCCTATGGAGCCAATGGGAGCGTCTATAGAGCCCGGGGAGCTCTCTTCTAGTGGCCTATGGAGCCAATGGGAGCGTCTATAGAGCCCGGGGAGCCTCTCTAGTGGCCTATGGAGCCAATGGGAGCGTCTATAGAGCCCGGGAGCCTCTCTAGTGGCCTATGGAGCCAATGGGAGCGTCTATAGAGCCCGTGGGAGCCTCTCTAGTGGCCTACTGGAGCCAATGGGAGCGTCTATAGAGCCCGGGGAGCCTCTCTAGTGGCCTATGGAGCCAATGGGAGCGTCTATAGAGCCTGGGAGCCTCTCTAGTGGCCTATGGAGCCAATGGGAGCGTCTATAGAGCCCGGGGAGCCTCTCTAGTGGCCTATGGAGCCAATGGGAGCGTCTATAGAGCCCGGGGAGCCTCTCTAGTGGCCTATGGAGCCAATGGGAGCGTCTATAGAGCCCGTGGGAGCCTCTCTAGTGGCCTACTGGAGCCAATGGGAGCGTCTATAGAGCCCGGGAGCCTCTCTAGTGGCCTATGGAGCCAATGGGAGCGTCTATAGAGCCCGGGGAGCCTCTCTAGTGGCCTATGGAGCCAATGGGAGCGTCTATAGAGCCCGGGGAGCCTCTCTAGTGGCCTATGGAGCCAATGGGAGCGTCTATAGAGCCGGGGAGCTCTCTAGTGGCCTATGGAGCCAATGGGAGCGTCTATAGAGCCCGGGAGCCTCTCTAGTGGCCTATGGAGCCAATGGGAGCGTCTATAGAGCCCGGGGAGCTCTCTAGTGGCCTATGGAGCCAATGGGAGCGTCTATAGAGCCCGTGGGAGCCTCTAGTGGCCTATGGAGCCAATGGGAGCGTCTATAGAGCCCGGGAGCCTCTCTAGTGGCCTATGGAGCCAATGGGAGCGTCTATAGAGCCCGGGGAGCCTCTCTAGTGGCCTATGGAGCCAATGGGAGCGTCTATAGAGCCCGGGGAGCCTCTCTAGTGGCCTATGGAGCCAATGGGAGCGTCTATAGAGCCCTGGGAGCCTCTCTAGTGGCCTATGGAGCCAATGGGAGCGTCTATAGAGCCCGGGGGAGCCTCTCTAGTGGCCTATGGAGCCAATGGGAGCGTCTATAGAGCCCGGGGAGCCTCTCTAGTGGCCTATGGAGCCAATGGGAGCGTCTATAGAGCCCGGGAGCCTCTCTAGTGGCCTATGGAGCCAATGGGAGCGTCTATAGAGCCCGGGAGCTCTCTAGTGGCCTATGGAGCCAATGGGAGCGTCTATAGAGCCCGGGGAGCCTCTCTAGTGGCCTATGGAGCCAATGGGAGCGTCTATAGAGCCCATGGGAGCCTCTCTAGTGGCCTATGGAGCCAATGGGAGCGTCTATAGAGCCTGGGAGCCTCTCTAGTGGCCTATGGAGCCAATGGGAGCGTCTATAGAGCCCGGGGAGCCTCTCTAGTGGCCTATGGAGCCAATGGGAGCGTCTATAGAGCCCGGGGAGCCTCTAGTGGCCTATGGAGCCAATGGGAGCGTCTATAGAGCCCGGGGAGCCTCTCTAGTGGCCTATGGAGCCAATGGGAGCGTCTATAGAGCCCGGGAGCCTCTCTAGTGGCCTATGGAGCCAATGGGAGCGTCTATAGAGCCCGGGGGAGCCTCTCTAGTGGCCTATGGAGCCAATGGGAGCGTCTATAGAGCCCGGGGAGCCTCTCTAGTGGCCTATGGAGCCAATGGGAGCGTCTATAGAGCCGGGGAGCCTCTCTAGTGGCCTATGGAGCCAATGGGAGCGTCTATAGAGCCCGGGAGCCTCTCTAGTGGCCTATGGAGCCAATGGGAGCGTCTATAGAGCCCGGGGAGCCTCTCTAGTGGCCTATGGAGCCAATGGGAGCGTCTATAGAGCCCGGGGAGCCTCTCTAGTGGCCTATGGAGCCAATGGGAGCGTCTATAGAGCCCGTGGGAGCCTCTCTAGTGGCCTATGGAGCCAATGGGAGCGTCTATAGAGCCCGGGGAGCCTCTCTAGTGGCCTATGGAGCCAATGGGAGCGTCTATAGAGCCCGGGAGCCTCTGGCCTAGTGGGCCTATGGAGCCAATGGGAGCGTCTATAGAGCCCGGGAGCCTCTCTAGTGGCCTATGGAGCCAATGGGAGCGTCTATAGAGCCCGGGGAGCCTCTAGTGGCCTATGGAGCCAATGGGAGCGTCTATAGAGCCCGGGAGCCTCTCTAGTGGCCTATGGAGCCAATGGGAGCGTCTATAGAGCCCGGGGAGCCTCTCTAGTGGCCTATGGAGCCAATGGGAGCGTCTATAGAGCCCGGGAGCCTCTCTAGTGGCCTATGGAGCCAATGGGAGCGTCTATAGAGCCCGGGGAGCCTCTAGTGGCCTATGGAGCCAATGGGAGCGTCTATAGAGCCCGGGAGCCTCTTCTAGTGGCCTATGGAGCCAATGGGAGCGTCTATAGAGCCCGTGGGAGCCTCTCTAGTGGCCTATGGAGCCAATGGGAGCGTCTATAGAGCCCTAGAGGGGAGCCTCTCTAGTGGCCTATGGAGCCAATGGGAGCGTCTATAGAGCCCGGGGAGCCTCTCTAGTGGCCTATGGAGCCAATGGGAGCGTCTTCTATAGAGCCCGGGAGCCTCTCTAGTGGCCTATGGAGCCAATGGGAGCGTCTATAGAGCCCGGGGAGCCTCTCTAGTGGCCTATGGAGCCAATGGGAGCGTCTATAGAGCCCGGGGAGCCTCTCTAGTGGCCTATGGAGCCAATGGGAGCGTCTATAGAGCCCGGGGAGCCTCTCTAGTGGCCTATGGAGCCAATGGGAGCATCTATAGAGCCCGGGGAGCCTCTCTAGTGGCCTATGGAGCCAATGGGAGCGTCTATAGAGCCCGGGAGCCTCTCTAGTGGCCTATGGAGCCAATGGGAGCGTCTATAGAGCCCGGGGGAGCCTCTAGTGGCCTATGGAGCCAATGGGAGCGTCTATAGAGCCCGGGAGCCTCTAGTGGCCTATGGAGCCAATGGGAGCGTCTATAGAGCCCGTGGGAGCCTCTCTAGTGGCCTACTGGAGCCAATGGGAGCGTCTATAGAGCCCGGGGAGCCTCTCTAGTGGCCTATGGAGCCAATGGGAGCGTCTATAGAGCCCGGGGAGCCTCTCTAGTGGCCTATGGAGCCAATGGGAGCGTCTATAGAGCCGGGGAGCCTCTCTAGTGGCCTATGGAGCCAATGGGAGCGTCTATAGAGCCCGGGGAGCTCTCTTAGTGGCCTATGGAGCCAATGGGAGCGTCTATAGAGCCCGGGGAGCCTCTAGTGGCCTATGGAGCCAATGGGAGCGTCTATAGAGCCCGGGGAGCTCTCTAGTGGCCTATGGAGCCAATGGGAGCGTCTATAGAGCCCGGGAGCCTCTCTAGTGGCCTATGGAGCCAATGGGAGCGTCTATAGAGCCCGGGGAGCCTCTCTAGTGGCCTATGGAGCCAATGGGAGCGTCTATAGAGCCCGGGAGCCTCTCTAGTGGCCTATGGAGCCAATGGGAGCTTCTATAGAGCCCGGGAGCCTCTCTAGTGGCCTATGGAGCCAATGGGAGCGTCTATAGAGCCCGGGGAGCCTCTCTAGTGGCCTATGGAGCCAATGGGGGAGCGTCTATAGAGCCCCTGGGGGAGCCTCTCTAGTGGCCTATGGAGCCAATGGGAGCGTCTATAGAGCCCGGGGAGCTCTCTAGTGGCCTATGGAGCCAATGGGAGCGTCTATAGAGCCCGGGGAGCCTCTAGTGGCCTATGGAGCCAATGGGAGCGTCTATAGAGCCGGGGAGCCTCTAGTGGCCTATGGAGCCAATGGGAGCGCCTATAGAGCCCGGGAGCCTCTCTAGTGGCCTATGGAGCCAATGGGAGCGTCTATAGAGCCCGGGAGCCTCTCTAGTGGCCTATGGAGCCAATGGGAGCGTCTATAGAGCCCGGGGAGCTCTCTAGTGGCCTATGGAGCCAATGGGAGCGTCTATAGAGCCCGGGAGCCTCTAGTGGCCTATGGAGCCAATGGGAGCGCTCTATAGAGCCGGGGAGCCTCTCTAGTGGCCTATGGAGCCAATGGGAGCGTCTATAGAGCCCGGGGAGCCTCTCTAGTGGCCTATGGAGCCAATGGGAGAGCGTCTATAGAGCCCGGGGAGCTCTCTAGTGGCCTATGGAGCCAATGGGAGCGTCTATAGAGCCCGGGGAGCCTCTCTAGTGGCCTATGGAGCCAATGGGAGCGTCTATAGAGCCCGGGGAGCCTCTCTAGTGGCCTATGGAGCCAATGGGAGCGTCTATAGAGCCCGGGAGCCTCTCTAGTGGCCTATGGAGCCAATGGGAGCGTCTATAGAGCCCGGGAGCCTCTCTAGTGGCCTATGGAGCCAATGGGAGTCTATAGAGCCCTGGGGGAGCCTCTCTAGTGGCCTATGGAGCCAATGGGAGCGTCTATAGAGCCCTGGGAGCCTCTCTAGTGGCCTATGGAGCCAATGGGAGCGTCTATAGAGCCCGGGAGCCTCTAGTGGCCTATGGAGCCAATGGGAGCGTCTATAGAGCCCGGGGAGCCTCTCTAGTGGCCTATGGAGCCAATGGGAGCGTCTATAGAGCCCGGGAGCCTCTCTAGTGGCCTATGGAGCCAATGGGAGCGTCTATAGAGCCCGTGGGAGCCTCTCTAGTGGCCTATGGAGCCAATGGGAGCGTCTATAGAGCCCGGGAGCCTCTCTAGTGGCCTATGGAGCCAATGGGAGCGTCTATAGAGCCCGGGAGCTCTCTAGTGGCCTATGGAGCCAATGGGAGCGTCTATAGAGCCCGGGGAGCCCTCTCTAGTGGCCTATGGAGCCAATGGGAGCGTCTATAGAGCCCGGGGAGCCTCTCTAGTGGCCTATGGAGCCAATGGGAGCGTCTATAGAGCCCGGGAGCCTCTCTAGTGGCCTATGGAGCCAATGGGAGCGTCTATAGAGCCCGGGAGCTCTCTAGTGGCCTATGGAGCCAATGGGAGCGTCTATAGAGCCCGGGGAGCCTCTCTAGTGGCCTATGGAGCCAATGGGAGCGTCTATAGAGCCCGGGGAGCCTCTCTAGTGGCCTATGGAGCCAATGGGAGAGCGTCTATAGAGCCCGGGGGAGCCTCTCTAGTGGCCTATGGAGCCAATGGGAGCGTCTATAGAGCCCGGGGAGCCTCTCTAGTGGCCTATGGAGCCAATGGGAGCGTCTATAGAGCCCGGGGAGCTCTCTAGTGGCCTATGGAGCCAATGGGAGCGTCTATAGAGCCCGGGGAGCCTCTCTAGTGGCCTATGGAGCCAATGGGAGCGTCTATAGAGCCCTGGGAGCCTCTCTAGTGGCCTATGGAGCCAATGGGAGCGTCTATAGAGCCCTGGGAGCCTCTCTAGTGGCCTATGGAGCCAATGGGAGCGTCTATAGAGCCCGGGGAGCCTCTCTAGTGGCCTATGGAGCCAATGGGAGCGTCTATAGAGCCCGGGAGCCTCTAGTGGCCTATGGAGCCAATGGGAGCGTCTATAGAGCCCGGGGAGCCTCTCTAGTGGCCTATGGAGCCAATGGGAGCGTCTATAGAGCCCGGGAGCTCTC
The DNA here is from genome assembly GCA_011125475.1 of Melanerpes aurifrons. Taxonomy (NCBI): domain Eukaryota; kingdom Metazoa; phylum Chordata; class Aves; order Piciformes; family Picidae; genus Melanerpes; species Melanerpes aurifrons. Next base: position 607,212 of record WWNC01000155.1, read on the forward strand.
TAGTGGCCTATGGAGCCAATGGGAGCGTCTATAGAGCCCGGGAGCTCTCTAGTGGCCTATGGAGCCAATGGGAGCGTCTATAGAGCCCGGGGAGCCTCTCTAGTGGCCTATGGAGCCAATGGGAGCGTCTATAGAGCCCGGGGAGCCTCTCTAGTGGCCTATGGAGCCAATGGGAGCAATGGGAGCGCGTCTATAGAGCCCGGGGAGCCTCTCTAGTGGCCTATGGAGCCAATGGGAGCGTCTATAGAGCCCGGGAGCCTCTCTAGTGGCCTATGGAGCCAATGGGAGCGTCTATAGAGCCCGGGGAGCCTCTCTAGTGGCCTATGGAGCCAATGGGAGCGTCTATAGAGCCCGGGAGCTCTCTAGTGGCCTATGGAGCCAATGGGAGCGTCTATAGAGCCCGGGAGCCTCTCTAGTGGCCTATGGAGCCAATGGGAGCGTCTATAGAGCCCGGGGAGCCTCTCTAGTGGCCTATGGAGCCAATGGGAGCGTCTATAGAGCCCGTGGGAGCCTCTCTAGTGGCCTATGGAGCCAATGGGAGCGTCTATAGAGCCCGGGGGAGCCTCTCTAGTGGCCTATGGAGCCAATGGGAGCGTCTATAGAGCCCGGGGAGCCTCTCTAGTGGCCTATGGAGCCAATGGGAGCGTCTATAGAGCCGGGGGAGCTCTCTAGTGGCCTATGGAGCCAATGGGAGCGTCTATAGAGCCCGGGGAGCCTCTCTAGTGGCCTATGGAGCCAATGGGAGCGTCTATAGAGCCCGGGGAGCCTCTAGTGGCCTATGGAGCCAATGGGAGCGTCTATAGAGCCCGGGGAGCCTCTCTAGTGGCCTATGGAGCCAATGGGAGCGTCTATAGAGCCCGGGAGCCTCTCTAGTGGCCTATGGAGCCAATGGGAGCGCGTCTATAGAGCCCGGGGAGCCTCTCTAGTGGCCTATGGAGCCAATGGGAGCGTCTATAGAGCCCGGGAGCCTCTCTAGTGGCCTATGGAGCCAATGGGAGCGTCTATAGAGCCCGTGGGAGCCTCTCTAGTGGCCTATGGAGCCAATGGGAGCGTCTATAGAGCCCGGGGAGCTCTCTAGTGGCCTATGGAGCCAATGGGAGCGTCTATAGAGCCCGTGGGAGCCTCTCTAGTGGCCTATGGAGCCAATGGGAGCGTCTATAGAGCCCGGGAGCCTCTCTAGTGGCCTATGGAGCCAATGGGAGAGCGTCTATAGAGCCCGGGAGCCTCTCTAGTGGCCTATGGAGCCAATGGGAGCGTCTATAGAGCCCGGGGAGCCTCTCTAGTGGCCTATGGAGCCAATGGGAGCGTCTATAGAGCCCGGGAGCCTCTCTAGTGGCCTATGGAGCCAATGGGAGCGTCTATAGAGCCCGGGGAGCTCTCTAGTGGCCTATGGAGCCAATGGGAGCGTCTATAGAGCCCGGGGAGCCTCTCTAGTGGCCTATGGAGCCAATGGGAGCGTCTATAGAGCCCGGGAGCCTCTCTAGTGGCCTATGGAGCCAATGGGAGCGTCTATAGAGCCCGGGGAGCCTCTCTAGTGGCCTATGGAGCCAATGGGAGCGTCTATAGAGCCCTGGGAGCCTCTCTAGTGGCCTATGGAGCCAATGGGAGCGTCTATAGAGCCCGGGGAGCCTCTCTAGTGGCCTATGGAGCCAATGGGAGCGTCTATAGAGCCCGTGGGAGCTCTCTAGTGGCCTATGGAGCCAATGGGAGCGTCTATAGAGCCCGGGGAGCTCTCTAGTGGCCTATGGAGCCAATGGGAGCGTCTATAGAGCCCGGGGAGCCTCTCTAGTGGCCTATGGAGCCAATGGGAGCGTCTATAGAGCCCGGGGAGCCTCTCTAGTGGCCTATGGAGCCAATGGGAGCGTCTATAGAGCCCGGGGAGCCTCTCTAGTGGCCTATGGAGCCAATGGGAGCGTCTATAGAGCCGGGGAGCCTCTCTAGTGGCCTATGGAGCCAATGGGAGCGTCTATAGAGCCCGGGGAGCCTCTCTAGTGGCCTATGGAGCCAATGGGAGCGTCTATAGAGCCTGGGGGGAGCCTCTCTAGTGGCCTATGGAGCCAATGGGAGCGTCTATAGAGCCCGGGGAGCCTCTCTAGTGGCCTATGGAGCCAATGGGAGCGTCTATAGAGCCCGGGAGCCTCTCTAGTGGCCTGGAGCCAATGGGAGCGTCTATAGAGCCCGGGGAGCCTCTCTAGTGGCCTATGGAGCCAATGGGAGCGTCTATAGAGCCCGGGGAGCTCTCTAGTGGCCTATGGAGCCAATGGGAGGGAGTCTATAGAGCCCGGGGAGCCTCTCTAGTGGCCTATGGAGCCAATGGGAGCGTCTATAGAGCCCGGGGAGCCTCTCTAGAGGCCTATGGAGCCAATGGGAGCGTCTATAGAGCCCGGGGAGCCTCTCTAGTGGCCTATGGAGCCAATGGGAGCGTCTATAGAGCCTGGGAGCCTCTCTAGTGGCCTATGGAGCCAATGGGAGCGTCTATAGAGCCCGGGGAGCCTCTAGTGGCCTATGGAGCCAATGGGAGCGTCTATAGAGCCCGGGGAGCCTCTCTAGTGGCCTATGGAGCCAATGGGAGCGTCTATAGAGCCCGGGAGCCTCTCTAGTGGCCTATGGAGCCAATGGGAGCGTCTATAGAGCCCGGGAGCCTCTCTAGTGGCCTATGGAGCCAATGGGAGCGTCTATAGAGCCCGGGAGCCTCTCTAGTGGGCTATGGAGCCAATGGGAGCGTCTATAGAGCCGGGGAGCCTCTCTAGTGGCCTATGGAGCCAATGGGAGCGTCTATAGAGCCCGGGGGAGCTCTCTAGTGGCCTATGGAGCCAATGGGAGCGTCTATAGAGCCCGGGGAGCCTCTCTAGTGGCCTATGGAGCCAATGGGAGCGTCTATAGAGCCCTGGGAGCCTCTCTAGTGGCCTATGGAGCCAATGGGAGCGTCTATAGAGCCCGGGAGCCTCTCTAGTGGCCTATGGAGCCAATGGGAGCGTCTATAGAGCCCGGGGAGCCTCTCTAGTGGCCTATGGAGCCAATGGGAGCGTCTATAGAGCCCGGGAGCCTCTCTAGTGGCCTATGGAGCCAATGGGAGCCTCTCTAGTGGCCTATGGAGCCAATGGGAGCTATAGAGCCCTAGTGGCCTATGGAGCTATGGGGAGCGTCTATAGAGCCCGGGGAGCCTCTCTAGTGGCCTATGGAGCCAATGGGAGCGTCTATAGAGCCCGGGAGCCTCTCTCTAGTGGCCTATGGAGCAATGGGAGCGTCTATAGAGCCCGGGGAGCCTCTCTAGTGGCCTATGGAGCCAATGGGAGCGTCTATAGAGCCCGGGGAGCCTCTCTAGTGGCCTATGGAGCCAATGGGAGCGTCTATAGAGCCCGGGGAGCCTCTCTAGTGGCCTATGGAGCCAATGGGAGCGTCTATAGAGCCCGGGAGCCTCTCTAGTGGCCTATGGAGCCAATGGGAGCGTCTATAGAGCCCGGGGAGCCTCTCTAGTGGCCTATGGAGCCAATGGGAGCGTCTATAGAGCCGGGGAGCCTCTAGTGGCCTATGGAGCCAATGGGAGCGTCTATAGAGCCCGGGGAGCCTCTCTAGTGGCCTATGGAGCCAATGGGAGCGTCTATAGAGCCCGGGAGCCTCTCTAGTGGCCTATGGAGCCAATGGGAGCGTCTATAGAGCCCGGGGAGCCTCTCTAGTGGCCTATGGAGCAATGGGAGCGTCTATAGAGCCCGGGGGAGCCTCTCTAGTGGCCTATGGAGCCAATGGGAGCGTCTATAGAGCCCGGGGAGCCTCTCTAGTGGCCTATGGAGCCAATGGGAGCGTCTATAGAGCCCGGGAGCCTCTAGTGGCCTATGGAGCCAATGGGAGCGTCTATAGAGCCCGGGGAGCCTCTCTAGTGGCCTATGGAGCCAATGGGAGCGTCTATAGAGCCCGGGGAGCCTCTCTAGTGGCCTATGGAGCCAATGGGAGCGTCTATAGAGCCCGGGGAGCCTCTCTAGTGGCCTATGGAGCCAATGGGAGAGCGTCTATAGAGCCCGGGGAGCCTCTCTAGTGGCCTATGGAGCCAATGGGAGCGCTATAGAGCCCGGGAGCCTCTCTAGTGGCCTATGGAGCCAATGGGAGCGTCTATAGAGCCCGGGGAGCCTCTAGTGGCCTATGGAGCCAATGGGAGCGTCTATAGAGCCCGGGGAGCCTCTAGTGGCCTATGGAGCCAATGGGAGCGTCTATAGAGCCCGGGAGCCTCTCTAGTGGCCTATGGAGCCAATGGGAGCGTCTATAGAGCCCGTGGGGAGCCTCTCTAGTGGCCTATGGAGCCAATGGGAGCGTCTATAGAGCCGGGGGAGCCTCTCTAGTGGCCTATGGAGCCAATGGGAGCGTCTATAGAGCCCGGGGAGCTCTCTAGTGGCCTATGGAGCCAATGGGAGCGTCTATAGAGCCCGTGGGAGCCTCTAGTGGCCTATGGAGCCAATGGGAGCGTCTATAGAGCCCGGGGAGCTCTCTAGTGGCCTATGGAGCCAATGGGAGCGTCTATAGAGCCGGGGGAGCCTCTCTAGTGGCCTATGGAGCCAATGGGAGCGTCTATAGAGCCCGGGAGCCTCTCTAGTGGCCTATGGAGCCAATGGGAGCGCTCTATCTAGTGGCCTATGGAGCCAATGGGAGCGTCTATAGAGCCCGGGGAGCTCTCTAGTGGCCTATGGAGCCATGGGGGAGCGTCTATAGAGCCCGTGGGAGCCTCTCTAGTGGCCTATGGAGCCAATGGGAGCGTCTATAGAGCCCGGGGAGCCTCTCTAGTGGCCTATGGAGCCAATGGGAGCGTCTATAGAGCCCGGGGAGCTCTCTAGTGGCCTATGGAGCCAATGGGAGCGTCTATAGAGCCCGGGAGCCTCTCTAGTGGCCTATGGAGCCAATGGGAGCGTCTATAGAGCCGGGGAGCCTCTCTAGTGGCCTATGGAGCCATGGGATGGGAGCGCTCTATAGAGCCAATGGGAGCCTATAGAGCCCGGGAGTGGCCTATGGAGCCAATGGGAGCGTCTATAGAGCCCGGGGAGCCTCTCTAGTGGCCTATGGAGCCAATGGGAGCGTCTATAGAGCCCGGGGAGCCTCTCTAGTGGCCTATGGAGCCAATGGGAGCGCTCTATAGAGCCCGGGAGCCTCTCTAGTGGCCTATGGAGCCAATGGGAGCGTCTATAGAGCCCGGGGAGCCTCTCTAGTGGCCTATGGAGCCAATGGGAGCGTCTATAGAGCCTGTGGGAGCTCTCTAGTGGCCTATGGAGCCAATGGGAGCGTCTATAGAGCCCGGGGAGCCTCTCTAGTGGCCTATGGAGCCAATGGGAGCGTCTATAGAGCCCGGGGAGCTCTCTAGTGGCCTATGGAGCCAATGGGAGCGTCTATAGAGCCCGGGGAGCTCTCTAGTGGCCTATGGAGCCAATGGGAGCGTCTATAGAGCCCGGGGAGCTCTCTAGTGGCCTATGGAGCCAATGGGAGCGTCTATAGAGCCCGGGAGCTCTCTAGTGGCCTATGGAGCCAATGGGAGCGTCTATAGAGCCCGGGAGCCTCTAGTGGCCTATGGAGCCAATGGGAGCGTCTATAGAGCCCGGGGAGCCTCTCTAGTGGCCTATGGAGCCAATGGGAGCGTCTATAGAGCCCGGGGAGCCTCTCTAGTGGCCTATGGAGCCAATGGGAGCGTCTATAGAGCCCGGGGAGCCTCTCTAGTGGCCTATGGAGCCAATGGGAGCGTCTATAGAGCCCGGGGAGCTCTCTAGTGGCCTATGGAGCCAATGGGAGCGTCTATAGAGCCCGGGGAGCCTCTCTAGTGGCCTATGGAGCCAATGGGAGCGTCTATAGAGCCCGGGGAGCCTCTCTAGTGGCCTATGGAGCCAATGGGAGCGTCTATAGAGCCCGGGGAGCCTCTCTAGTGGCCTATGGAGCCAATGGGAGCGTCTATAGAGCCGGGGAGCCTCTCTAGTGGCCTATGGAGCCAATGGGAGCGTCTATAGAGCCCGGGGAGCCTCTCTAGTGGCCTATGGAGCCAATGGGAGCGTCTATAGAGCCCGGGGAGCCTCTCTAGTGGCCTATGGAGCCAATGGGAGCGTCTATAGAGCCCGGGGAGCCTCTCTAGTGGCCTATGGAGCCAATGGGAGCGTCTATAGAGCCCGGGGAGCCTCTAGTGGCCTATGGAGCCAATGGGAGCGTCTATAGAGCCCGGGGGAGCCTCTAGTGGCCTATGGAGCCAATGGGAGCGTCTATAGAGCCCGGGGAGCCTCTCTAGTGGCCTATGGAGCCAATGGGAGCGTCTATAGAGCCGGGGAGCCTCTCTAGTGGCCTATGGAGCCAATGGGAGCGTCTATAGAGCCCGGGAGCCTCTCTAGTGGCCTATGGAGCCAATGGGAGCGTCTATAGAGCCCGGGGAGCCTCTCTAGTGGCCTATGGAGCCAATGGGAGTCTATAGATGGGAGCTCTCTAGTGGCCTATATGGAGCCAATGGGAGCGTCTATAGAGCCCGGGAGCCTCTAGTGGCCTATGGAGCCAATGGGAGCGTCTATAGAGCCCGGGGAGCCTCTCTAGTGGCCTATGGAGCCAATGGGAGCGTCTATAGAGCCGGGGAGCCTCTCTAGTGGCCTATGGAGCCAATGGGAGCGTCTATAGAGCCCGGGGAGCCTCTCTAGTGGCCTATGGAGCCAATGGGAGCGTCTATAGAGCCCGGGGAGCCTCTCTAGTGGCCTATGGAGCCAATGGGGAGCGTCTATAGAGCCCGGGGAGCCAGTGGCCTATGGAGCCAATGGGAGCGTCTATAGAGCCCGGGGGAGCCTCTAGTGGCCTATGGAGCCAATGGGAGCGTCTATAGAGCCCGGGAGCCCTCTAGTGGCCTATGGAGCCAATGGGAGCGTCTATAGAGCCCGGGGAGCTCTCTAGTGGCCTATGGAGCCAATGGGAGCGTCTATAGAGCCTGGGAGCCTCTCTAGTGGCCTATGGAGCCAATGGGAGCGTCTATAGAGCCCGGGGAGCCTCTCTAGTGGCCTATGGAGCCAATGGGAGCGTCTATAGAGCCGGGGAGCCTCTCTAGTGGCCTATGGAGCCAATGGGAGCGTCTATAGAGCCCGGGAGCCTCTCTAGTGGCCTATGGAGCCAATGGGAGCGTCTATAGAGCCGGGGAGCTCTCTAGTGGCCTATGGAGCCAATGGGAGCGTCTATAGAGCCGGGGAGCCTCTCTAGTGGCCTATGGAGCCAATGGGAGCGTCTATAGAGCCCGGGGAGCCTCTCTAGTGGCCTATGGAGCCAATGGGAGCGTCTATAGAGCCCGGGGAGCCTCTCTAGTGGCCTATGGAGCCAATGGGAGCGTCTATAGAGCCCGGGAGCCTCTCTAGTGGCCTATGGAGCCAATGGGAGCGTCTATAGAGCCCGGGGAGCCTCTCTAGTGGCCTATGGAGCCAATGGGAGCGTCTATAGAGCCCGGGGAGCCTCTCTAGTGGCCTATGGAGCCAATGGGGAGCGTCTATAGAGCCCGGGGAGCTCTCTAGTGGCCTATGGAGCCAATGGGAGCGTCTATAGAGCCCGGGGAGCCTCTCTAGTGGCCTATGGAGCCAATGGGAGCGTCTATAGAGCCCGGGAGCCTCTCTAGTGGCCTATGGAGCCAATGGGAGCGTCTATAGAGCCCGGGGAGCCTCTCTAGTGGCCTATGGAGCCAATGGGAGCGTCTATAGAGCCCGGGGAGCCTCTCTAGTGGCCTATGGAGCCAATGGGAGCGTCTATAGAGCCCGGGGAGCTCTCTAGTGGCCTATGGAGCCAATGGGGAGCGTCTATAGAGCCCGGGGAGCTCTCTAGTGGCCTATGGAGCCAATGGGAGCGTCTATAGAGCCCGGGGAGCCTCTAGTGGCCTATGGAGCCAATGGGAGCGTCTATAGAGCCCCGGGGAGCCTCTCTAGTGGCCTATGGAGCCAATGGGAGCGTCTATAGAGCCCGGGAGCCTCTCTAGTGGCCTATGGAGCCAATGGGAGCGTCTATAGAGCCCGGGAGCCTCTAGTGGCCTATGGAGCCAATGGGAGCGTCTATAGAGCCCTGGGAGCCTCTAGTGGCCTATGGAGCCATGGGAGCGTCTATAGAGCCCGGGGAGCCTCTAGTGGCCTATGGAGCCAATGGGAGCGTCTATAGAGCCCGGGGAGCCTCTAGTGGCCTATGGAGCCAATGGGGGAGTCTATAGAGCCTGGGAGAGCCTCTCTAGAGTGGCCTATGGAGCCAATGGGAGCGTCTATAGAGCCGGGGAGCTCTCTAGTGGCCTATGGAGCCAATGGGAGCGTCTATAGAGCCCGGGGCCCTCTAGTGGCCTATGGAGCCAATGGGAGCGTCTATAGAGCCCGGGGAGCTCTCTAGTGGCCTATGGAGCCAATGGGAGCGTCTATAGAGCCCGGGGAGCCTCTCTAGTGGCCTATGGAGCCAATGGGAGCGTCTATAGAGCCCGGGGAGCCTCTCTAGTGGCCTATGGAGCCAATGGGAGCGTCTATAGAGCCCGGGGAGCCTCTCTAGTGGCCTATGGAGCCAATGGGAGCGTCTATAGAGCCCGGGAGCCTCTCTAGTGGCCTATGGAGCCAATGGGAGCGTCTATAGAGCCCGGGGAGCTCTCTAGTGGCCTATGGAGCCAATGGGAGCGTCTATAGAGCCCGGGGAGCCTCTCTAGTGGCCTATGGAGCCAATGGGAGCGTCTATAGAGCCGGGGAGCCTCTCTAGTGGCCTATGGAGCCAATGGGAGCGTCTATAGAGCCCGGGGAGCCTCTCTCTAGTGGCCTATGGAGCCAATGGGAGCGTCTATAGAGCCCGGGAGCCTCTCTAGTGGCCTATGGAGCCAATGGGAGCGTCTATAGAGCCCGGGGAGCCTCTAGTGGCCTATGGAGCCAATGGGAGCGTCTATAGAGCCCGGGGAGCCTCTCTAGTGGCCTATGGAGCCAATGGGAGCGTCTATAGAGCCCGGGGAGCCTCTCTAGTGGCCTATGGAGCCAATGGGAGCGTCTATAGAGCCCGGGGAGCCTCTCTAGTGGCCTATGGAGCCAATGGGAGCGTCTATAGAGCCCGGGAGCCTCTCTAGTGGCCTATGGAGCCAATGGGAGCGTCTATAGAGCCCGGGGAGCCTCTCTAGTGGCCTATGGAGCCAATGGGAGCGTCTATAGAGCCCGGGGAGCCTCTAGTGGCCTATGGAGCCAATGGGAGCGTCTATAGAGCCCGGGAGCCTCTCTAGTGGCCTATGGAGCCAATGGGAGCGTCTATAGAGCCCGGGAGCCTCTCTAGTGGCCTATGGAGCCAATGGGAGCGTCTATAGAGCCCGTGGGAGCCTCTCTAGTGGCCTATGGAGCCAATGGGAGCGTCTATAGAGCCCGGGGAGCCTCTAGTGGCCTATGGAGCCAATGGGAGCGTCTATAGAGCCCGGGAGCCTCTCTAGTGGCCTATGGAGCCAATGGGAGCGTCTATAGAGCCCTGGGAGCCTCTCTAGTGGCCTATGGAGCCAATGGGAGCGTCTATAGAGCCCGGGGAGCCTCTCTAGTGGCCTATGGAGCCAATGGGAGCGTCTATAGAGCCCGGGGAGCCTCTCTAGTGGCCTATGGAGCCAATGGGAGCGCGTCTATAGAGCCCGGGGAGCCTCTCTAGTGGCCTATGGAGCCAATGGGAGCGTCTATAGAGCCGGGGGAGCTCTCTAGTGGCCTATGGAGCCAATGGGAGCGTCTATAGAGCCCGGGGGAGCCTCTCTAGTGGCCTAGTGGCCTATGGAGCCAATGGGAGCGTCTATAGAGCCTATAGAGCCGGGAGCCTGGCCTAGTGGCCTATGGAGCCAATGGGGGAGCGTCTATAGAGCCCGGGGAGCCTCTCTAGTGGCCTATGGAGCCAATGGGAGCGTCTATAGAGCCCGGGGAGCCTCTCTAGTGGCCTATGGAGCCAATGGGAGCGTCTATAGAGCCCGGGGAGCTCTCTAGTGGCCTATGGAGCCAATGGGAGCGTCTATAGAGCCCGGGGGAGCCTCTCTAGTGGCCTATGGAGCCAATGGGAGCGTCTATAGAGCCCGGGGAGCCTCTCTAGTGGCCTATGGAGCCAATGGGAGCGTCTATAGAGCCCGGGGAGCCTCTCTAGTGGCCTATGGAGCCAATGGGAGCGTCTATAGAGCCCGGGGAGCCTCTCTAGTGGCCTATGGAGCCAATGGGAGCGTCTATAGAGCCTGGGGAGCCTCTAGTGGCCTATGGAGCCAATGGGAGCGTCTATAGAGCCCGGGGAGCCTCTCTAGTGGCCTATGGAGCCAATGGGAGCGTCTATAGAGCCCGGGGAGCCTCTCTAGTGGCCTATGGAGCCAATGGGAGCGTCTATAGAGCCCGGGAGCCTCTCTAGTGGCCTATGGAGCCAATGGGAGCGTCTATAGAGCCCGGGGAGCCTCTCTAGTGGCCTATGGAGCCAATGGGAGCGTCTATAGAGCCCGGGAGCCTCTAGTGGCCTATGGAGCCAATGGGAGCGCCTATAGAGCCCCGGGAGCCTCTCTAGTGGCCTATGGAGCCAATGGGAGCGTCTATAGAGCCCGGGGAGCCTCTCTAGTGGCCTATGGAGCCAATGGGAGCGTCTATAGAGCCTGGGAGCCTCTCTAGTGGCCTATGGAGCCAATGGGAGCGTCTATAGAGCCGGGGAGCCTCTCTAGTGGCCTATGGAGCCAATGGGAGCGTCTATAGAGCCCGGGAGCTCTCTAGTGGCCTATGGAGCCAATGGGAGCGTCTATAGAGCCCGGGGGAGCCTCTAGTGGCCTATGGAGCCAATGGGAGCGTCTATAGAGCCCGGGAGCCTCTCTAGTGGCCTATGGAGCCAATGGGAGCGTCTATAGAGCCCGGGGAGCCTCTCTAGTGGCCTATGGAGCCAATGGGAGCGTCTATAGAGCCCTGGGAGCCTCTCTAGTGGCCTATGGAGCCAATGGGAGCGTCTATAGAGCCCGGGGAGCCTCTAGTGGCCTATGGAGCCAATGGGAGCGTCTATAGAGCCCGGGGAGCCTCTCTAGTGGCCTATGGAGCCAATGGGAGCGTCTATAGAGCCCGGGAGCCTCTCTAGTGGCCTATGGAGCCAATGGGAGCGTCTATAGAGCCCGGGGAGCCTCTCTAGTGGCCTATGGAGCCAATGGGAGCGTCTATAGAGCCCGGGAGCCTCTCTAGTGGCCTATGGAGCCAATGGGAGCGTCTATAGAGCCCTAGTGGGGAGCCTCTCTAGTGGCCTATGGAGCCAATGGGAGCGTCTATAGAGCCCGGGGAGCCTCTCTAGTGGCCTATGGAGCCAATGGGAGCGTCTATAGAGCCGGGGAGCTCTCTAGTGGCCTATGGAGCCAATGGGAGCGTCTATAGAGCCCATGGGAGCCTCTCTAGTGGCCTATGGAGCCAATGGGAGCGTCTATAGAGCCCGGGAGCCTCTCTAGTGGCCTATGGAGCCAATGGGAGCGTCTATAGAGCCCGGGAGCCTCTAGTGGCCTATGGAGCCAATGGGAGCGTCTATAGAGCCCGGGGAGCCTCTAGTGGCCTATGGAGCCAATGGGAGCGTCTATAGAGCCCGGGGAGCCTCTCTAGTGGCCTATGGAGCCAATGGGAGCGTCTATAGAGCCCGGGAGCCTCTCTAGTGGCCTATGGAGCCAATGGGAGCGTCTATAGAGCCCTGGGAGCCTCTCTAGTGGCCTATGGAGCCAATGGGAGCGTCTATAGAGCCCGGGAGCCTCTAGTGGCCTATGGAGCCAATGGGAGCGTCTATAGAGCCCGGGGAGCCTCTCTAGTGGCCTATGGAGCCAATGGGAGCGTCTATAGAGCCCGGGGAGCCTCTAGTGGCCTATGGAGCCAATGGGAGCGTCTATAGAGCCCGGGGAGCTCTCTAGTGGCCTATGGAGCCAATGGGAGCGCCTATAGAGCCCGGGGAGCTAGTGGCCTCTAGTGGCCTATGGAGCCAATGGGAGCGTAGTGGCCTATAGAGCCCGGGGAGCCTCTAGTGGCCTATGGAGCCAATGGGAGCGTCTATAGAGCCCGGGGAGCCTCTCTAGTGGCCTATGGAGCCAATGGGAGCGTCTATAGAGCCCGGGGAGCCTCTCTAGTGGCCTATGGAGCCAATGGGAGCGTCTATAGAGCCCGGGGGAGCTCTCTAGTGGCCTATGGAGCCAATGGGAGCGTCTATAGAGCCCGGGAGCTCTCTAGTGGCCTATGGAGCCAATGGGAGCGTCTATAGAGCCCGGGGAGCCTCTCTAGTGGCCTATGGAGCCAATGGGAGCGTCTATAGAGCCCGGGAGCCTCTCTAGTGGCCTATGGAGCCAATGGGAGCGTCTATAGAGCCCGGGGAGCCTCTCTAGTGGCCTATGGAGCCAATGGGAGCGTCTATAGAGCCCGGGAGCCCTCTAGTGGCCTATGGAGCCAATGGGAGCGTCTATAGAGCCCGGGGAGCCTCTCTAGTGGCCTATGGAGCCAATGGGAGCGTCTATAGAGCCCGGGAGCCCTCTAGTGGCCTATGGAGCCAATGGGAGCGCCTATAGAGCCCGGGGAGCCTCTCTAGTGGCCTATGGAGCCAATGGGAGCGTCTATAGAGCCCGGGGAGCCTCTCTAGTGGCCTATGGAGCCAATGGGAGCGTCTATAGAGCCCGGGGAGCCTCTCTAGTGGCCTATGGAGCCAATGGGAGCGTCTATAGAGCCCGGGGAGCCTCTCTAGTGGCCTATGGAGCCAATGGGAGCGTCTATAGAGCCCGGGGAGCCTCCTCTAGTGGCCTATGGAGCCAATGGGAGCGTCTATAGAGCCCTGGGGAGCCTCTCTAGTGGCCTATGGAGCCAATGGGAGCTCTATAGAGCCTGGGAGCTCTCTAGTGGCCTATGGAGCCAATGGGAGCGTCTATAGAGCCCGGGAGCTCTCTAGTGGCCTATGGAGCCAATGGGAGCGCCTATAGAGCCCGGGGAGCTCTCTAGTGGCCTATGGAGCCAATGGGAGCGTCTATAGAGCCCGGGAGCCTCTCTAGTGGCCTATGGAGCCAATGGGAGCGTCTATAGAGCCCGGGAGCTCTAGTGGCCTATGGAGCCAATGGGAGGCCTATAGAGCCCGGGGAGCCAATGGAGCCAATGGGAGCGTCTATAGAGCCCGGGGAGCCTCTAGTGGCCTATGGAGCCAATGGGAGCGTCTATAGAGCCCGGGGAGCCTCTCTAGTGGCCTATGGAGCCAATGGGAGCGTCTATAGAGCCCGGGGGAGCCTCTCTAGTGGCCTATGGAGCCAATGGGAGCGTCTATAGAGCCCTGGGAGCCTCTCTAGTGGCCTATGGAGCCAATGGGAGCGTCTATAGAGCCCGGGGAGCCTCTCTAGTGGCCTATGGAGCCAATGGGAGCGTCTATAGAGCCCGGGGAGCCTCTCTAGTGGCCTATGGAGCCAATGGGAGCGTCTATAGAGCCCCTGGGAGCTCTCTAGTGGCCTATGGAGCCAATGGGAGCGCTCTATAGAGCCCGGGGGAGCCTCTCTAGTGGCCTATGGAGCCAATGGGAGCGTCTATAGAGCCCGGGAGCCTCTCTAGTGGCCTATGGAGCCAATGGGAGCGTCTATAGAGCCCGGGGAGCCTCTCTAGTGGCCTATGGAGCCAATGGGAGCGTCTATAGAGCCCGGGGAGCCTCTCTAGTGGCCTATGGAGCCAATGGGAGCGTCTATAGAGCCCGGGGAGCCTCTCTAGTGGCCTATGGAGCCAATGGGAGCGTCTATAGAGCCCGGGGAGCCTCTCTAGTGGCCTATGGAGCCAATGGGAGCGCCTATAGAGCCCGGGAGCCTCTCTAGTGGCCTATGGAGCCAATGGGAGCGTCTATAGAGCCCGGGGAGCCTCTCTAGTGGCCTATGGAGCCAATGGGAGCGTCTATAGAGCCCGGGGAGCCTCTAGTGGCCTATGGAGCCAATGGGAGCGTCTATAGAGCCCGGGGAGCCTCTCTAGTGGCCTATGGAGCCAATGGGAGCGTCTATAGAGCCCGGGGAGCCTCTCTAGTGGCCTATGGAGCCAATGGGAGCGTCTATAGAGCCCGGGGAGCCTCTCTAGTGGCCTATGGAGCCAATGGGAGCGTCTATAGAGCCCGGGGAGCCTCTAGTGGCCTATGGAGCCAATGGGAGCGTCTATAGAGCCCGGGGAGCCTCTCTAGTGGCCTATGGAGCCAATGGGAGCGTCTATAGAGCCCGGGAGCCTCTCTAGTGGCCTATGGAGCCAATGGGAGCGTCTATAGAGCCCGGGGGAGCCTCTCTAGTGGCCTATGGAGCCAATGGGAGCGTCTATAGAGCCCGGGGGAGCCTCTCTAGTGGCCTATGGAGCCAATGGGAGCGTCTATAGAGCCTGGGGGAGCCTCTCTAGTGGCCTATGGAGCCAATGGGAGCGTCTATAGAGCCCGGGGGAGCCTCTCTAGTGGCCTATGGAGCCAATGGGAGCGTCTATAGAGCCCGGGGGAGCCTCTCTAGTGGCCTATGGAGCCAATGGGAGCGTCTATAGAGCCCGTGGGAGCCTCTCTAGTGGCCTATGGAGCCAATGGGAGCGTCTATAGAGCCCGTGGGAGCTCTCTAGTGGCCTATGGAGCCAATGGGAGCGTCTATAGAGCCCGGGGAGCCCTCTAGTGGCCTATGGAGCCAATGGGAGCGTCTATAGAGCCCGGGGGAGCCTCTCTAGTGGCCTATGGAGCCAATGGGAGCGTCTATAGAGCCTGGGGGAGCCTCTCTAGTGGCCTATGGAGCCAATGGGAGCGTCTATAGAGCCCGGGGAGCCTCTCTAGTGGCCTATGGAGCCAATGGGAGCGTCTATAGAGCCCGGGGAGCCTCTCTAGTGGCCTATGGAGCCAATGGGAGCGTCTATAGAGCCCGGGAGCCTCTCTAGTGGCCTATGGAGCCAATGGGAGCGTCTATAGAGCCCGGGGGAGACCCTCTAGTGGCCTATGGAGCCAATGGGAGCGTCTATAGAGCCCGGGGGAGCCTCTCTAGTGGCCTATGGAGCCAATGGGAGCGTCTATAGAGCCCGGGGAGCCTCTCTAGTGGCCTATGGAGCCAATGGGAGCGTCTATAGAGCCCGGGGAGCCTCTCTAGTGGCCTATGGAGCCAATGGGAGCGTCTATAGAGCCCGGGAGCTCTCTAGTGGCCTATGGAGCCAATGGGAGCGTCTATAGAGCCCGGGGAGCCTCTCTAGTGGCCTATGGAGCCAATGGGAGCGTCTATAGAGCCCGTGGGAGCCTCTCTAGTGGCCTATGGAGCCAATGGGAGCGTCTATAGAGCCCGGGGAGCTCTCTAGTGGCCTATGGAGCCAATGGGAGCGTCTATAGAGCCTGGGAGCCTCTCTAGTGGCCTATGGAGCCAATGGGAGCGTCTATAGAGCCCGGGAGCCTCTCTAGTGGCCTATGGAGCCAATGGGAGCGTCTATAGAGCCCGGGGAGCCTCTCTAGTGGCCTATGGAGCCAATGGGAGCGTCTATAGAGCCCGGGAGCTCTCTAGTGGCCTATGGAGCCAATGGGAGCGTCTATAGAGCCCTGGGAGCCTCTCTAGTGGCCTATGGAGCCAATGGGAGCGTCTATAGAGCCCGGGAGCCTCTCTAGTGGCCTATGGAGCCAATGGGAGCGTCTATAGAGCCCGGGAGCCCTCTAGTGGCCTATGGAGCCAATGGGAGCGTCTATAGAGCCCGGGAGCTCTCTAGTGGCCTATGGAGCCAATGGGAGCGTCTATAGAGCCCGGGGAGCCTCTCTAGTGGCCTATGGAGCCAATGGGAGCGTCTATAGAGCCTGGGGAGCTCTCTAGTGGCCTATGGAGCCAATGGGAGCGTCTATAGAGCCCGGGGAGCCTCTCTAGTGGCCTATGGAGCCAATGGGAGCGTCTATAGAGCCCGGGGAGCTCTCTAGTGGCCTATGGAGCCAATGGGAGCGTCTATAGAGCCCGGGGAGCCTCTCTAGTGGCCTATGGAGCCAATGGGAGCGTCTATAGAGCCCGGGGAGCCTCTCTAGTGGCCTATGGAGCCAATGGGAGCGTCTATAGAGCCCGGGAGCCTCTCTAGTGGCCTATGGAGCCAATGGGAGCGTCTATAGAGCCCGGGAGCCTCTCTAGTGGCCTATGGAGCCAATGGGAGCGTCTATAGAGCCCTGGGAGCTCTCTAGTGGCCTATGGAGCCAATGGGAGCGTCTATAGAGCCCGGGGAGCCTCTCTAGTGGCCTATGGAGCCAATGGGAGCGTCTATAGAGCCCGGGAGCCTCTCTAGTGGCCTATGGAGCCAATGGGAGCGTCTATAGAGCCCGGGGAGCCTCTCTAGTGGCCTATGGAGCCAATGGGAGCGTCTATAGAGCCCGGGGGAGCCTCTCTAGTGGCCTATGGAGCCAATGGGAGCGTCTATAGAGCCCGTGGGAGCCTCTAGTGGCCTATGGAGCCAATGGGAGTCTATAGAGCCCGGGGAGCCTCTCTAGTGGCCTATGGAGCCAATGGGAGCGTCTATAGAGCCTGGGGAGCCTCTCTAGTGGCCTATGGAGCCAATGGGAGCGTCTATAGAGCCCGGGGAGCCTCTCTAGTGGCCTATGGAGCCAATGGGAGCGTCTATAGAGCCCGGGGAGCCTCTCTAGTGGCCTATGGAGCCAATGGGAGCGTCTATAGAGCCCGGGGAGCCTCTCTAGTGGCCTATGGAGCCAATGGGAGCGTCTATAGAGCCCGGGGGAGCCTCTCTAGTGGCCTATGGAGCCAATGGGAGCGTCTATAGAGCCCGGGGAGCCTCTCTAGTGGCCTATGGAGCCAATGGGAGCGTCTATAGAGCCCTGGGGAGCCTCTCTAGTGGCCTATGGAGCCAATGGGAGCGTCTATAGAGCCCGGGGAGCCTCTCTAGAGGCCTATGGAGCCAATGGGAGCGTCTATAGAGCCCGGGGAGCCTCTCTAGTGGCCTATGGAGCCAATGGGAGCGTCTATAGAGCCCGGGAGCTCTCTAGTGGCCTATGGAGCCAATGGGAGCGTCTATAGAGCCCGGGGGAGCCTCTCTAGTGGCCTATGGAGCCAATGGGAGCGTCTATAGAGCCCTGGGAGCCTCTCTAGTGGCCTATGGAGCCAATGGGAGCGTCTATAGAGCCCGGGGGAGCCTCTCTAGTGGCCTATGGAGCCAATGGGAGCGTCTATAGAGCCCGGGGGAGCCTCTCTAGTGGCCTATGGAGCCAATGGGAGCGTCTATAGAGCCCGGGAGCTCTCTAGTGGCCTATGGAGCCAATGGGAGCGTCTATAGAGCCCTGGGAGCTCTCTAGTGGCCTATGGAGCCAATGGGAGCGCTCTATAGAGCCTGGGAGCCTCTCTAGTGGCCTATGGAGCCAATGGGAGCGTCTATAGAGCCCGGGAGCTCTCTAGTGGCCTATGGAGCCAATGGGAGCGTCTATAGAGCCCGGGAGCTCTAGTGGCCTATGGAGCCAATGGGAGCGCTTCTATAGAGCCCGGGGAGCCTCTAGTGGCCTATGGAGCAATGGGAGCGTCTATAGAGCCCGGGGAGCTCTCTAGTGGCCTATGGAGCCAATGGGAGCGTCTATAGAGCCCGGGGAGCCTCTCTCTAGTGGCCTATGGAGCCAATGGGAGCGTCTATAGAGCCCGGGAGCCTCTCTAGTGGCCTATGGAGCCAATGGGAGCGTCTATAGAGCCCGGGAGCTCTAGTGGCCTATGGAGCCAATGGGAGCGTCTATAGAGCCTGGGAGCCTCTAGTGGCCTTATGGAGCCAATGGGAGCGCCTATAGAGCCCGGGAGCCTCTCTAGAGGCCTATGGGAGCCAATGGGAGCGCCCTTATAGAGCCCGGTGGGAGCCTCTCCTAGTGGCCTCTGGAGCCAATGGGAGCGTCTATAGAGCCCGGGGAGCCTCTCTAGTGGCCTATGGAGCCAATGGGAGCGTCTATAGAGCCCGGTGAGCCTCTCTTAGTGGCCTATGGAGCCAATGGGGAGCTCTATAGAGCCAATAAGAGGAGGGAGCTCTAGTGGCCTATGGAGCCAATGGGAGCGTCTATAGAGCCCGGGGAGCCTCCAATGGGAGCAGCTATAGAGTGGGGGCCTATGGAGCCAATGGGAGCGCCTATAGAGCCCGGGGAGCCTTCTAGTGGCCTATGGAGCCAAGGGGGAGCGTCTATAGAGCCCGGGGAGTTCCTCTAGTGGCCTATGGAGCCAATGGGAGCGCTTCTATAGAGCCCGGGAGCCTCTCTAGTGGCCTATGGAGCCAATGGGAGCGCCTATAGAGCCCATGGGAGCCTCTCTAGTGGCCTATGGAGCCAATGGGAGCGCCTATAGAGCCGGGGAGCTCTAGTGGCCTATGGAGCCAATGGGAGCGTCTATAGAGCCCGGGAGCCTCTCTAGTGGCCTATGGAGCCAATGGGAGCATCTATAGAGCCTGGGAGCTCTCTAGTGGCCTATGGAGCCAATGGGAGCGTCTATAGAGCCCGTGGGAGCCTCTATAGTCTGTGGCCTAAGGAGCCAATGGGAGCGTCTATAGAGCCCGGTGGGAACTAATCTAGTGGCCTATGGAGCCAATGGGAGCGTCTATAGAGCCCGGGGAGCCTCTAGTGGCCTATGGAGCCAACGGGGAGCGTCTATAGAGCCTGGGGAGCCTCTAGTGGCCTATGGAGCCAATGGGAGCAGTCTATAGAGCCGGGGAGCCTCTCTAGTGGCCTATGGAGCCAATGGGAGCTCTATAGAGCCCGGGAGCCTCTCTAGTGGCCTATGGAGCCAATGGGAGCGTCTATAGAGCCCGGGAGCCTCTCTAGTGGCCTATGGAGCCAATGGGAGCGCTCTATAGAGCCCGGGATTTCTAGTGGCCTATGGAGCCAATGGGAGCGTCTATAGAGCCGGGGAGCCTCTCTAGTGGCCTATGGAGCCAATGGGAGCGTCTATAGAGCCCGGAAGCCTCTCTATGGCCTATGGAGCCAATGGGAGGCCGAGCCCGGGGAGCCTTCTAGTGGGGAGCCAATGGGAGCCTACAGAGCCCGGGAGCCTCTAGTGGCCTAGGGAGCCAATGGGAGCGTCTATAGAGCCCGGGGAGCTCTCTAGTGGCCTATGGAGCCAATGGGAGGATGGAGCCCGGGAGCTCTAGTGGCCTATGGAGCCAATGGGAGCGCTCTATAGAGCCTGGGGAGCCTCTCTAGTGGCCTCTGGAGCCAATGGGAGCGTCTATAGAGCCCGGGGAGCTCTCTAGTGGCCTATGGAGCCAATGGGAGCGCTCTATAGAGCCCGGGAGCCTCTCAGTGGCCTATGGAGCCAATGGGAGCGCTATAGAGCCCGGGGAGCCTCTAGTGGCCTATGGAGCCAATGGGAGCGCCTATAGAGCCCGGGAGCCTCTAGTGGCCTCTGGAGCCAATGGGAGCATCTATAGAGCCCGGGGAGCCTCTCTAGAGGCCTATGGAGCCAATGGGAGCGTCTATAGAGCCCGGGGGAGCCTCTCTACTGGCCTATGGAGCAATGGGAGCGAGTCTATAGAGCCCGGGGAGCCTCTCTAGTGGGCCTCAGGAGCTAATGGGAGCGCCTATAGAGCCCGGGGAGCCTCTAGTGGCCTATGGAGCCAATGGGAGCGCCTATAGAGCCCAGGGGAGCCTCCCAGAGTGGCCTATGGAGCCAATGGGAGCGCTCTACAGAGCCTGGGGGAGCCTCTAGTGGCCTATGGAGCCAATGGGAGCTTCCTATAGAGCCCGGGGGAGCTTCTAGTGGCCTATGGAGCCAATGGGAGCGTCTATAGAGCCATGGGAGCTTCTAGTGGCCTATGGAGCCAATGGGAGCGCCCATAGAGCCCTGCAGGAGCCTCTCCTAGTGGCCTATGGAGCCAATGGGGAGTATCTATAGAGCCCTGGGAGCTCTCAGTGGCCTATGGAGCCAATGGGAGCGTCTATAGAGCCCAGGAGCTCTCTAGTGGCCTCTGGAGCCAATGGGAGCGTCTATAGAGCCTGGGAGCCTCTAGTGGCCTATGGAGCCAATGGGAGCGCTTCTATAGAGCCGGGGAGCCTCTAGTGGCCTATGGAGCCAATGGGAGTGTCTATAGAGCCCGGGGAGCCTATCTTCTGGCCTATGGAGCCAATGGGAGCGTCTATAGAGCCTGGGAGCCTCTAGTGGCCTATGGAGCCAATGGGAGCGTCTATAGAGCCGGGGGAGACTCTCTAGAGGGGCCTATGGAGCCAATGGGAGCGTCTATAGAGCCGCGGGAGCTCTAGTGGCCTATGGAGCCAATGGGAGCGTCTATAGAGCCCGGGAGCCTCTCTAGTGGCCTATGGAGCCACTGGGAGCAGGTCCATAGAGCCCGGGGGAGCCTGGGGTCTAGTGGCCTATGGAGCCAATGGGAGCATCTATAGAGCCCGTGGGAGCCCTCTAGTGGCCTATGGAGCCAATGGGAGCGTCTATAGAGCCCGGGAGCCTCTCTAGTGGCCTGAGCCAATGGGAGCGTCTATAGAGCCCGGGGAGCCTCTCTAGAGGCCTATGGAGCCAATGGGAGCGCTCTATAGAGCCGGGGAGCCTCTCTAGTGGCCTATGGAGCCAATGGGAGCGCTCTATGGGAGCCCAGGGAGCCTATCTAGTGGGGCCTATTGGAGCCAATGGGAGCGCCTATAGAGCCTGGGGGAGCCTCTAGTGGCCTATGGAGCCAATGGGAGCGCTCTATAGAGCCCGGGGAGCCTCTAGTGGCCTATGGAGCCAATGGGAGCTGCCTATAGAGCCCGGCGGGAGCCTCCAGTGGCCTATGGAGCCAATGGGAGCGCCCAGAGCCCATGGGAGCCTCTCAGAGGCCTGTGGAGCCACGGGAGCATCTATAGAGCCCGGGGGAGACTCTCTGCTGGCCTATGGAGCCAATGGGAGCGCCTATAGAGCCCGGGGGAGCCTCTCTAGTGGCCTATGGAGCCAATGGGAGCGTCTATAGAGCCCGGGAGCCTCTCTAGTGGCCTATGGAGCCAATGGGAGCGCCTATAGAGCCCGGGGAGCATCTCTAGTGGCCTGTGGAGCCAATGGGAGCGTCTTCTTATAGAGCCCGGGGAGCTCTCTAGTGGCCTATGGAGCCAATGGGAGCGCCTAGAGCCGGGGGAGCCTCTCTAGTGGCCTAAGGAGCCAATGGGAGCGTCTATAGAGCCTGGGGAACCTATCTAGAGGCCTATGGAGCCAATGGGAGCGTCTATAGAGCCCGGGGGAGCCTCTGTAGAGGCCTATGGAGCCAATGGGGAGCGCCTATAGAGCCCGGGAGCCTCTCCAGTCCTATGCGGAGCCAATGGGAGCGTCTATAGAGCCCGGGGAGCCTCTCTAGTGGCCTATGGAGCCAACGGGAGTTCTATAGAGCCCTGGGAGCCTCTCCAGTGGCCTATGGAGCCAATGGGAGCGCCTATAGGCCCGGGAGCCTGTCTAGTGGCCTATGGAGCCAATGGGAGCGTCTATAGAGCCCGGGGAGCTCTAGTGGCCTATGGAGCCAATGGGAGTATCTATAGAGCCTGGGAGCTCTCTAGAGTGGCCCATGGAGCCAATGGGAGCGTCTATAGAGCCCGGGTGGGAGCTCTCTAGTGGCCTATGAGCCAATGGGAGCGCTTATAGAGCCCTGTGGAGCCTCTAGTGCCTGTGGAGCCAATGGGAGCGTCTTCTATATTATAGAGCCTCTGTGGGAGCCTCAGTGGCCTATGGAGCCAATGGGAGCGCTCTATAGAGCCCGGGGGAGCTCTAGTGGCCTATGCAGCCAATGGGAGCGTCTATAGAGCCTGGGAGCCTCTCTAGTGGCCTATGGAGCCAATGGGAGCGTCTATAGAGCCCGGGGAGCCTCTCTGGCCTATGGAGCCAATGAGAGCGCTCTATAGAGCCCAGCGGGAGCCTCTCTAGTGGCCTATGGAGCCACTGGGAGCGTCTATAGAGCCTGGGAGCCTTTAGTGGCCTATGGAGCCAAAGGGAGCGTCTATAGAGCCTGGGGAGCCTCTCTAGAGGCCTATGGAGCCAATGGGAGGCTATAGAGCCTGGGGAGCCCTCTAGTGGCCTATGGAGCCAATGGGAGCGTCTATAGAGCCCGCGGGGAGCCTCTCTAGTGGCCACTGGAGCCAATGGGAGCGCTATAGAGCCCGGGAGCCTCTAGTGGCCTATGGAGCCAATGGGAGTTTATAGAGCCCGGGAGCCTCTCTAGTGGCCTATGGAGCCAATGGGAGCGTCTATAGAGCCCGGGAGCTCCTCTAGTGGCCTATGGAGCCAATGGGAGCAGAGTCTATAGAGCCAGAGGGGAGCTCTGGCCTATGGAGCCGGGGAGCGTCTATAGAGCCCGGGGAGCCTAGTGGCCTATGGAGCCAAAGTGAGCGCCTATAGAGCCCGTGGGAGCCTATAGTGGGCCTATGGAGCCAATGGGAGCGTCTCCATAGAGTCTGGGAGCCTCTGTAGAGGCCTATGGAGCCAATGGGAGCGTTATAGAGCCCGTGGAGCTCTAGTGGCCTATGGAGCCAATGGGGAGCGCCTATAGAGCCCATGGGAGCCTCTCTAGTGGCCAATGGAGCCAATGGGGAGCGTCTATAGAGCCCGTGGGAGCCTCTAGTGGCCTCTGGAGCCAATGGGAGCGTCTATAGAGCCCGGGGGAGCTTCTCTAGTGGCCTATGGAGCCAATGGGAGCATCTATAGAGCCTGGGAGCTCTCTAGTGGCCTAAGGAGCCAATGGGAGCTCTATAGAGCCCGGGAGCGCTCTCTAGTGGCCTATGGAGCCAACGGGAGCGTTTATAGAGCCTGGGAGCCTCTCTAGTGGCCTATGGAGCCAATGGGAGCATCTATAGAGCCTTGGGGAGCCTCTCTTAGTGGCCTATGGAGCCAATGGAGCGGCCTATAGAGCCCGGGAGCCTGTCTAGTGGCCTATGGAGCCAATGGGAGCGTCTATAGAGCCCGGGGAGCCTCTAGTGGCCTATGGAGCCAATGGGAGCTCTATAGAGCCCGGGAGCCTCTCTCATAGTGGCCTATGGAGCCAATGGGAGCGCCTATAGAGCCCGGGAGCCTCAGTGGCCTAGGGGCCTATGGAGCCAATGGGAGCGTGGCCTATAGAGCTGGGAAGCTCTAGTGGCCTATGGAGCCAATGGGAGCGTCTATTGAGCCCGGTGGAGCCTCTCTAGTGGCCTATGGAGCCAATGGGGAGCATCTATAGAGCCCGGGGAGCCTCTCTAGTGGCCTATGGAGCCACGGGAGCGCTCTAGTGGCCTAGAGCCCGGGAGCCCTCTCTAGTGGCCTATGGAGCCAATGGGGAGCGTCTATAGAGCCCGGGGAGCCTCTCATTGGCCTATGGAGCAATGGGAGCGTCTATAGAGCCTGGGGGAGCCCTCTAGTGGCCTATGGAGCCAATGGGAGCGCTTCTATAGAGCCCATGGGAGTCAGTGGGCTCTGGAGCCAATGGGAGCGTCTATAGAGCCCGGGGAGCCTCTAGTGGCCTATGGAGCCAATGGGAGCGCTCTATAGAGCCCGGGAGCTTCTCTAGTGGCCTATGGAGCCAATGGGAGCGTCTATAGAGCCCGGGGGAGCCTCTCTAGTGGCCTATGGAGCCAATGGGAGCGCCTATAGAGCCCGGGGAGCCTCTCTTCTGGCCTATGGAGCCAATGGGAGCGTCTATAGAGCCCGGGAGCTCTCTAGTGGCCTATGGAGCCAATGGGAGCGTCTATAGAGCCCGGGAGCCTCTCTAGTGGCCTATGGAGCCAATGGGAGCGCTCTATAGAGCCCGGGAGCCTCTCTAGTGGCCTCTTGGAGCCAATGGGAGCGCTCCATAGAGCCCGGGGGAGCCTCTCTAGTGGCCTATGGAGCCAATGGGAGTGTCTATAGAGCCCGGGGGAGCCTCTCTAGAGGCCTATGGAGCCAATGGGAGCGTCTACAGAGCCCGGGGAGCCTCTCTAGTGGCCTCGGAGCCAATGGGAGCGTCTATAGAGCCCTGGGAGCCCTCTAGTGGCCTATGGAGCCAATGGGGAGCGTCTATAGAGCCCGTGGGAGCTCTCTAGTGGCCCTATCTGGAGCCAATGGGAGCGCCTATAGAGCCCGGGGAGCTCTCTAGTGGCCTATGGAGCCAATGGGGAGCGTCTATAGAGCCTGGGGAGCCTCTAGTGGCCTATGGAGCCAATGGGAGCGCCTATAGAGCCCGGGAGACTTCTAGTGGCCTATGGAGCCATGGGAGCGTCTATAGAGCCCGGGAGCTCTAGTGGCCTATGGAGCCAGTGGGAGCGTCTATAGAGCCCGGGGAGCCTCTAGTGGCCTATGGAGCCAATGGGAGCGTCTATAGAGCCCGGGGAGCATCTCTAGTGGCCTATGGAGCCAATGGGAGCGTCTATAGAGCCCGGGAGCCTCTCTAGTGGCCTATGGAGCCAATGGGAGCGTCTATAGAGCCCGGGGAGCCTCTAGAGTGGCCTATGGAGCCAATGGGAGCGCTCTATAGAGCCCGGGGAGCCTCTTAGTGGCCTATGGAGCCAATGGGAGCGCTCTATAGAGCCCATGGGAGCCTCTCTAGTGGCCTATGGAGCCAATGGGAGCGTCTATAGAGCCCGGGGAGCCTCTCTAGTGGCCTATGGAGCCAATGGGAGCGTCTATAGAGCCTGGGAGCCTCTCTAGTGGCCTGTGGAGCCAATGGGAGCGTCTATAGAGCCCGGGGGAGCCTCTCTATTGGCCTAAGGAGCCAATGGGAGCGTCTTATAGAGCCCGGGAGCCTCTAGTGGCCTATGGAGCCAATGGGAGCGCCTATAGAGCCCGGGGAGCCTAGTGGCCTATGGAGCCAATGGGAGCGCTCTATAGAGCCCGGGGAGCTCTCCAGTGGCCATGGAGCCAATGGGAACGCCTATAGAGCCCGGGAGCCTCTCTAGAGGCCTATGGAGCCAATGGGAGCTTATAGAGCCCGGGGAGCCTCTCTTCTGGCCTATGGAGCCAATGGGAGCGTCTATAGAGCCTGGGAGCTTCTCTAGTGGCCTATGGAGCCACTATGGGGAGCGTCTATAGAGCCCGGCGGAGACTCTTAGTGGCCTATGGAGCCAATGGGAGTCTATAGAGCCCGGGGAGCCTCTCTTAGTGGCCTATGGAGCCAATGGGGAGCGTCTATACAGCCCGGGGGAGCCCTCTAGTGGGCCTATGGAGCCAATGGGAGCGCTCTATAGAGCCCGGGAGCCTCTCTAGTGGCCTATGGAGCCACGGGAGCATCTATAGAGCCCGGGAGCATCTCTAGTGGCCTTTGGAGCCAATGGAGCGCTCTATAGAGCCCGGGAGCCTCTAGTGGCCTATGGAGCCAATGGGAGCGTCTATAGAGACCGGGGAGCCCTCTCTAGAGGCCTATGGAGCCAATGGGAGCTGCCTATAGAGCCCGGGGGAGCTCTCTACTGGCCTATGGAGCCAATGGGGAGCGCCTATAGAGCCCGGCGGAGCCCTCTCTAGTGGCCTATGGAGCCAATGAGAGCGTCTATAGAGCCCGGGGAGCCTCTCTCCTGGCCTATGGAGCCAATGGGAGCGTGTATAGAGCCCGGGAGCCTCTCAGTGGCCTATGGAGCCAATGGGAGCGTCTATAGAGCCCGGGAGCCTCTCTAGTGGCCTGTGGAGCCAATGGGAGCGCCTATAGAGCCCGGGGAGCCTCTCAGTGGCCTATGGAGCCAATGGGAGTGTCTATACAGCCCGCGGAGCCTCTCCAGTGGCCTATGGAGCCAATGGGAGCGCTCTATAGAGCCCGGGGAGCCTCTCTAGTGGCCTATGGAGCCAATGGGAGCGCTCTATAGAGCCCGGGGAGCCTCTTCAGTGGCCTATGGAGCTAATGGGAGCGCCTATAGAGCCCGCGGAGCCACTCTCTTCTGGGCCTATGGAGCCATAAGAGCTGCCTATAGAGCCCGGGAGCCTCTCTAGTGGCCTATGAGCCAATGGGAGCGCTCTATAGAGCCCGGGAGCCTCTAGGTGGCCTATGGAGCCAATGGGAGTGTCTATAGAGCCCGGGAGCCTCTAGTGGCCTATGGAGCCAATGGGAGCGCTATAGAGCCCGGGAGCTCTCTAGTGGCCTATGGAGCCAATGTCTATGGAGCCCGTAAACCCATAGAGCCCTAAGGAGCCAATGGGAGCTCTCATCTCTGTAGAGGCCTATGGAGCCAATGGGAGCGTCTATAGAGCCCGGGGAGCATCTCTAGTGGCCTTTGGAGCCAATGGGAGCATCTATAGAGCCCGGGGGAGCCTCTAGTGGCCAATGGAGCCAATGGGAGCGTCTATAGAGCCCGGGAGCCTCTCTAGTGGCCTATGGAGCCAATGGGAGCGTCTATAGAGCCCGGGAGCCCTCTTCTGGCCTATGGGAGCCAATGAGAGCATCTATAGAGCCCGGCGGAGCCTCTCTAGTGGCCTATGGAGCCAATGGAGAGCGTCTATAGAACCTGGGAGCCTCTTTAGTGGCCTATGGAGCCAATGGGAGCGCTTCAGAGCCCGGGGAGCTCTCTAGTGGCCTATGGAGCCAATGGGAGCAGCTATAGAGCCCGGGAGCCTCCCTAGTGGCCTATGGAGCCAATGGGAGCTGCCTATAGAGCCCGGGGGAGCCTCTCTAGTGGCCTCTGGAGCCAATGGAAGTGTCTATAGAGCCCGGCGGAGCCTCTCTAGTGGCCTATGGAGCCAATGGGAGCTTTATAGAGCCCTGGGAGCCTCTCTAGTGGCCTATGAAGCTAATGGGAGCGCTTCTTATAGAGCCCGGGGGAGCCTCAACTGGCCTATGGAGCCAATGGGAGCGCTCTATAGAGCCCCGGGAGCCTCACTAGTGGCCTATGGAGCCAATGGGAGCGCTCTATAGAGCCGGGAGCCTCTCTAGTGGCCTATGGAGCCAATGGGAGCATCTATAGAGCCCGGGGAGCCTCTCTAGTGGCCTGTGGAGCCAATGGGAGGCCTATAGAGCCGGTGGGAGCCTCTAGTGGCCTATGGAGCCAATGGGAGCGCTCTATAGAGCCTGTGGGAGCCTCTCTAGTGGCCTATGGAGCCAATGGGAGCGTCTATGGAGCCCGGGGAGCTCTAGTGGCCTATGGAGCCAATGGGAGCGCCTATAGAGCCCATGGGGAGCCTCTAGTGGCCTATAGAGCCAATGGGAGCGTCTATTCGTGAGCCTCTCTAGTGGCCTCTGAGCCAATGGGAGCGTCTATAGAGCCTGTGGGAGCCTCTCTCGTGGCCTATGGAGCCAATGAGCGCCATAGAGCCCGGGGAGCTCTCCACTAGTGGCCTATGGAGCCAATGGAAGCGCCTATAGAGCCTGGGGAGCTCTCTTCTGGCCTATGGAGCCAATGAGAGCGTCTATAGAGCCTGGGGGAGCCTCTCTAGTGGCCTATGGAGCCAATAAGAGCGTCTATAGAACCTGGGAGCCTCTTTAGTGGCCTATGGAGCCAATGGGGAGCTCTATAGAGCCCGGGGGAGCCTCTCTACTGGCCTATGGGTCCAGCCGGGAGCAGCTTTATAGAGCCCGGGGAGCCTCCCCAGTGGCCTCTGAGCCAATGGGAGCGTCTATGAGAGCCCGGGGAGCCTCTAGTGGCCTATGGAGCCAATGGGAGCGTCTATAGAGCCTGGGAGCCTCTAGTGGCCTCCTAGGGAGCCAATGGGAGTTTCCATGGAGCCCGCGGGAGCCTCTAGTGGCCTATGGAGCCAATGGGAGCGCCTATAGAGCCCATGGGAGCCTCAGTGGGCCTATGAGCCAATGGGAGCGTCTATTGAGGGCCTCTCTCTAGTGGCCTCTGGAGCCAATGGGAGCGTCTATAGAGCCCGGGGAGCCTCAACTGGCCTATGGAGCCAATGGGAGCGTCTATAGAGCCCTGGGGAGCCTCTAGTGGCCTATGGAGCCAATGGGAGTGCCTATAGAGCCCGGGGAGCTCACTGGCCTATGGGAGCCAATGGGAGCATCTATAGAGCCTGGGGAGCTTCTCTAGTGGCCTGGAGTGGGAGCGCTCTATAGACATGGAGCAAGGGGCCTATAGAGCCTATAGAGCCTGGGAGCTCTCTAGTGGCCTATGGAGCCAATGGGGAGTGCCAGAGCCTGGGAGCCTCTCTAGTGGCCTATGGAGCCAATGAGAGCGTCTATGGAGCCGGGGAGCCTCCTGGCCTATGGAGCCAATGGGAGCGTCTATAGAGCCCATGGGAGCCTCTAGTGGCCTATGGAGCCTATGGGAGCCATTCAGCCCGTGGGAGTCAGGCCTCTGCACATGGGAGCTGCCTATAGAGGGGAGCTCTAGTGGCCTATGGAGCCACGGGGAGGCTCTATAGAGCCCGGGAGCCTCTAGTGGCCTATGGAGCCACGGTAGAGCGGGGAGCTCTCTTCAGCTCTATGGGAGCCTGAGGGGGAGCCTTCTCTAGTGGCCTTGAGCCAATGGGAGCGGTTTATAGAGCCCGGCAGAGCTCTAGAGGCCTATGGAGCCAATGAGAGCGTCTAGAGAGCCCGGGCGGAGCCTCTCTAGAGGCCTATGGAGCCAATGGGAGCGTCTATAGAGCCCAGGGGAGCCTATCTAGTGGCCTGTCTGAGCCACGGGAGCGTCTATAGAGCCTGGGGATTTCTCTAGTGGCCTATGGAGCCAATGGAAGCGGTCTATAGAGCCCGGGAGCTAGTGGCCTAGGAGGGCGGAGCCTGGGAGCCTCTCTGGCCTATGGAGCCAATGGGAGCGTCCTAGAGCCCATGGAGCCTCTCTTCTGGCCTATGGAGCCAATGGGAGCGTCTATTGAGCCCGGGAGCTCTCTCTAGTGGCCTATGGAGCTAATGGGAGCGTCTATAGAGCCCGGGGGAGTCTCTAGAGGCCTATGGAGCCAATGGGGAGCGTCTATAGAGCCCGGGAGCCTCTCTAGTGGCTTATGGAGCCAATGGGAACTGCTTATAGAGCCGGGAGCCTCTAGTGGCCTATGGAGCCAATGGAAGCGCTTCTATAGAGCCCGGGGGAGCCTCTCTAGTGGCCTATGGAGCGAATGGGAGCGCCTATAGAGCCCGGGAGCCTCTCTAGTGGCCTATGGAGCCAATGGGAGTGTCTATAGAGCTAAGGAGCCTCTCTCAGGCCTGTGGAGCCACGGGGAGCGTCTATAGAGACCGGGGGAGCCTCTATTGGCCTATGAGCCAAAGGAGCGTCTATAGAGCCCGGGAGCCTCATAGAGGCCTATGGAGCCAATGGGAGCGCCTATATTGCCCATCGGAGCCTCTGTAGAGGCCTATAGAGCAATGGGAGCGTCTATAGAACCTGGGAGCTTCTCCAGTGGCCACTGGAGCCAATGGGAGCGCTATAGAGCCCGGGGAGCTTCTAGAGGCCTATGGAGCCAATGGGAGCGTCTATAGAGCCTGGGAGCCTCTCTAGTGGCCTATGGAGCCAATGAGAGCGTTTATAGAGCCCGGCAGAGCCTCTGGCCTATGGAGCCAATAAGAGCGGCCTATAGAGCCCGAGGAGCCCTCTCTAGAGGACTATGGAGCCAACAAGAGCGTCTATAGAGCCCGGGAGCCTCAGTGGCCTATGGAGCCAATGGGAGCGCTCTTATAGAGCCCGGGAGCCTCTCATTAGCCTATGGAGCCATGAGAGCGTCTATAGAGCCCGGCGGAGCCCCCACTGGCCTATGGAGCCAATGGGAGCGTCTCTATAGAGCCCGACAGAACCTCTCTTCTGGCCTATGGAGCCAATGGGGAGGCCTATAGAGCCCGGGAGCATCTCTAGTGGCCTTTGAGCCAATGGGAGCGTCTATAGACATTCGGGGAGTCTC
This sequence comes from Melanerpes aurifrons, assembly GCA_011125475.1. NCBI lineage: Eukaryota > Metazoa > Chordata > Aves > Piciformes > Picidae > Melanerpes > Melanerpes aurifrons. The sequence goes on from WWNC01000155.1 coordinate 636,829, forward strand.
TAGTAGGCCTATGGAGCCAATGGGAGCGCTTATAGAGCCCATGGGAGCCTTCTAGAGGCTTATGGAGCCAATGGGGAGCGCCTATAGAGCCCGGGAGCCTCTCTAGTGGCCTATGGAGCCCGGAAGCGTCTATAGAGCCCGGGGAGCATCTCTAGTGGCCTGTGGAGCCAATGAGAGCGCCTATAGAGCCCGGGGGAGCTCTTCAGTGGCCTGTGGAGCCAATGGGAGCGCTCTATAGAGCCCAAGGGAGCCTCTCTCCGTGGCCTATGGAGCCAATGGGAGCGTCTCTATAGAGACCGGGAGCTTCTAGTGGCCTATGGAGCAAGGGAGCGTCTATAGAGCCGGACCTGGTATCTAGAGCCCTATGGAGCCAATGGGAGCGTTCTATTGCCCATCGGAGCCTCTGTAGAGGCCTATAGGAGCCACGGGAGCGTCTATATAACCTGTGTGAGCTTCAGTGGCCACTGGAGCCAATGGGGAGCGCTCTATAGAGCCCGGGGAGCCTCTTAGAGGCCTATGGAGCCAATGGGAGCGTCTATAGGAGCTGGCAGAGCCTCTTCTGGCCTGGAGCCAATGAGAGCGTCTATAGAGGCCCAAGGAGCTCCTCTGCCTGGCGGAGTGGCCTATGGAGCTGGAGCCAACAAGAGCGCCTATAGAGCCCGGGAGCCTCTAGTGCCATATGGAGCCAATGGGAGCGTCTATAGAGCCAATGGGAGCAATGAGAGCCTATAGAGCCCGGGAGCTCTCTACTGGCCTCATGGCCTATAGAGCCCGGCAGAGCCTCTCTAGTGGCCTATGGAGCCAATGGGAGCGCTCTATAGAGCCCGGGGAGCCTCTCTAGTGGCCTATGGAGCCAATGGGAGCGTCTATAGAGCCCGGGGAGCCTCTCTAGTGGCCTATGGAGCCAATGGGAGCGTCTATAGAGCCCATGGGAGCCTCTCTAGAGGCCTATGGAGCCAATGGGAGCGCCTATAGAGCCCGGGGAGCCTCTCTAGTGGCCTATGGAGCCAATGGGAGCGTCTATAGAGCCCGGGGGAGCCTCTCTAGTGGCCTATGGAGCCAATGGGAGCGCCTATAGAGCCCGGGGAGCCTCTCTAGTGGCCTATGGAGCCAATGGGAGCGTCTATAGAGCCCGGGGGAGCCTCTCTAGTGGCCTATGGAGCCAATGGGAGCGCCTATAGAGCCCGGGGAGCCTCTCTAGTGGCCTATGGAGCCAATGGGAGCGTCTATAGAGCCCGGGGGAGCCTCTCTAGTGGCCTATGGAGCCAATGGGAGCGTCTATAGAGCCCGGGAGCCTCTCTAGTGGCCTATGGAGCCAATGGGAGCGTCTATAGAGCCCGGGGGAGCCTCTCTAGTGGCCTATGGAGCCAATGGGAGCGTCTATAGAGCCCGGGGAGCCTCTCTAGTGGCCTAAGGAGCCAATGGGAGCGTCTATAGAGCCCGTGGGAGCCTCTCTAGTGGCCTATGGAGCCAATGGGAGCGTCTATAGAGCCCGGGGGAGCCTCTCTAGTGGCCTATGGAGCCAATGGGAGCGTCTATAGAGCCCGGGGAGCCTCTCTAGTGGCCTATGGAGCCAATGGGAGCGTCTATAGAGCCCGGCAGAGCCTCTCTAGTGGCCTATGGAGCCAATGGGAGCGTCTATAGAGCCCGGGGGAGCCTCTCTAGTGGCCTATGGAGCCAATGGGAGCGTCTATAGAGCCCGGGGGAGCCTCTCTACTGGCCTATGGAGCCAATGGGAGCGTCTATAGAGCCCGGGGGAGCCTCTCTAGTGGCCTATGGAGCCAATGGGAGCGTCTATAGAGCCCGGGGAGCCTCTCTAGTGGCCTATGGAGCCAATGGGAGCGTCTATAGAGCCCGGGGGAGCCTCTCTAGTGGCCTATGGAGCCAATGGGAGCGTCTATAGAGCCCGGGAGAGCCTCTCTAGTGGCCTATGGAGCCAATGGGAGCGTCTATAGAGCCCGGGGAGCCTCTCTAGTGGCCTATGGAGCCAATGGGAGCGTCTATAGAGCCCGGGGGAGCCTCTCTAGTGGCCTATGGAGCCAATGGGAGCGTCTATAGAGCCCGTGGGAGCCTCTCTAGTGGCCTATGGAGCCAATGGGAGCGGCTATAGAGCCCGGGGGAGCCTCTATAGTGGCCTATGGAGCCAATGGGAGCGTCTATAGAGCCCGTGGGAGCCTCTCTAGTGGCCTATGGAGCCAATGGGAGCGTCTATAGAGCCCGGGGAGCCTCTCTAGTGGCCTATGGAGCCAATGGGAGCGTCTATAGAGCCCGGGGAGCCTCTCTAGTGGCCTATGGAGCCAATGGGAGCGTCTATAGAGCCCGGGGAGCCTCTCCAGTGGCCTATGGAGCCAATGGGAGCGTCTATAGAGCCCGGGGAGCCTCTCTAGTGGCCTATGGAGCCAATGGGAGCGTCTATAGAGCCCATGGGAGCCTCTCTAGTGGCCTATGGAGCCAATGGGAGCGTCTATAGAGCCCGTGGGAGCCTCTCTAGTGGCCTCTGGAGCCAATGGGAGCGTCTATAGAGCCCGGGGAGCCTCTCTAGTGGCCTATGGAGCCAATGGGAGCGTCTATAGAGCCCGGGGAGCCTCTCTAGTGGCCTATGGAGCCAATGGGAGCGTCTATAGAGCCTGTGGGAGCCTCTCTAGTGGCCTATGGAGCCAATGGGAGCGTCTATAGAGCCCGGGGAGCCTCTCTAGTGGCCTATGGAGCCAATGGGAGCGTCTATAGAGCCCGGGGGAGCCTCTCTAGTGGCCTATGGAGCCAATGAGAGCGTCTATAGAGCCCGGGGAGCCTCTCTAGTGGCCTATGGAGCCAATGGGAGCGTCTATAGAGCCCGGGGAGCCTCTCTAGTGGCCTATGGAGCCAATGGGAGCGTCTATAGAGCCCGGGGAGCCTCTCTAGTGGCCTATGGAGCCAATGGGAGCGTCTATAGAGCCCGGGGGAGCCTCTCTAGTGGCCTATGGAGCCAATGGGAGCGTCTATAGAGCCCGGGGGAGCCTCTCTAGTGGCCTATGGAGCCAATGGGAGCGTCTATAGAGCCCGGGGAGCCTCTCTAGTGGCCTATGGAGCCAATGGGAGCGTCTATAGAGCCCGGGGGAGCCTCTCTAGTGGCCTATGGAGCCAATGGGAGCGTCTATAGAGCCCGGGGGAGCCTCTCTAGTGGCCTATGGAGCCAATGGGAGCGTCTATAGAGCCCGGGGAGCCTCTCTAGTGGCCTATGGAGCCAATGGGAGCGTCTATAGAGCCCGGGGAGCCTCTCTAGTGGCCTATGGAGCCAATGGGAGCGTCTATAGAGCCCGTGGGAGCCTCTCTAGTGGCCTATGGAGCCAATGGGAGCGTCTATAGAGCCCGTGGGAACCTATGTAGAGGCCTATGGAGCCAATGGGAGCGTCTATATTGCCCAGGGGAGCCTCTGTAGAGGCCTATAGAGCCAATGGGAGCGTCTATAGAGCCCGTGGGAGCCTCTCTAGTGGCCTATGGAGCCAATGGGAGCGTCTATAGAGCCCGGGGGAGCCTCTCTAGTGGCCTATGGAGCCAATGGGAGCGTCTATAGAGCCCGGGGAGCCTCTCTAGTGGCCTATGGAGCCAATGGGAGCGTCTATAGAGCCCGGGGGAGCCTCTCTAGTGGCCTATGGAGCCAATGGGAGCGTCTATAGAGCCCGGGGAGCCTCTCTAGTGGCCTATGGAGCCAATGGGAGCGTCTATAGAGCCCGGGGGAGCCTCTCTAGTGGCCTATGGAGCCAATGGGAGCGTCTATAGAGCCCGGGGGAGCCTCTCTAGTGGCCTATGGAGCCAATGGGAGCGTCTATAGAGCCCTGGGGAGCCTCTCTAGTGGCCTATGGAGCCAATGGGAGCGTCTATAGAGCCCGGGGGAGCCTCTCTAGTGGCCTATGGAGCCAATGGGAGCGTCTATAGAGCCCGGGGGAGCCTCTCTAGTGGCCTATGGAGCCAATGGGAGCGTCTATAGAGCCCGGGGGAGCCTCTCTAGTGGCCTATGGAGCCAATGGGAGCGTCTATAGAGCCCGGGGGAGCCTCTCTAGTGGCCTATGGAGCCAATGGGAGCGTCTATAGAGCCCCGGGGAGCCTCTCTAGTGGCCTATGGAGCCAATGGGAGCGTCTATAGAGCCCGGGGGAGCCTCTCTAGTGGCCTATGGAGCCAATGGGAGCGTCTATAGAGCCCGGGGGAGCCTCTCTAGTGGCCTATGGAGCCAATGGGAGCGTCTATAGAGCCCGTGGGAGCCTCTCTAGTGGCCTATGGAGCCAATGGGAGCGTCTATAGAGCCCCGGGGAGCCTCTCTAGTGGCCTATGGAGCCAATGGGAGCGTCTATAGAGCCCGGGGAGCCTCTCTAGTGGCCTATGGAGCCAATGGGAGCGTCTATAGAGCCCATGGGAGCCTCTCTAGTGGCCTATGGAGCCAATGGGAGCGTCTATAGAGCCCGTGGGAGCCTCTCTAGTGGCCTATGGAGCCAATGGGAGCGTCTATAGAGCCCGGGGAGCCTCTCTAGTGGCCTATGGAGCCAATGGGAGCGTCTATAGAGCCCGGGGAGCCTCTCTAGTGGCCTATGGAGCCAATGGGAGCGTCTATAGAGCCCGGGGAGCCTCTCTAGTGGCCTATGGAGCCAATGGGAGCGTCTATAGAGCCCGGGGGAGCCTCTCTAGTGGCCTATGGAGCCAATGGGAGCGTCTATAGAGCCCGTGGGAGCCTCTATAGAGGCCTATGGAGCCAATGGGAGCGTCTATAGAGCCCGTGGGAGCCTCTGTAGAGGCCTATGGAGCCAATGGGAGCGTCTATAGAGCCCGTGGGAGCCTCTCTAGTGGCCTATGGAGCCAATGGGAGCGTCTATAGAGCCCGGGGAGCCTCTCTAGTGGCCTATGGAGCCAATGGGAGCGTCTATAGAGCCCGCGGAGCCTCTCTAGTGGCCTATGGAGCCAATGGGAGCGTCTATAGAGCCCGGGGGAGCCTCTCTAGTGGCCTATGGAGCCAATGGGAGCGTCTATAGAGCCCGGGGGAGCCTCTCTAGTGGCCTATGGAGCCAACGGGAGCGTCTATAGAGCCCGGGGGAGCCTCTCTAGTGGCCTATGGAGCCAATGGGAGCGTCTATAGAGCCCGGGGAGCCTCTCTAGTGGCCTATGGAGCCAATGGGAGCGTCTATAGAGCCCGGGGGAGCCTCTCTAGTGGCCTATGGAGCCAATGGGAGCGTCTATAGAGCCCGGCGGAGCCTCTCTAGTGGCCTATGGAGCCAATGGGAGCGTCTATAGAGCCCGGGGAGCATCTCTAGTGGCCTATGGAGCCAATGGGAGCGTCTATAGAGCCCGGGGGAGCCTCTCTAGTGGCCTATGGAGCCAATGGGAGCGTCTATAGAGCCCATGGGAGCCTCTCTAGTGGCCTATGGAGCCAATGGGAGCGTCTATAGAGCCCGGGGAGCCTCTCTAGTGGCCTATGGAGCCAATGGGAGCGTCTATAGAGCCCGGGGGAGCCTCTCTAGTGGCCTATGGAGCCAATGGGAGCGTCTATAGAGCCTGGGGAGCCTCTCTAGTGGCCTATGGAGCCAATGGGAGCGTCTATAGAGCCCGGGGAGCCTCTCTAGTGGCCTATGGAGCCAATGGGAGCGTCTATAGAGCCCGGGGGAGCCTCTCTAGTGGCCTATGGAGCCAATGGGAGCGTCTATAGAGCCCGGGGAGCCTCTCTAGTGGCCTATGGAGCCAATGGGAGCGTCTATAGAGCCCGGGGAGCCTCTCTAGTGGCCTATGGAGCCAATGGGAGCGTCTATAGAGCCCGGGGGAGCCTCTCTAGTGGCCTATGGAGCCAATGGGAGCGTCTATAGAGCCCGGGGAGCCTCTCTAGTGGCCTATGGAGCCAATGGGAGCGTCTATAGAGCCCGTGGGAGCCTCTCTAGAGGCCCTATGGAGCCAATGGGAGCGTCTATAGAGCCCGTGGGAGCCTCTCTAGAGGCCTATGGAGCCAATGGGAGCGTCTATAGAGCCCGTGGGAGCCTCTCTAGTGGCCTACTGGAGCCAATGGGAGCGTCTATAGAGCCCGGGGAGCCTCTCTAGAGGCCTATGGAGCCAATGGGAGCGTCTATAGAGCCCGGCGGAGCCTCTCTAGTGGCCTATGGAGCCAATGGGAGCGTCTATAGAGCCCGGGGGAGCCTCTCTAGTGGCCTATGGAGCCAATGGGAGCGTCTATAGAGCCCGGGGGAGCCTCTCTAGTGGCCTATGGAGCCAATGGGAGCGTCTATAGAGCCCGGGGAGCCTCTCTAGTGGCCTATGGAGCCAATGGGAGCGTCTATAGAGCCCGGGGAGCCTCTCTAGTGGCCTATGGAGCCAATGGGAGCGTCTATAGAGCCCGGCGGAGCCTCTCTAGTGGCCTATGGAGCCAATGGGAGCGTCTATAGAGCCCGGGGGAGCCTCTCTAGTGGCCTATGGAGCCAATGGGAGCGTCTATAGAGCCCGGCGGAGCCTCTCTAGTGGCCTATGGAGCCAATGGGAGCGTCTATAGAGCCCGGGGGAGCCTCTCTAGTGGCCTATGGAGCCAATGGGAGCGTCTATAGAGCCCGTGGGAGCCTCTCTAGTGGCCTATGGAGCCAATGGGAGCGTCTATAGAGCCCGGGGGAGCCTCTCTAGTGGCCTATGGAGCCAATGGGAGCGTCTATAGAGCCCGGGGGAGCCTCTCTAGTGGCCTATGGAGCCAATGGGAGCGTCTATAGAGCCCGGGGAAGCCTCTCTAGTGGCCTATGGAGCCAATGGGAGCGTCTATAGAGCCCGGGGAGCCTCTCTAGTGGCCTATGGAGCCAATGGGAGCGTCTATAGAGCCCGGGGGAGCCTCTCCAGTGGCCTATGGAGCCAATGGGAGCGTCCATAGAGCCCGGGGAGCCTCTCTAGTGGCCTCTGGAGCCAATGGGAGCGTCTATAGAGCCCATGGGAGCCTCTCTAGTGGCCTATGGAGCCAATGGGAGCGTCTATAGAGCCCGTGGGAGCCTCTCTAGTGGCCTCTGGAGCCAATGGGAGCGTCTATAGAGCCCGTGGGAGCCTCTCTAGAGGCCTATGGAGCCAATGGGAGCGTCTATAGAGCCCGGGGAAGCCTCTCTAGTGGCCTATGGAGCCAATGGGAGCGTCTATAGAGCCCGGGGAGCCTCTCTAGTGGCCTATGGAGCCAATGGGAGCGTCTATAGAGCCCGTGGGAGCCTCTCTAGTGGCCTATGGAGCCAATGGGAGCGTCTATAGAGCCCGGGGGAGCCTCTCTAGTGGCCTATGGAGCCAATGGGAGCGTCTATAGAGCCCGGCGGAGCCTCTCTAGTGGCCTATGGAGCCAATGGGAGCGTCTATAGAGCCCGGGGGAGCCTCTCTAGTGGCCTATGGAGCCAATGGGAGCGTCTATAGAGCCCGGGGAGCCTCTCTAGTGGCCTATGGAGCCAATGGGAGCGTCTATAGAGCCCGGGGGAGCCTCTCTAGTGGCCTATGGAGCCAATGGGAGCGTCTATAGAGCCCGGGGGAGCCTCTCTAGTGGCCTATGGAGCCAATGGGAGCGTCTATAGAGCCCGGGGGAGCCTCTCTAGTGGCCTATGGAGCCAATGGGAGCGTCTATAGAGCCCGTGGGAGCCTCTCTAGTGGCCTATGGAGCCAATGGGAGCGTCTATAGAGCCCGGCGGAGCCTCTCTACTGGCCTATGGAGCCAATGAGAGCGTCTATAGAGCCCGGGGAGCCTCTCTAGTGGCCTATGGAGCCAATGGGAGCGTCTATAGAGCCCGGGGGAGCCTCTCTAGTGGCCTATGGAGCCAATGGGAGCATCTATAGAGCCCGGGGGAGCCTCTCTAGTGGCCTATGGAGCCAATGGGAGCGTCTATAGAGCCCGTGGGAACCTCTGTAGAGGCCTATGGAGCCAATGGGAGCGTCTATATTGCCCAGGGGAGCCTCTGTAGAGGCCTATAGAGCCAATGGGAGCGTCTATAGAGCCCGTGTGAGCCTCTCTAGTGGCCTATGGAGCCAATGGGAGCGTCTATAGAGCCCGGGGAGCCTCTCTAGTGGCCTATGGAGCCAATGGGAGCGTCTATAGAGCCCGGGGGAGCCTCTCTAGTGGCCTATGGAGCCAATGGGAGCGTCTATAGAGCCCGGGGGAGCCTCTCTAGTGGCCTATGGAGCCAATGGGAGCGTCTATAGAGCCCGGCGGAGCCTCTCTAGTGGCCTATGGAGCCAATGGGAGCGTCTATAGAGCCCGGGGAGCCTCTCTAGTGGCCTATGGAGCCAATGGGAGCGTCTATAGAGCCCGGGGAGCCTCTCTAGTGGCCTATGGAGCCAATGGGAGCGTCTATAGAGCCCAGGGGAGCCTCTCTAGTGGCCTATGGAGCCAATGGGAGCGTCTATAGAGCCCGTGGGAGCCTCTCTAGAGGCCTATGGAGCCAATGGGAGCGTCTATAGAGCCCATGGGAGCCTCTGTAGAGGCCTATGGAGCCAATGGGAGCGTCTATAGAGCCCGTGGGAGCCTCTCTAGTGGCCTATGGAGCCAATGGGAGCGTCTATAGAGCCCGGGGGAGCCTCTCTAGTGGCCTATGGAGCCAATGGGAGCGTCTATAGAGCCCGGGGAGCCTCTCTAGTGGCCTATGGAGCCAATGGGAGCGTCTATAGAGCCCGGCGGAGCCTCTCTTGTGGCCTATGGAGCCAATGGGAGCGTCTATAGAGCCCGGGGGAGCCTCTCTACTGGCCTATGGAGCCAATGAGAGCGTCTATAGAGCCCGGGGGAGCCTCTCTAGTGGCCTATGGAGCCAATGGGAGCGTCTATAGAGCCCGGGGAGCCTCTCTACTGGCCTATGGAGCCAATGGGAGCGTCTATAGAGCCCGGGGAGCCTCTCTAGTGGCCTATGGAGCCAATGGGAGCGTCTATAGAGCCCGGGGGAGCCTCTCTAGTGGCCTATGGAGCCAATGGGAGCGTCTATAGAGCCCGGGGGAGCCTCTCTAGTGGCCTATGGAGCCAATGGGAGCGTCTATAGAGCCCGGGGAGCCTCTCTAGTGGCCTATGGAGCCAATGGGAGCGTCTATAGAGCCCGGGGAGCCTCTCAGCTGGCCTATGGAGCCAATGGGAGCGTCTATAGAGCCCCGGGGAGCCTCTCTAGTGGCCTATGGAGCCAATGGGAGCGTCTATAGAGCCCGGGGAGCCTCTCTAGTGGCCTATGGAGCCAATGGGAGCATCTATAGAGCCCGGGGGAGCCTCTCTAGTGGCCTATGGAGCCAATGGGAGCGTCTATAGAGCCCGTGGGAGCCTCTCTAGTGGCCTATGGAGCCAATGGGAGCGTCTATAGAGCCCGGGGAGCCTCTCTAGTGGCCTATGGAGCCAATGGGAGCGTCCATAGAGCCCGGGGGAGCCTCTCTAGTGGCCTATGGAGCCAATGGGAGCGTCTATAGAGCCCATGGGAGCCTCTCTAGTGGCCTATGGAGCCAATGGGAGCGTCTATAGAGCCCGTGGGAGCCTCTCTAGTGGCCTATGGAGCCAATGGGAGCGTCTATAGAGCCTGTGGGAGCCTCTCTAGTGGCCTATGGAGCCAATGGGAGCGTCTATAGAGCCCGGGGAGCCTCTCTAGTGGCCTATGGAGCCAATGGGAGCGTCTATAGAGCCCGGGGAGCCTCTCTAGTGGCCTATGGAGCCAATGGGAGCGTCTATAGAGCCCGGGGGAGCCTCTCTACTGGCCTATGGAGCCAATGGGAGCGTCTATAGAGCCCGGGGAGCCTCTCTAGTGGCCTATGGAGCCAATGGGAGCGTCTATAGAGCCCGGGGAGCCTCTCTAGTGGCCTCTGGAGCCAATGGGAGCGTCTATAGAGCCCGTGGGAGCCTCTCTAGTGGCCTATGGAGCCAATGGGAGCGTCTATAGAGCCCGGGGAGCCTCTCTAGTGGCCTATGGGAGCCAATGGGAGCGTCCATGGAGCCCGGGGAGCCTCTCTAGTGGCCTATGGAGCCAATGGGAGCGTCTATAGAGCCCATGGGAGCCTCTCTAGTGGCCTATGGAGCCAATGGGAGCGTCTATAGAGCCCGTGGGAGCCTCTCTAGTGGCCTATGGAGCCAATGGGAGCGTCTATAGAGCCCGTGGGAGCCTCTCTAGTGGCCTATGGAGCCAATGGGGGCGTCTATAGAGCCCGTGGGAGCCTCTCTAGTGGCCTATGGAGCCAATGGGAGCGTCTATAGAGCCCGGGGAGCCTCTCTAGTGGCCTATGGAGCCAATGGGAGCGTCTATAGAGCCCGGGGAGCCTCTCTAGTGGCCTATGGAGCCAATGGGAGCGTCTATAGAGCCCGTGGGAGCCTCTCTAGTGGCCTATGGAGCCAATGGGAGCGTCTATAGAGCCCGGGAGCCTCTCTAGTGGCCTATGGAGCCAATGGGAGCGTCTATAGAGCCCGGGGGAGCCTCTCTAGTGGCCTATGGAGCCAATGGGAGCGTCTATAGAGCCCGGGGAGCCTCTCTCGTGGCCTATGGAGCCAATGGGAGCGTCTATAGAGCCCGGCGGAGCCTCTCTAGTGGCCTATGGAGCCAATGGGAGCGTCTATAGAGCCCGGGGAGCCTCTCTAGTGGCCTATGGAGCCAATGGGAGCGTCTATAGAGCCCGGGGGAGCCTCTCTAGTGGCCTATGGAGCCAATGGGAGCGTCTATAGAGCCCGGGGGAGCCTCTCTAGTGGACTCTGGAGCCAATGGGAGCGTCTATAGAGCCCGGCAGAGCCTCTCTAGAGGCCTATGGAGCCAATGGGAGCGTCTATAGAGCCCGGCGGACCCTCTCTAGAGGCCTATGGAGCCAATGGGAGCGTCTATAGAGCCCAGGGGAGCCTCTCTAGTGGCCTATGGAGCCAATGGGAGCGTCTATAGAGCCCGGGGAGCCTCTCTAGTGGCCTATGGAGCCAATGGGAGCGTCTATAGAGCCCGGCGGAGCCTCTCTAGTGGCCTATGGAGCCAATGGGAGCGTCTATAGAGCCCGGCGGAGCCTCTCTAGTGGCCTATGGAGCCAATGGGAGCGTCTATAGAGCCCGGGGAGCCTCTCTAGTGGCCTATGGAGCCAATGGGAGCGTCTATAGAGCCCGGGGGAGCCTCTCTAGAGGCCTATGGAGCCAATGGGAGCGTCTATAGAGCCCGGGGAGCCTCTCTAGTGGCCTATGGAGCCAATGGGAGCGTCTATAGAGCCCGTGGGAGCCTCTCTAGTGGCCTATGGAGCCAATGGGAGCGTCTATAGAGCCCGGGGAGCATCTCTAGTGGCCTATGGAGCCAATGGGAGCGTCTATAGAGCCCGGGGAGCCTCTCTAGTGGCCTATGGAGCCAATGGGAGCGTCTATAGAGCCCAGGGGAGCCTCTCTAGTGGCCTATGGAGCCAATGGGAGCGTCTATAGAGCCCGGGGGAGCCTCTCTAGTGGCCTATGGAGCCAATGGGAGCGTCTATAGAGCCCGGGGGAGCCTCTCTAGTGGCCTATGGAGCCAATGGGAGCGTCTATAGAGCCCGGGGAGCCTCTCTAGTGGCCTATGGAGCCAATGGGAGCGTCTATAGAGCCCGGGGGAGCCTCTCTAGTGGCCTATGGAGCCAATGGGAGCGTCTATAGAGCCCGTGGGAGCCTCTCTAGTGGCCTATGGAGCCAATGGGAGCGTCTATAGAGCCCGGGGGAGCCTCTCTAGTGGCCTATGGAGCCAATGGGAGCGTCTATAGAGCCCGGGGAGCCTCTCTAGTGGCCTATGGAGCCAATGGGAGCGTCTATAGAGCCCGTGGGAGCCTCTCTAGAGGCCCTATGGAGCCAATGGGAGCGTCTATAGAGCCCTGTGGGAGCCTCTCTAGTGGCCTATGGAGCCAATGGGAGCGTCTATAGAGCCCGTGGGGAGCCTCTCTAGTGGCCTATGGAGCCAATGGGAGCGCTCTATAGAGCCCGGGGAGCCTCTCTAGTGGCCTATGGAGCCAATGGGAGCGTCTATAGAGCCCGGGGAGCTCTCTAGAGGCCTATGGAGCCAATGGGAGCGTCTATAGAGCCCGGGGAGCCTCTCTAGTGGCCTATGGAGCCAATGGGAGCGTCTATAGAGCCCGGGGAGCCTCTCTAGTGGCCTATGGAGCCAATGGGAGCGTCTATAGAGCCCGGGGGAGCCTCTCTAGTGGCCTATGGAGCCAATGGGAGCGTCTATAGAGCCCGGGGAGCCTCTCTAGTGGCCTATGGAGCCAATGGGAGCGTCTATAGAGCCCGTGGGAGCCTCTCTAGTGGCCTATGGAGCCAATGGGAGCGTCTATAGAGCCCGGGGAGCCTCTCTAGTGGCCTATGGAGCCAATGGGAGCGTCTATAGAGCCCGGGGAGCCTCTCTAGTGGCCTATGGAGCCAATGGGAGCGTCTATAGAGCCCGGGGGAGCCTCTCTAGTGGCCTCTGGAGCCAATGGGAGCGTCTATAGAGCCCGGGGAGCCTCTCTAGTGGCCTATGGAGCCAATGGGAGCGTCTATAGAGCCCGGGGAGCCTCTCTAGTGGCCTATGGAGCCAATGGGAGCGTCTATAGAGCCCGGCGGAGCCTCTCTAGTGGCCTATGGAGCCAATGGGAGCGTCTATAGAGCCCGGGGAGCCTCTCTAGTGGCCTATGGAGCCAATGGGAGCGTCTATAGAGCCCGGGGGAGCCTCTCTAGTGGCCTATGGAGCCAATGGGAGCGTCTATAGAGCCCGGGGAGCCTCTCTAGTGGCCTATGGAGCCAATGGGAGCGTCTATAGAGCCCGGGGAGCCTCTCTAGTGGCCTATGGAGCCAATGGGAGCGTCTATAGAGCCCGGGGAGCCTCTCTAGTGGCCTCTGGAGCCAATGGGAGCGTCTATAGAGCCCGGGGGAGCCTCTCTAGTGGCCTATGGAGCCAATGGGAGCGTCTATAGAGCCCGGGGGAGCCTCTCTAGAGGCCTATGGAGCCAATGGGAGCGTCTATAGAGCCCAGGGGAGCCTCTCTAGTGGCCTATGGAGCCAATGGGAGCGTCTATAGAGCCCGGGGAGCCTCTCTAGTGGCCTATGGAGCCAATGGGAGCGTCTATAGAGCCCGGCGGAGCCTCTCTAGTGGCCTATGGAGCCAATGGGAGCGTCTATAGAGCCCGGGGGAGCCTCTCTAGTGGCCTATGGAGCCAATGGGAGCGTCTATAGAGCCCGGGGAGCCTCTCTAGTGGCCTATGGAGCCAATGGGAGCGTCTATAGAGCCCGGGGGAGCCTCTCTAGTGGCCTATGGAGCCAATGGGAGCGTCTATAGAGCCCGGGGAGCCTCTCTAGTGGCCTATGGAGCCAATGGGAGCGTCTATAGAGCCCGTGGGAGCCTCTCTAGTGGCCTATGGAGCCAATGGGAGCGTCTATAGAGCCCGGGGAGCCTCTCTAGTGGCCTGTGGAGCCAATGGGAGCGTCTATAGAGCCCGGGAGCCTCTCTAGTGGCCTATGGAGCCAATGGGAGCGTCTATAGAGCCCAGGGGAGCCTCTCTAGTGGCCTATGGAGCCAATGGGAGCGTCTATAGAGCCCGGGGAGCCTCTCTAGTGGCCTATGGAGCCAATGGGAGCGTCTATAGAGCCCGGGGGAGCCTCTCTAGTGGCCTATGGAGCCAATGGGAGCGTCTATAGAGCCCGGGGAGCCTCTCTAGTGGCCTATGGAGCCAATGGGAGCGCCTATAGAGCCCGGGGAGCCTCTCTAGTGGCCTATGGAGCCAATGGGAGCGTCTATAGAGCCCGTGGGAGCCTCTCTAGTGGCCTCTGGAGCCAATGGGAGCGTCTATAGAGCCCGGGGAGCCTCTCTAGTGGCCTATGGAGCCAATGGGAGCGTCTATAGAGCCCGGGGAGCCTCTATAGTGGCCTAAGGAGCCAATGGGAGCGTCTATAGAGCCCGTGGGAGCCTCTCTAGAGGCCTATGGAGCCAATGGGAGCGTCTATAGAGCCTGTGGGAGCCTCTCTAGTGGCCTATGGAGCCAATGGGAGCGTCTATAGAGCCCGCGGGAGCCTCTCTAGTGGCCTATGGAGCCAATGGGAGCGTCTATAGAGCCCGGGGAGCCTCTCTAGTGGCCTATGGAGCCAATGGGAGCGTCTATAGAGCCCGGGGGAGCCTCTCTAGAGGCCTATGGAGCCAATGGGAGCGTCTATAGAGCCCGGGGGAGCCTCTCTAGTGGCCTATGGAGCCAATGGGAGCGTCTATAGAGCCCGGGGAGCCTCTCTAGTGGCCTATGGAGCCAATGGGAGCGTCTATAGAGCCCGGGGAGCCTCTCTAGTGGCCTATGGAGCCAATGGGAGCGTCTATAGAGCCCGGGGAGCCTCTCTAGTGGCCTATGGAGCCAATGGGAGCGTCTATAGAGCCCGGGGAGCCTCTCTAGTGGCCTATGGAGCCAATGGGAGCGTCTATAGAGCCCGTGGGAGCTCTCTAGAGGCCCTATGGAGCCAATGGGAGCGTCTATAGAGCCCTGTGGAGCCTCTCTAGTGGCCTATGGAGCCAATGGGAGCGTCTATAGAGCCCGGGGAGCCTCTCTAGTGGCCTATGGAGCCAATGGGAGCGTCTATAGAGCCCGGGGGAGCCTCTCTAGTGGCCTATGGAGCCAATGGGAGCGTCTATAGAGCCCGGGGAGCCTCTCTAGTGGCCTATGGAGCCAATGGGAGCGTCTATAGAGCCCGGGGAGCCTCTCTAGTGGCCTATGGAGCCAATGGGAGCGTCTATAGAGCCCGGGGAGCCTCTCTAGTGGCCTATGGAGCCAATGGGAGCGTCTATAGAGCCCGGGGGAGCCTCTCTAGTGGCCTATGGAGCCAATGGGAGCGTCTATAGAGCCCTGGGGAGCCTCTCTAGTGGCCTATGGAGCCAATGGGAGCGTCTATAGAGCCCGGGGAGCCTCTCTAGTGGCCTATGGAGCCAATGGGAGCGTCTATAGAGCCCGGGGAGCCCTCTCTAGAGGCCTATGGAGCCAATGGGAGCGTCTATAGAGCCCGGGGAGCCTCTCTAGTGGCCTATGGAGCCAATGGGAGCGTCTATAGAGCCCGGGGGAGCCTCTCTAGTGGCCTATGGAGCCAATGGGAGCGTCTATAGAGCCCGGGGGAGCCTCTCTAGTGGCCTATGGAGCCAATGGGAGCGTCTATAGAGCCCGGGGGAGCCTCTCTAGTGGCCTATGGAGCCAATGGGAGCGTCTATAGAGCCCGGGGGAGCCTCTCTAGTGGCCTATGGAGCCAATGGGAGCGTCTATAGAGCCCGGGGGAGCCTCTCTAGTGGCCTATGGAGCCAATGGGAGCGTCTATAGAGCCCGGGAGCCTCTCTAGTGGCCTATGGAGCCAATGGGAGCGTCTATAGAGCCCGGGGAGCCTCTCTAGTGGCCTATGGAGCCAATGGGAGCGTCTATAGAGCCCGGGGGAGCCTCTCTAGTGGCCTATGGAGCCAATGGGAGCGTCTATAGAGCCCGGGGGAGCCTCTCTAGTGGCCTATGGAGCCAATGGGAGCGTCTATAGAGCCCGGGGAGCCTCTCTAGTGGCCTATGGAGCCAATGGGAGCGTCTATAGAGCCCGGGGAGCCTCTCTAGTGGCCTATGGAGCCAATGGGAACGTCTATAGAGCCCGGGGAGCCTCTCTAGTGGCCTATGGAGCCAATGGGAGCGTCTATAGAGCCCGGGGGAGCCTCTCTAGTGGCCTATGGAGCCAATGGGAGCGTCTATAGAGCCCGTGGGAGCCTCTCTAGTGGCCTATGGAGCCAATGGGAGCGTCTATAGAGCCCGGGGAGCCTCTCTAGTGGCCTATGGAGCCAATGGGAGCGTCTATAGAGCCCGGGGAGCCTCTCTAGTGGCCTATGGAGCCAATGGGAGCGTCTATAGAGCCCGGGGGAGCCTCTCTAGTGGCCTATGGAGCCAATGGGAGCGTCTATAGAGCCCGGGGGAGCCTCTCTAGTGGCCTATGGAGCCAATGGGAGCGTCTATAGAGCCCGGGGGAGCCTCTCTCGTGGCCTATGGAGCCAATGGGAGCGTCTATAGAGCCCGGGGAGCCTCTCTAGTGGCCTATGGAGCCAATGGGAGCGTCTATAGAGCCCGGGGGAGTCTCTCTAGTGGCCTATGGAGCCAATGGGAGCGTCTATAGAGCCCGGGGAGCCTCTCTAGTGGCCTATGGAGCCAATGGGAGCGTCTATAGAGCCCGGGGGAGCCTCTCTAGTGGCCTATGGAGCCAATGGGAGCGTCTATAGAGCCCGGGGGAGCCTCTCTAGAGGCCTATGGAGCCAATGGGAGCGTCTATAGAGCCCGGGGAGCCTCTCTAGTGGCCTATGGAGCCAATGGGAGCGTCTATAGAGCCCGGGGAGCCTCTCTAGTGGCCTATGGAGCCAATGGGAGCGTCTATAGAGCCCGGGGAGCCTCTCTAGTGGCCTATGGAGCCAATGGGAGCGTCTATAGAGCCCAGGGGAGCCTCTCTAGTGGCCTATGGAGCCAATGGGAGCGTCTATAGAGCCCGGGGGAGCCTCTCTAGTGGCCTATGGAGCCAATGGGAGCGTCTATAGAGCCCGGGGAGCCTCTCTAGTGGCCTATGGAGCCAATGGGAGCGTCTATAGAGCCCGGGGAGCCTCTCTAGTGGCCTATGGAGCCAATGGGAGCGTCTATAGAGCCCGTGGGAGCCTCTCTAGTGGCCTATGGAGCCAATGGGAGCGTCTATAGAGCCCGGGGGAGCCTCTCTAGTGGCCTATGGAGCCAATGGGAGCGTCTATAGAGCCCGGGGGAGCCTCTCTAGTGGCCTATGGAGCCAATGGGAGCGTCTATAGAGCCCGGGGGAGCCTCTCTAGTGGCCTATGGAGCCAATGGGAGCGTCTATAGAGCCCGTGGGAGCCTCTAGTAGGCCTATGGAGCCAATGGGAGCGTCTATAGAGCCCTGTGGGAGCCTCTCTAGTGGCCTATGGAGCCAATGGGAGCGTCTATAGAGCCCTGGGGAGCCTCTCTAGTGGCCTATGGAGCCAATGGGAGCGTCTATAGAGCCCGGGGGAGCCTCTCTAGTGGCCTATGGAGCCAATGGGAGCGTCTATAGAGCCCGGGGAGCCTCTCTAGTGGCCTATGGAGCCAATGGGAGCGTCTATAGAGCCCGGGGAGCCTCTCTAGTGGCCTATGGAGCCAATGGGAGCGTCTATAGAGCCCAGGGGAGCCTCTCTAGTGGCCTATGGAGCCAATGGGAGCGTCTATAGAGCCCGGGGAGCCTCTCTAGTGGCCTATGGAGCCAATGGGAGCGTCTATAGAGCCCGGGGAGCCTCTCTAGTGGCCTGTGGAGCCAATGGGAGCGTCTATAGAGCCCGGGGAGCCTCTCTAGTGGCCTATGGAGCCAATGGGAGCGTCTATAGAGCCCGGGGAGCCTCTCTAGTGGCCTATGGAGCCAATGGGAGCGTCTATAGAGCCCGGCGGAGCCTCTCTAGAGGCCTATGGAGCCAATGGGAGCGTCTATAGAGCCCGGGGGAGCCTCTCTAGTGGCCTATGGAGCCAATGGGAGCGTCTATAGAGCCCGGGGGAGCCTCTCTAGTGGCCTATGGAGCCAATGGGAGCGTCTATAGAGCCCGGGGAGCCTCTCTAGTGGCCTATGGAGCCAATGGGAGCGTCTATAGAGCCCGGGGGAGCCTCTCTAGTGGCCTATGGAGCCAATGGGAGCGTCTATAGAGCCCGGGGAGCCTCTCTAGTGGCCTATGGAGCCAATGGGAGCGTCTATAGAGCCCGGGGGAGCCTCTCTAGAGGCCTATGGAGCCAATGGGAGCGTCTATAGAGCCCGGGGGAGCCTCTCTAGTGGCCTATGGAGCCAATGGGAGCGTCTATAGAGCCCGGGGGAGCCTCTCTAGTGGCCTATGGAGCCAATGGGAGCGTCTATAGAGCCCGGGGGAGCCTCTCTAGTGGCCTATGGAGCCAATGGGAGCGTCTATAGAGCCCAGGGGAGCCTCTCTAGTGGCCTATGGAGCCAATGGGAGCGTCTATAGAGCCCGGGGAGCCTCTCTAGTGGCCTATGGAGCCAATGGGAGCGTCTATAGAGCCCGGGGGAGCCTCTCTAGTGGCCTATGGAGCCAATGGGAGCGTCTATAGAGCCCGGGGGAGCCT
Organism: Melanerpes aurifrons; assembly: GCA_011125475.1. Taxonomy (NCBI): domain Eukaryota; kingdom Metazoa; phylum Chordata; class Aves; order Piciformes; family Picidae; genus Melanerpes; species Melanerpes aurifrons. The sequence continues at coordinate 654,851 of WWNC01000155.1, forward strand.
CTCTAGTGGCCTATGGAGCCAATGGGAGCGTCTATAGAGCCCGTGGGAGCCTCTCTAGTGGCCTATGGAGCCAATGGGAGCGTCTATAGAGCCCGGGGGAGCCTCTCTAGTGGCCTATGGAGCCAATGGGAGCGTCTATAGAGCCCGGGGAGCCTCTCTAGTGGCCTATGGAGCCAATGGGAGCGTCTATAGAGCCCGGGGGAGCCTCTCTAGTGGCCTATGGAGCCAATGGGAGCGTCTATAGAGCCCGTGGGAGCCTCTCTAGAGGCCTATGGAGCCAATGGGAGCGTCTATAGAGCCCTGTGGGAGCCTCTCTAGTGGCCTATGGAGCCAATGGGAGCGTCTATAGAGCCCTGGGGAGCCTCTCTAGCTGGCCTATGGAGCCAATGGGAGCGTCTATAGAGCCCGGGGAGCCTCTCTAGTGGCCTATGGAGCCAATGGGAGCGTCTATAGAGCCCGGGGGAGCCTCTCTAGTGGCCTATGGAGCCAATGGGAGCGCCTATAGAGCCCGGGGAGCCTCTCTAGTGGCCTATGGAGCCAATGGGAGCGTCTATAGAGCCCGGGGAGCCTCTCTAGTGGCCTATGGAGCCAATGGGAGCGTCTATAGAGCCCGGGGGAGCCTCTCTAGTGGCCTATGGAGCCAATGGGAGCGTCTATAGAGCCCGGGGGAGCCTCTCTAGTGGCCTATGGAGCCAATGGGAGCGTCTATAGAGCCCGGGGGAGCCTCTCTAGTGGCCTATGGAGCCAATGGGAGCGTCTATAGAGCCCGGGGGAGCCTCTCTAGTGGCCTATGGAGCCAATGGGAGCGTCTATAGAGCCCGGGGGAGCCTCTCTAGTGGCCTATGGAGCCAATGGGAGCGTCTATAGAGCCCGGGGAGCCTCTCTAGTGGCCTATGGAGCCAATGGGAGCGTCTATAGAGCCCGGGGAGCCTCTCTAGTGGCCTATGGAGCCAATGGGAGCGTCTATAGAGCCCGGGGGAGCCTCTCTAGTGGCCTATGGAGCCAATGGGAGCGTCTATAGAGCCCGTGGGAGCCTCTCTAGTGGCCTATGGAGCCAATGGGAGCGTCTATAGAGCCCGTGGGAGCCTCTCTAGTGGCCTATGGAGCCAATGGGAGCGTCTATAGAGCCCGGGGAGCCTCTCTAGTGGCCTATGGAGCCAATGGGAGCGTCTATAGAGCCCGGGGAGCCTCTCTAGTGGCCTATGGAGCCAATGGGAGCGTCTATAGAGCCCGTGGGAGCCTCTCTAGTGGCCTATGGAGCCAATGGGAGCGTCTATAGAGCCCGTGGGAGCCTCTCTAGTGGCCTATGGAGCCAATGGGAGCGTCTATAGAGCCCTGGGGAGCCTCTCTAGTGGCCTATGGAGCCAATGGGAGCGTCTATAGAGCCCGGGGAGCCTCTCTAGTGGCCTATGGAGCCAATGGGAGCGTCTATAGAGCCCGGGGAGCCTCTCTAGTGGCCTATGGAGCCAATGGGAGCGTCTATAGAGCCCGGGGAGCCTCTCTAGTGGCCTATGGAGCCAATGGGAGCGCTCTATAGAGCCCAGGGGAGCCTCTCTAGTGGCCTATGGAGCCAATGGGAGCGTCTATAGAGCCCGGGGAGCCTCTCTAGTGGCCTATGGAGCCAATGGGAGCGTCTATAGAGCCCGGGGAGCCTCTCTAGTGGCCTATGGAGCCAATGGGAGCGTCTATAGAGCCCGGGGAGCCTCTCTAGTGGCCTATGGAGCCAATGGGAGCGTCTATAGAGCCCGGGGGAGCCTCTCTAGTGGCCTATGGAGCCAATGGGAGCGTCTATAGAGCCCGGGGAGCCTCTCTAGTGGCCTATGGAGCCAATGGGAGCGTCTATAGAGCCCGTGGGAGCCTCTCTAGAGGCCTATGGAGCCAATGGGAGCGTCTATAGAGCCCGTGGGAGCCTCTCTAGTGGCCTATGGAGCCAATGGGAGCGTCTATAGAGCCCTGGGGAGCCTCTCTCAGTGGCCTATGGAGCCAATGGGAGCGTCTATAGAGCCCGGGGAGCCTCTCTAGTGGCCTATGGAGCCAATGGGAGCGTCTATAGAGCCCGGGGGAGCCTCTCTAGTGGCCTATGGAGCCAATGGGAGCGTCTATAGAGCCCGGGGAGCCTCTCTAGTGGCCTATGGAGCCAATGGGAGCGTCTATAGAGCCCGGGGAGCCTCTCTAGTGGCCTATGGAGCCAATGGGAGCGTCTATAGAGCCCGGGGGAGCCTCTCTAGTGGCCTATGGAGCCAATGGGAGCGTCTATAGAGCCCGGGGAGCCTCTCTAGTGGCCTATGGAGCCAATGGGAGCGTCTATAGAGCCCAGGGGGAGCCTCTCTAGTGGCCTATGGAGCCAATGGGAGCGTCTATAGAGCCCGGGGAGCCTCTCTAGTGGCCTATGGAGCCAATGGGAGCGTCTATAGAGCCCGGGGAGCCTCTCTAGTGGCCTATGGAGCCAATGGGAGCGTCTATAGAGCCCCGGGGAGCCTCTCTAGTGGCCTATGGAGCCAATGGGAGCGCTCTATAGAGCCCGGGGGAGCCTCTCTAGTGGCCTATGGAGCCAATGGGAGCGCTCTATAGAGCCCGGGGGAGCCTCTCTAGTGGCCTATGGAGCCAATGGGAGCGTCTATAGAGCCCGGGGAGCCTCTCTAGTGGCCTATGGAGCCAATGGGAGCGTCTATAGAGCCCGGGGAGCCTCTCTAGTGGCCTATGGAGCCAATGGGAGCGTCTATAGAGCCCGGGGAGCCTCTCTAGTGGCCTATGGAGCCAATGGGAGCGTCTATAGAGCCCGGGGGAGCCTCTCTAGTGGCCTATGGAGCCAATGGGAGCGCCTATAGAGCCCGTGGGAGCCTCTCTAGTGGCCTATGGAGCCAATGGGAGCGTCTATAGAGCCCGGGGGAGCCTCTCTAGTGGCCTATGGAGCCAATGGGAGCGTCTATAGAGCCCGGGGGAGCCTCTCTAGTGGCCTATGGAGCCAATGGGAGCGTCTATAGAGCCCGGGGAGCCTCTCTAGTGGCCTATGGAGCCAATGGGAGCGTCTATAGAGCCCGGGGGAGCCTCTCTAGTGGCCTATGGAGCCAATGGGAGCGTCTATAGAGCCCGGGGGAGCCTCTCTAGTGGCCTATGGAGCCAATGGGAGCGTCTATAGAGCCCAGGGGAGCCTCTCTAGTGGCCTATGGAGCCAATGGGAGCGTCTATAGAGCCCGGGGAGCCTCTCTAGTGGCCTATGGAGCCAATGGGAGCGTCTATAGAGCCCGGGGAGCCTCTCTAGTGGCCTATGGAGCCAATGGGAGCGCTCTATAGAGCCCGGGGAGCCTCTCTAGTGGCCTATGGAGCCAATGGGGAGCGTCTATAGAGCCCGGGGAGCCTCTCTAGTGGCCTATGGAGCCAATGGGAGCGTCTATAGAGCCCGGGGAGCCTCTCTAGTGGCCTCTGGAGCCAATGGGAGCGTCTATAGAGCCCGGGGAGCCTCTCTAGTGGCCTATGGAGCCAATGGGAGCGTCTATAGAGCCCGGGGAGCCTCTCTAGTGGCCTATGGAGCCAATGGGAGCGTCTATAGAGCCCGGGGGAGCCTCTCTAGTGGCCTATGGAGCCAATGGGAGCGTCTATAGAGCCCGTGGGAGCCTCTCTAGTGGCCTATGGAGCCAATGGGAGCGTCTATAGAGCCCTGCGGGAGCCTCTCTAGTGGCCTATGGAGCCAATGGGAGCGTCTATAGAGCCCGGGGAGCCTCTCTAGTGGCCTATGGAGCCAATGGGAGCGTCTATAGAGCCCGGGGGAGCCTCTCTAGTGGCCTATGGAGCCAATGGGAGCGTCTATAGAGCCCGGGGAGCCTCTCTAGTGGCCTATGGAGCCAATGGGAGCGTCTATAGAGCCCGGGGAGCCTCTCTAGTGGCCTATGGAGCCAATGGGAGCGTCTATAGAGCCCGGGGAGCCTCTCTAGTGGCCTATGGAGCCAATGGGAGCGTCTATAGAGCCCGGGGGAGCCTCTCTAGTGGCCTATGGAGCCAATGGGAGCGTCTATAGAGCCCGGGGAGCCTCTCTAGTGGCCTATGGAGCCAATGGGAGCGTCTATAGAGCCCAGGGGAGCCTCTCTAGTGGCCTATGGAGCCAATGGGAGCGTCTATAGAGCCCGGGGGAGCCTCTCTAGTGGCCTATGGAGCCAATGGGAGCGTCTATAGAGCCCGGGGAGCCTCTCTAGTGGCCTATGGAGCCAATGGGAGCGTCTATAGAGCCCGGGGAGCCTCTCTAGTGGCCTATGGAGCCAATGGGAGCGTCTATAGAGCCCGGGGAGCCTCTCTAGTGGCCTATGGAGCCAATGGGAGCGTCTATAGAGCCCGGGGAGCCTCTCTAGTGGCCTATGGAGCCAATGGGAGCGTCTATAGAGCCCGTGGGAGCCTCTCTAGTGGCCCTATGGAGCCAATGGGAGCGTCTATAGAGCCCGTGGGAGCCTCTCTAGTGGCCTATGGAGCCAATGGGAGCGTCTATAGAGCCCGGGGGAGCCTCTCTCGTGGCCTATGGAGCCAATGGGAGCGTCTATAGAGCCCGTGGGAGCCTCTCTAGTGGCCTATGGAGCCAATGGGAGCGTCTATAGAGCCCGGGGGAGCCTCTCTAGTGGCCTATGGAGCCAATGGGAGCGTCTATAGAGCCCGGGGAGCCTCTCTAGTGGCCTATGGAGCCAATGGGAGCGTCTATAGAGCCCGTGGGAGCCTCTCTAGTGGCCTATGGAGCCAATGGGAGCGTCTATAGAGCCCGGGGAGCCTCTCTAGTGGCCTATGGAGCCAATGGGAGCGCCTATAGAGCCCGGGGGAGCCTCTCTAGTGGCCTATGGAGCCAATGGGAGCGTCTATAGAGCCCGGGGGAGCCTCTCTAGTGGCCTATGGAGCCAATGGGAGCGTCTATAGAGCCCGGGGAGCCTCTCTAGTGGCCTATGGAGCCAATGGGAGCGTCTATAGAGCCCAGGGGAGCCTCTCTAGTGGCCTATGGAGCCAATGGGAGCGCCTATAGAGCCCGGGGGAGCCTCTCTAGTGGCCTATGGAGCCAATGGGAGCGTCTATAGAGCCCGTGGGAGCCTCTCTAGTGGCCTATGGAGCCAATGGGAGCGTCTATAGAGCCCGTGGGAGCCTCTCTAGTGGCCTATGGAGCCAATGGGAGCGTCTATAGAGCCCGGGGGAGCCTCTCTAGAGGCCTATGGAGCCAATGGGAGCGTCTATAGAGCCCTGGGGAGCCTCTCTAGTGGCCTATGGAGCCAATGGGAGCGTCTATAGAGCCCGTGGGAGCCTCTCTAGTGGCCTATGGAGCCAATGGGAGCGTCTATAGAGCCCGGGGAGCCTCTCTAGTGGCCTATGGAGCCAATGGGAGCGTCTATAGAGCCCGGGGGAGCCTCTCTAGTGGCCTATGGAGCCAATGGGAGCGTCTATAGAGCCCGTGGGAGCCTCTCTAGAGGCCTATGGAGCCAATGGGAGCGTCTATAGAGCCCGTGGGAGCCTCTCTAGTGGCCTATGGAGCCAATGGGAGCGTCTATAGAGCCCGGGGGAGCCTCTCTAGTGGCCTATGGAGCCAATGGGAGCGTCTATAGAGCCCGGGGAGCCTCTCTAGTGGCCTATGGAGCCAATGGGAGCGTCTATAGAGCCCGGGGGAGCCTCTCTAGAGGCCTATGGAGCCAATGGGAGCGTCTATAGAGCCCGGGGGAGCCTCTCTAGTGGCCTATGGAGCCAATGGGAGCGTCTATAGAGCCCGGGGGAGCCTCTCTAGTGGCCTATGGAGCCAATGGGAGCGTCTATAGAGCCCGGGGGAGCCTCTCTAGTGGCCTATGGAGCCAATGGGAGCGTCTATAGAGCCCGGGGAGCCTCTCTAGTGGCCTATGGAGCCAATGGGAGCGTCTATAGAGCCCCTGGGGAGCCTCTCTAGTGGCCTATGGAGCCAATGGGAGCGTCTATAGAGCCCGGGGAGCCTCTCTAGTGGCCTATGGAGCCAATGGGAGCGTCTATAGAGCCCGGGGAGCCTCTCTAGTGGCCTATGGAGCCAATGGGAGCGTCTATAGAGCCCGGGGGAGCCTCTCTAGTGGCCTATGGAGCCAATGGGAGCGCTCTATAGAGCCCGGGGAGCCTCTCTAGTGGCCTATGGAGCCAATGGGAGCGTCTATAGAGCCCGGGGAGCCTCTCTAGTGGCCTATGGAGCCAATGGGAGCGTCTATAGAGCCCAGGGGAGCCTCTCTAGTGGCCTATGGAGCCAATGGGAGCGTCTATAGAGCCCGTGGGAGCCTCTCTAGTGGCCTATGGAGCCAATGGGAGCGTCTATAGAGCCCGTGGGAGCCTCTCTAGTGGCCTATGGAGCCAATGGGAGCGTCTATAGAGCCCGGGGGAGCCTCTCTAGTGGCCTATGGAGCCAATGGGAGCGTCTATAGAGCCCGGGGAGCCTCTAGTGGCCTATGTGAGCCTATGGAGCCAATGGGAGCGTCTATAGAGCCCGTGGGAGCTTCTCTAGTGGCCTATGGAGCCAATGGGAGCGTCTATAGAGCCCCGGGGAGCCTCTCTAGTGGCCTATGGAGCCAATGGGAGCGTCTATAGAGCCCGGGGAGCCTCTCTAGTGGCCTATGGAGCCAATGGGAGCGTCTATAGAGCCCGGGGGAGCCTCTCTAGTGGCCCTATGGAGCCAATGGGAGCGTCTATAGAGCCCGGGGAGCCTCTCTAGTGGCCTATGGAGCCAATGGGAGCGTCTATAGAGCCCGGGGAGCCTCTCTAGTGGCCTATGGAGCCAATGGGAGCGCCCTATAGAGCCCGGGGAGCCTCTCTAGTGGCCTATGGAGCCAATGGGAGCGTCTATAGAGCCCGGGGGAGCCTCTCTAGTGGCCTATGGAGCCAATGGGAGCGTCTATAGAGCCCGGGGAGCCTCTCTAGTGGCCTATGGAGCCAATGGGAGCGTCTATAGAGCCCGGGGAGCCTCTCTAGTGGCCTATGGAGCCAATGGGAGCGTCTATAGAGCCCGGGGGAGCCTCTCTAGTGGCCTATGGAGCCAATGGGAGCGTCTATAGAGCCCGGGGGAGCCTCTCTAGTGGCCTATGGAGCCAATGGGAGTGTCTATAGAGCCCGGGGGAGCCTCTCTAGTGGCCTATGGAGCCAATGGGAGCGCTCTATAGAGCCCGGGGAGCCTCTCTAGTGGCCTATGGAGCCAATGGGAGCGTCTATAGAGCCCGGGGGAGCCTCTCTAGTGGCCTATGGAGCCAATGGGAGCGTCTATAGAGCCCGGGGAGCCTCTCTAGTGGCCTATGGAGCCAATGGGAGCGCTCTATAGAGCCCGGGGGAGCCTCTCTAGTGGCCTATGGAGCCAATGGGAGCGCTCTATAGAGCCCGGGGGAGCCTCTCTAGTGGCCTATGGAGCCAATGGGAGCGCTCTATAGAGCCCGGGGAGCCTCTCTAGTGGCCTATGGAGCCAATGGGAGCGTCTATAGAGCCCGGGGAGCCTCTCTAGTGGCCTATGGAGCCAATGGGAGCGTCTATAGAGCCCGGGGGAGCCTCTCTAGTGGCCTATGGAGCCAATGGGAGCGTCTATAGAGCCCGGGGAGCCTCTCTAGTGGCCTATGGAGCCAATGGGAGCGTCTATAGAGCCCGTGGGAGCCTCTCTAGTGGCCTATGGAGCCAATGGGAGCGTCTATAGAGCCCGGGGAGCCTCTCTAGTGGCCTATGGAGCCAATGGGAGCGTCTATAGAGCCCGTGGGAGCCTCTCTAGTGGCCTATGGAGCCAATGGGAGCGTCTATAGAGCCCGGGGGAGCCTCTCTAGTGGCCTATGGAGCCAATGGGAGCGTCTATAGAGCCCGTGGGAGCCTCTCTAGTGGCCTATGGAGCCAATGGGAGCGTCTATAGAGCCCGGGGAGCCTCTCTAGTGGCCTATGGAGCCAATGGGAGCGTCTATAGAGCCCGGGGAGCCTCTCTAGTGGCCTATGGAGCCAATGGGAGCGTCTATAGAGCCCGGGGAGCCTCTCTAGTGGCCTATGGAGCCAATGGGAGCGTCTATAGAGCCCGGTGGAGCCTCTCTAGTGGCCTATGGAGCCAATGGGAGCGTCTATAGAGCCCGTGGGAGCCTCTCTAGTGGCCTATGGAGCCAATGGGAGCGTCTATAGAGCCCGGGGAGCCTCTCTAGTGGCCTATGGAGCCAATGGGAGCGTCTATAGAGCCCGGGGGAGCCTCTCTAGTGGCCTATGGAGCCAATGGGAGCGTCTATAGAGCCCGGGGGAGCCTCTCTAGTGGCCTATGGAGCCAATGGGAGCGTCTATAGAGCCCGTGGGAGCCTCTCTAGTGGCCTATGGAGCCAATGGGAGCGTCTATAGAGCCCGGGGGAGCCTCTCTAGTGGCCTATGGAGCCAATGGGAGCGTCTATAGAGCCCGGGGAGCCTCTCTAGTGGCCTATGGAGCCAATGGGAGCGTCTATAGAGCCCGTGGGAGCCTCTCTAGTGGCCTATGGAGCCAATGGGAGCGTCTATAGAGCCCGGGGGAGCCTCTCTAGTGGCCTATGGAGCCAATGGGAGCGTCTATAGAGCCCGGGGAGCCTCTCTAGTGGCCTATGGAGCCAATGGGAGCGTCTATAGAGCCCATGGGAGCCTCTCTAGTGGCCTATGGAGCCAATGGGAGCGTCTATAGAGCCCGTGGGAGCCTCTCTAGTGGCCTATGGAGCCAATGGGAGCGTCTATAGAGCCCGGGGGAGCCTCTCTAGAGGCCTATGGAGCCAATGGGAGCGTCTATAGAGCCCGGGGAGCCTCTCTAGTGGCCTATGGAGCCAATGGGAGCGTCTATAGAGCCCGGGGGAGCCTCTCTAGTGGCCTATGGAGCCAATGGGAGCGTCTATAGAGCCCGGGGGAGCCTCTCTAGTGGCCTATGGAGCCAATGGGAGCGTCTATAGAGCCCGGGGGAGCCTCTCTAGTGGCCTATGGAGCCAATGGGAGCGTCTATAGAGCCCGGGGAGCCTCTCTAGTGGCCTATGGAGCCAATGGGAGCGTCTATAGAGCCCGGGGAGCCTCTCTAGTGGCCTATGGAGCCAATGGGAGCGTCTATAGAGCCCGGGGGAGCCTCTCTAGTGGCCTATGGAGCCAATGGGAGCGTCTATAGAGCCCGTGGGAGCCTCTCTAGTGGCCTATGGAGCCAATGGGAGCGTCTATAGAGCCCATGGGAGCCTCTCTAGAGGCCTATGGAGCCAATGGGAGCGTCTATAGAGCCCGTGGGAGCCTCTCTAGTGGCCTATGGAGCCAATGGGAGCGTCTATAGAGCCCGGGGAGCCTCTCTAGTGGCCTATGGAGCCAATGGGAGCGTCTATAGAGCCCTGGGGAGCCTCTCTAGTGGCCTATGGAGCCAATGGGAGCGTCTATAGAGCCCGGGGGAGCCTCTCTAGTGGCCTATGGAGCCAATGGGAGCGTCTATAGAGCCCGGGGAGCCTCTCTAGTGGCCTATGGAGCCAATGGGAGCGTCTATAGAGCCCGGGGAGCCTCTCTAGTGGCCTATGGAGCCAATGGGAGCGTCTATAGAGCCCATGGGAGCCTCTCTAGTGGCCTATGGAGCCAATGGGAGCGTCTATAGAGCCCGTGGGAGCCTCTCTAGTGGCCTATGGAGCCAATGGGAGCGTCTATAGAGCCCGGGGGAGCCTCTCTAGAGGCCTATGGAGCCAATGGGAGCGTCTATAGAGCCCGGGGGAGCCTCTCTAGTGGCCTATGGAGCCAATGGGAGCGTCTATAGAGCCTGGGGTAGCCTCTCTAGTGGCCTATGGAGCCAATGGGAGCGTCTATAGAGCCCGGGGGAGCCTCTCTACTGGCCTATGGAGCCAATGGGAGCGTCTATAGAGCCCGGGGAGCCTCTCTAGTGGCCTATGGAGCCAATGGGAGCGTCTATAGAGCCCGGGGGAGCCTCTCTAGTGGCCTATGGAGCCAATGGGAGCGTCTATAGAGCCCGGGGAGCCTCTCTAGTGGCCTATGGAGCCAATGGGAGCGTCTATAGAGCCCGGGGAGCCTCTCTAGTGGCCTATGGAGCCAATGGGAGCGTCTATAGAGCCCGTGGGAGCCTCTCTAGTGGCCTATGGAGCCAATGGGAGCGTCTATAGAGCCCATGGGAGCCTCTCTAGAGGCCTATGGAGCCAATGGGAGCGTCTATAGAGCCCGGGGGAGCCTCTCTAGTGGCCTATGGAGCCAATGGGAGCGTCTATAGAGCCCGGGGAGCCTCTCTAGTGGCCTATGGAGCCAATGGGAGCGTCTATAGAGCCCGGGGGAGCCTCTCTAGTGGCCTATGGAGCCAATGGGAGCGTCTATAGAGCCCGGGGGAGCCTCTCTAGTGGCCTATGGAGCCAATGGGAGCGTCTATAGAGCCCGGGGAGCCTCTCTAGTGGCCTATGGAGCCAATGGGAGCGTCTATAGAGCCCGGGGAGCCTCTCTAGTGGCCTATGGAGCCAATGGGAGCGTCTATAGAGCCCGGGGGAGCCTCTCTAGTGGCCTATGGAGCCAATGGGAGCGTCTATAGAGCCCGGGGAGCCTCTCTAGTGGCCTATGGAGCCAATGGGAGCGTCTATAGAGCCCGGGGAGCCTCTCTAGTGGCCTATGGAGCCAATGGGAGCGTCTATAGAGCCCGGGGAGCCTCTCTAGTGGCCTATGGAGCCAATGGGAGCGTCTATAGAGCCCGGGGAGCCTCTCTAGTGGCCTATGGAGCCAATGGGAGCGTCTATAGAGCCCGGGGGAGCCTCTCTAGTGGCCTATGGAGCCAATGGGAGCGTCTATAGAGCCCGGGGAGCCTCTCTAGTGGCCTATGGAGCCAATGGGAGCGTCTATAGAGCCCGGGGAGCCTCTCTAGTGGCCTATGGAGCCAATGGGAGCGTCTATAGAGCCCGGGGGAGCCTCTCTAGTGGCCTATGGAGCCAATGGGAGCGTCTATAGAGCCCGGGGAGCCTCTCTAGTGGCCTATGGAGCCAATGGGAGCGTCTATAGAGCCCTGGGGAGCCTCTCTAGTGGCCTATGGAGCCAATGGGAGCGTCTATAGAGCCCGGGGGAGCCTCTCTAGTGGCCTATGGAGCCAATGGGAGCGTCTATAGAGCCCGGGGGAGCCTCTCTAGTGGCCTATGGAGCCAATGGGAGCGTCTATAGAGCCCGTGGGAGCCTCTCTAGTGGCCTATGGAGCCAATGGGAGCGTCTATAGAGCCCGGGGGAGCCTCTCTAGTGGCCTATGGAGCCAATGGGAGCGTCTATAGAGCCCGTGGGAGCCTCTCTAGTGGCCTATGGAGCCAATGGGAGCGTCTATAGAGCCCGGGGAGCCTCTCTAGTGGCCTATGGAGCCAATGGGAGCGTCTATAGAGCCCGGGGAGCCTCTCTAGTGGCCTATGGAGCCAATGGGAGCGTCTATAGAGCCCGGGGGAGCCTCTCTAGTGGCCTATGGAGCCAATGGGAGCGTCTATAGAGCCCGGGGGAGCCTCTCTAGTGGCCTATGGAGCCAATGGGAGCGTCTATAGAGCCCGGGGAGCCTCTCTAGTGGCCTATGGAGCCAATGGGAGCGTCTATAGAGCCCGGGGAGCCTCTCTAGTGGCCTATGGAGCCAATGGGAGCGTCTATAGAGCCCGTGGGAGCCTCTCTAGTGGCCTATGGAGCCAATGGGAGCGTCTATAGAGCCCGGGGAGCCTCTCTAGTGGCCTATGGAGCCAATGGGAGCGTCTATAGAGCCCGTGGGAGCCTCTCTAGTGGCCTATGGAGCCAATGGGAGCGCTCTATAGAGCCCGGGGAGCCTCTCTAGTGGCCTATGGAGCCAATGGGAGCGCTCTATAGAGCCCGGGGAGCCTCTCTAGTGGCCTATGGAGCCAATGGGAGCGTCTATAGAGCCCGGGGAGCCTCTCTAGTGGCCTATGGAGCCAATGGGAGCGTCTATAGAGCCCGGGGAGCCTCTCTAGTGGCCTATGGAGCCAATGGGAGCGTCTATAGAGCCCGGGGGAGCCTCTCTAGTGGCCTATGGAGCCAATGGGAGCGTCTATAGAGCCCGGGGGAGCCTCTCTAGTGGCCTATGGAGCCAATGGGAGCGTCTATAGAGCCCGGGGAGCCTCTCTAGTGGCCTATGGAGCCAATGGGAGCGTCTATAGAGCCCGGGGGAGCCTCTCTAGTGGCCTATGGAGCCAATGGGAGCGTCTATAGAGCCCGGGGGAGCCTCTCTAGTGGCCTATGGAGCCAATGGGAGCGTCTATAGAGCCCGTGGGGAGCCTCTCTAGTGGCCTATGGAGCCAATGGGAGCGTCTATAGAGCCCGGGGGAGCCTCTCTAGTGGCCTATGGAGCCAATGGGAGCGCTCTATAGAGCCCGGGGAGCCTCTCTAGTGGCCTATGGAGCCAATGGGAGCGTCTATAGAGCCCGGGGAGCCTCTCTAGTGGCCTATGGAGCCAATGGGAGCGTCTATAGAGCCCGGGGGAGCCTCTCTAGTGGCCTATGGAGCCAATGGGAGCGTCTATAGAGCCCGGGGAGCCTCTCTAGTGGCCTATGGAGCCAATGGGAGCGTCTATAGAGCCCGGGGGAGCCTCTCTAGTGGCCTATGGAGCCAATGGGAGCGTCTATAGAGCCCGGGGGAGCCTCTCTAGTGGCCTATGGAGCCAATGGGAGCGTCTATAGAGCCCGGGGAGCTCTCTAGTGGCCTATGGAGCCAATGGGAGCGTCTATAGAGCCCGGGGGAGCCTCTCTAGTGGCCTATGGAGCCAATGGGAGCGTCTATAGAGCCCGGGGAGCCTCTCTAGTGGCCTATGGAGCCAATGGGAGCGTCTATAGAGCCCGGGGGAGCCTCTCTAGTGGCCTATGGAGCCAATGGGAGCGTCTATAGAGCCCGGGGAGCCTCTCTAGTGGCCTATGGAGCCAATGGGAGCGTCTATAGAGCCCGGGGGAGCCTCTCTAGTGGCCTATGGAGCCAATGGGAGCGTCTATAGAGCCCGGGGGAGCCTCTCTAGTGGCCTATGGAGCCAATGGGAGCGCTCTATAGAGCCCGGGGAGCCTCTCTAGTGGCCTATGGAGCCAATGGGAGCGTCTATAGAGCCCGGGGAGCCTCTCTAGTGGCCTATGGAGCCAATGGGAGCGTCTATAGAGCCCGGGGAGCCTCTCTAGTGGCCTATGGAGCCAATGGGAGCGTCTATAGAGCCCGGGGGAGCCTCTCTAGTGGCCTATGGAGCCAATGGGAGCGTCTATAGAGCCCGTGGGAGCCTCTCTAGTGGCCTATGGAGCCAATGGGAGCGTCTATAGAGCCCCTGGGGAGCCTCTCTAGTGGCCTATGGAGCCAATGGGAGCGTCTATAGAGCCCGGGGGAGCCTCTCTAGTGGCCTATGGAGCCAATGGGAGCGTCTATAGAGCCCGGGGGAGCCTCTCTAGTGGCCTATGGAGCCAATGGGAGCGTCTATAGAGCCCGGGGGAGCCTCTCTAGTGGCCTATGGAGCCAATGGGAGCGTCTATAGAGCCCGGGGGAGCCTCTCTAGTGGCCTATGGAGCCAATGGGAGCGTCTATAGAGCCCGGGGAGCCTCTCTAGTGGCCTATGGAGCCAATGGGAGCGTCTATAGAGCCCGGGGAGCCTCTCTAGTGGCCTATGGAGCCAATGGGAGCGTCTATAGAGCCCGGGGAGCCTCTCTAGTGGCCTATGGAGCCAATGGGAGCGTCTATAGAGCCCGGGGGAGCCTCTCTAGTGGCCTATGGAGCCAATGGGAGCGCTCTATAGAGCCCGGGGAGCCTCTCTAGTGGCCTATGGAGCCAATGGGAGCGTCTATAGAGCCCGGGGAGCCTCTCTAGTGGCCTATGGAGCCAATGGGAGCGCTCTATAGAGCCCGGGGAGCCTCTCTAGTGGCCTATGGAGCCAATGGGAGCGTCTATAGAGCCCGGGGGAGCCTCTCTAGTGGCCTATGGAGCCAATGGGAGCGTCTATAGAGCCCGTGGGAGCCTCTCTAGTGGCCTATGGAGCCAATGGGAGCGTCTATAGAGCCCGGGGGAGCCTCTCTAGTGGCCTATGGAGCCAATGGGAGCGTCTATAGAGCCCGGGGGAGCCTCTCTAGTGGCCTATGGAGCCAATGGGAGCGCTCTATAGAGCCCGGGGGAGCCTCTCTAGTGGCCTATGGAGCCAATGGGAGCGTCTATAGAGCCCGGGGGAGCCTCTCTAGTGGCCTATGGAGCCAATGGGAGCGTCTATAGAGCCCGGGGAGCCTCTCTAGTGGCCTATGGAGCCAATGGGAGCGTCTATAGAGCCCGGGGGAGCCTCTCTAGTGGCCTATGGAGCCAATGGGAGCGTCTATAGAGCCCGGGGAGCCTCTCTAGTGGCCTATGGAGCCAATGGGAGCGTCTATAGAGCCCGGGGAGCCTCTCTAGTGGCCTATGGAGCCAATGGGAGCGCTCTATAGAGCCCGTGGGAGCCTCTCTAGTGGCCTATGGAGCCAATGGGAGCGTCTATAGAGCCCGGGGAGCCTCTCTAGTGGCCTATGGAGCCAATGGGAGCGTCTATAGAGCCCGGGGGAGCCTCTCTAGTGGCCTATGGAGCCAATGGGAGCGTCTATAGAGCCCGGGGGAGCCTCTCTAGTGGCCTATGGAGCCAATGGGAGCGTCTATAGAGCCCGGGGGAGCCTCTCTAGTGGCCTATGGAGCCAATGGGAGCGTCTATAGAGCCCGGGGAGCCTCTCTAGTGGCCTATGGAGCCAATGGGAGCGTCTATAGAGCCCGGGGAGCCTCTCTAGTGGCCTATGGAGCCAATGGGAGCGTCTATAGAGCCCGGGGAGCCTCTCTAGTGGCCTATGGAGCCAATGGGGAGCGTCTATAGAGCCCGTGGGAGCCTCTCTAGTGGCCTATGGAGCCAATGGGAGCGTCTATAGAGCCCGTGGGAGCCTCTCTAGTGGCCTATGGAGCCAATGGGAGCGTCTATAGAGCCCGGGGAGCCTCTCTAGTGGCCTATGGAGCCAATGGGAGCGTCTATAGAGCCCGTGGGAGCCTCTCTAGTGGCCTATGGAGCCAATGGGAGCGTCTATAGAGCCCGGGGGAGCCTCTCTAGTGGCCTATGGAGCCAATGGGAGCGTCTATAGAGCCCGGGGGAGCCTCTCTAGTGGCCTATGGAGCCAATGGGAGCGTCTATAGAGCCCGGGGGAGCCTCTCTAGTGGCCTATGGAGCCAATGGGAGCGTCTATAGAGCCCGGGGAGCCTCTCTAGTGGCCTATGGAGCCAATGGGAGCGTCTATAGAGCCCGGGGAGCCTCTCTAGTGGCCTATGGAGCCAATGGGAGCGTCTATAGAGCCCGGGGGAGCCTCTCTAGTGGCCTATGGAGCCAATGGGAGCGTCTATAGAGCCCGGGGGAGCCTCTCTAGTGGCCTATGGAGCCAATGGGAGCGTCTATAGAGCCCGGGGGAGCCTCTCTAGAGGCCTATGGAGCCAATGGGAGCGTCTATAGAGCCCGTGGGAGCCTCTCTAGTGGCCTATGGAGCCAATGGGAGCGTCTATAGAGCCCGTGGGAGCCTCTCTAGTGGCCTATGGAGCCAATGGGAGCGTCTATAGAGCCCGGGGGAGCCTCTCTAGTGGCCTATGGAGCCAATGGGAGCGTCTATAGAGCCCGGGGGAGCCTCTCTAGTGGCCTATGGAGCCAATGGGAGCGTCTATAGAGCCCGTGGGAGCCTCTCTAGTGGCCTATGGAGCCAATGGGAGCGTCTATAGAGCCCGTGGGAGCCTCTCTAGTGGCCTATGGAGCCAATGGGAGCGTCTATAGAGCCCGGGGAGCCTCTCTAGTGGCCTATGGAGCCAATGGGAGCGTCTATAGAGCCCGGGGAGCCTCTCTAGTGGCCTATGGAGCCAATGGGAGCGCCTATAGAGCCCGGGGGAGCCTCTCTAGTGGCCTATGGAGCCAATGGGAGCGTCTATAGAGCCCGGGGAGCCTCTCTAGTGGCCTATGGAGCCAATGGGAGCGTCTATAGAGCCCGGGGGAGCCTCTCTAGTGGCCTATGGAGCCAATGGGAGCGTCTATAGAGCCCGGGGAGCCTCTCTAGTGGCCTATGGAGCCAATGGGAGCGTCTATAGAGCCCGGGGGAGCCTCTCTAGTGGCCTATGGAGCCAATGGGAGCGCTCTATAGAGCCCGGGGAGCCTCTCTAGTGGCCTATGGAGCCAATGGGAGCGTCTATAGAGCCCGGGGAGCCTCTCTAGTGGCCTATGGAGCCAATGGGAGCGTCTATAGAGCCCGGGGGAGCCTCTCTAGTGGCCTATGGAGCCAATGGGAGCGTCTATAGAGCCCGGGGAGCCTCTCTAGTGGCCTATGGAGCCAATGGGAGCGTCTATAGAGCCCGGGGAGCCTCTCTAGTGGCCTATGGAGCCAATGGGAGCGTCTATAGAGCCCGGCGGAGCCTCTCTAGTGGCCTATGGAGCCAATGGGAGCGTCTATAGAGCCCGGGGGAGCCTCTCTAGTGGCCTATGGAGCCAATGGGAGCGTCTATAGAGCCCGGGGAGCCTCTCTAGTGGCCTATGGAGCCAATGGGAGCGTCTATAGAGCCCGGGGGAGCCTCTCTAGTGGCCTATGGAGCCAATGGGAGCGTCTATAGAGCCCGGGGAGCCTCTCTAGTGGCCTATGGAGCCAATGGGAGCGTCTATAGAGCCCGGGGGAGCCTCTCTAGTGGCCTATGGAGCCAATGGGAGCGTCTATAGAGCCCGGGGAGCCTCTCTAGTGGCCTATGGAGCCAATGGGAGCGCTCTATAGAGCCCGGGGGAGCCTCTCTAGTGGCCTATGGAGCCAATGGGAGCGTCTATAGAGCCCGGGGAGCCTCTCTAGTGGCCTATGGAGCCAATGGGAGCGTCTATAGAGCCCGGGGGAGCCTCTCTAGTGGCCTATGGAGCCAATGGGGAGCGTCTATAGAGCCCGGGGGAGCCTCTCTAGTGGCCTATGGAGCCAATGGGAGCGTCTATAGAGCCCGGGGGAGCCTCTCTAGTGGCCTATGGAGCCAATGGGAGCGCCTATAGAGCCCGTGGGAGCCTCTCTAGTGGCCTATGGAGCCAATGGGAGCGTCTATAGAGCCCGGGGAGCCTCTCTAGTGGCCTATGGAGCCAATGGGAGCGTCTATAGAGCCCGGGGAGCCTCTCTAGTGGCCTATGGAGCCAATGGGAGCGTCTATAGAGCCCGGGGGAGCCTCTCTAGTGGCCTATGGAGCCAATGGGAGCGTCTATAGAGCCCGGGGAGCCTCTCTAGTGGCCTATGGAGCCAATGGGAGCGTCTATAGAGCCCGGGGGAGCCTCTCTAGTGGCCTATGGAGCCAATGGGAGCGCTCTATAGAGCCCGGGGAGCCTCTCTAGTGGCCTATGGAGCCAATGGGAGCGTCTATAGAGCCCGGGGGAGCCTCTCTAGTGGCCTATGGAGCCAATGGGAGCGTCTATAGAGCCCGGGGGAGCCTCTCTAGTGGCCTATGGAGCCAATGGGAGCGTCTATAGAGCCCGTGGGAGCCTCTCTAGAGGCCTATGGAGCCAATGGGAGCGTCTATAGAGCCCGTGGGAGCCTCTCTAGTGGCCTATGGAGCCAATGGGAGCGTCTATAGAGCCCCTGGGGAGCCTCTCTAGTGGCCTATGGAGCCAATGGGGAGCGTCTATAGAGCCCGGGGGAGCCTCTCTAGTGGCCTATGGAGCCAATGGGAGCGTCTATAGAGCCCGGGGAGCCTCTCTAGTGGCCTATGGAGCCAATGGGAGCGTCTATAGAGCCCGGGGAGCCTCTCTAGTGGCCTATGGAGCCAATGGGAGCGCTCTATAGAGCCCGGGGAGCCTCTCTAGTGGCCTATGGAGCCAATGGGAGCGTCTATAGAGCCCGGGGAGCCTCTCTAGTGGCCTATGGAGCCAATGGGAGCGTCTATAGAGCCCGGGGAGCCTCTCTAGTGGCCTATGGAGCCAATGGGAGCGTCTATAGAGCCCGGGGAGCCTCTCTAGTGGCCTATGGAGCCAATGGGAGCGTCTATAGAGCCCGGGGGAGCCTCTCTAGTGGCCTATGGAGCCAATGGGAGCGTCTATAGAGCCCGGGGGAGCCTCTCTAGTGGCCTATGGAGCCAATGGGAGCGTCTATAGAGCCCGTGGGAGCCTCTCTAGTGGCCTATGGAGCCAATGGGAGCGTCTATAGAGCCCGTGGGAGCCTCTCTAGTGGCCTATGGAGCCAATGGGAGCGTCTATAGAGCCCCTGGGGAGCCTCTCTAGTGGCCTATGGAGCCAATGGGAGCGTCTATAGAGCCCGGGGAGCCTCTCTAGTGGCCTATGGAGCCAATGGGAGCGTCTATAGAGCCCGGGGGAGCCTCTCTAGTGGCCTATGGAGCCAATGGGAGCGTCTATAGAGCCCGGGGAGCCTCTCTAGTGGCCTATGGAGCCAATGGGAGCGTCTATAGAGCCCGGGGGAGCCTCTCTAGTGGCCTATGGAGCCAATGGGAGCGTCTATAGAGCCCGGGGAGCCTCTCTAGTGGCCTATGGAGCCAATGGGGAGCGTCTATAGAGCCCGGGGAGCCTCTCTAGTGGCCTATGGAGCCAATGGGAGCGTCTATAGAGCCCGGGGAGCCTCTCTAGTGGCCTATGGAGCCAATGGGAGCGCTCTATAGAGCCCGGGGAGCCTCTCTAGTGGCCTATGGAGCCAATGGGAGCGTCTATAGAGCCCGGGGGAGCCTCTCTAGTGGCCTATGGAGCCAATGGGAGCGTCTATAGAGCCCGGGGGAGCCTCTCTAGTGGCCTATGGAGCCAATGGGAGCGTCTATAGAGCCCGGGGGAGCCTCTCTAGTGGCCTATGGAGCCAATGGGAGCGCCTATAGAGCCCGGGGGAGCCTCTCTAGTGGCCTATGGAGCCAATGGGAGCGTCTATAGAGCCCGGGGGAGCCTCTCTAGTGGCCTATGGAGCCAATGGGAGCGTCTATAGAGCCCGGGGGAGCCTCTCTAGTGGCCTATGGAGCCAATGGGAGCGTCTATAGAGCCCGGGGGAGCCTCTCTAGTGGCCTATGGAGCCAATGGGAGCGCTCTATAGAGCCCGGGGGAGCCTCTCTAGTGGCCTATGGAGCCAATGGGAGCGTCTATAGAGCCCGGGGAGCCTCTCTAGTGGCCTATGGAGCCAATGGGAGCGTCTATAGAGCCCGGGGGAGCCTCTCTAGTGGCCTATGGAGCCAATGGGAGCGTCTATAGAGCCCGGGGGAGCCTCTCTAGTGGCCTATGGAGCCAATGGGAGCGTCTATAGAGCCCGGGGGAGCCTCTCTAGTGGCCTATGGAGCCAATGGGAGCGTCTATAGAGCCCGGGGAGCCTCTCTAGTGGCCTATGGAGCCAATGGGAGCGTCTATAGAGCCCGGGGAGCCTCTCTAGTGGCCTATGGAGCCAATGGGAGCGCCTATAGAGCCCGTGGGAGCCTCTCTAGTGGCCTATGGAGCCAATGGGAGCGTCTATAGAGCCCGTGGGAGCCTCTCTAGTGGCCTATGGAGCCAATGGGAGCGTCTATAGAGCCCGGGGGAGCCTCTCTAGTGGCCTATGGAGCCAATGGGAGCGTCTATAGAGCCCGGGGGAGCCTCTCTAGTGGCCTATGGAGCCAATGGGAGCGTCTATAGAGCCCGGGGGAGCCTCTCTAGTGGCCTATGGAGCCAATGGGAGCGTCTATAGAGCCCATGGGAGCCTCTCTAGTGGCCTATGGAGCCAATGGGAGCGTCTATATTTTTTTTTCATAGTTTCATTCAGGGTTGGAAGGGACCACAAGGATCATCTAGTTCCAACCCCTGCCATGGGCAGGGAAACCCCACACTAGATCAGGCTGGACAGAGCCTCATCCAGCCTGCTCTTAAACACCCCCCAGGACGGGGCCTCGACCACCTCCCTGGACAACCCATTCCAGGGTCTCACCACTCTCATGGTGAAGAACCTCCTCCTCACATCTAGCCTGAATCTCCCCACCTCCAGCTTCATTCCATTCCCCTAGTCCTATCACTACCTGACATCCTGAGCAGTCCCTCCCCAGCCTTCCTGTAGGCCCCCCTTCAGATACTGGAAGGCCACAATTAGGTCACCTCGGAGCCTTCTCTTCTGCAGACTGAACAGCCCCAACTCCTTCAGTCTGTCTCATAGGAGAGGTGCTCCAGCCCTCTGATCATCCTTGTGGCCCTTCTCTGGACACGTTCCAGCACCTCCACATCCCTCTTGTAATAGGGGCTCCAGAACTGGACACAGTACTCCAGGTGGGGTCTCACCAGGGCTGAGTAGAGGGGGAGGATCACCTCCCTCGACCTGCTAGCCACACTTCTCCTGATGCAGCCCAGGATCTGATTGGCCTTGCGGGCTGCAAGTGCACATTGGGAGCTCATGTTGAGCTTTTTGTCCACCAGCACCCCCCAAGTCTCTCTCCTCAGGGCTACTTTCCAGCCAGTCACTGCCCAGCCTGTATTTGTGCCTGGGATTGCCTCGACCCAGATGCAGGACCCTGCACTTGCTCTTATTGAACTTCATGAGGTTGGCTTGTGCCCACCTCTCCAGCCTGTCAAGGTCCCTCTGGATGGCCTCCCTTCCCTCCAGTGTGTCTGCTGCACCACACAGCTTGGTGTCATCAGCAAACTTGCTGAGGGTGCACTCAATGCCACTGTCCATGTCACCCACAAAGATGTTGAACAAGACAGGTCCCAGGACTGATCCCTGAGGGACTCCGCTTGTCACTGGCCTCCACTGGGACATGGACCCATTGACAGCCACTCTTTGGGTGCGGCCATCAAGCCAGTTCCCTATCCATCTAGTGGTCCACCCATCAAACCCATGTGTCACCAGTTTGGAGACCAGGATGTGGTGCGGGACAGTGTCAAAGGCTTTGCTCAGGTCTAGGTAAATGACATCAGTTGCTCGCCCCTCATCACTCATATTGCCCCGGGGAGCCTCTCTAGTGGCCTATGGAGCCAATGGGAGCGTCTATAGAGCCCGTGGGAGCCTCTCTAGTGGCCTATGGAGCCAATGGGAGCGTCTATAGAGCCCGTGGGAGCCTCTCTAGTGGCCTATGGAGCCAATGGGAGCGTCTATAGAGCCCGTGGGAGCCTCTGTAGAGGCCTATGGAGCCAATGGGAGCGTCTATAGAGCCCGTGGGAGCCTCTCTAGTGGCCTATGGAGCCAATGGGAGCGTCTATAGAGCCCGGGGGAGCCTCTCTAGTGGGCCTATGGAGCCAATGGGAGCGTCTATAGAGCCCGTGGGAGCCTCTCTAGTGGCCTATGGAGCCAATGGGAGCGTCTATAGAGCCCGGGGGAGCCTCTCTAGTGGCCTATGGAGCCAATGGGAGCGTCTATAGAGCCCGGGGGAGCCTCTCTAGTGGCCTATGGAGCCAATGGGAGCGTCTATAGAGCCCGGGGAGCCTCTCTAGTGGCCTATGGAGCCAATGGGAGCGTCTATAGAGCCCTGGGGAGCCTCTCTAGTGGCCTATGGAGCCAATGGGAGCGTCTATAGAGCCCGGGGGAGCCTCTATAGTGGCCTATGGAGCCAATGGGAGCGTCTATAGAGCCCGGGGGAGCCTCTCTAGTGGCCTATGGAGCCAATGGGAGCGTCTATAGAGCCCGGGGAGCCTCTCTAGTGGCCTATGGAGCCAATGGGAGCGTCTATAGAGCCCGGGGAGCCTCTCTAGTGGCCTATGGAGCCAATGGGAGCGTCTATAGAGCCCCGGGGAGCCTCTCTAGTGGCCTATGGAGCCAATGGGAGCGTCTATAGAGCCCGGGGAGCCTCTCTAGTGGCCTATGGAGCCAATGGGAGCGCTCTATAGAGCCCGGGGAGCCTCTCTAGTGGCCTATGGAGCCAATGGGAGCGCCTATAGAGCCCGGGGAGCCTCTCTAGTGGCCTATGGAGCCAATGGGAGCGTCTATAGAGCCCGGGGGAGCCTCTCTAGTGGCCTATGGAGCCAATGGGAGCGTCTATAGAGCCCGTGGGAGCCTCTCAACTGGCCTATGGAGCCAATGGGAGCGTCTATAGAGCCCCGGGGAGCCTCTCTAGTGGCCTATGGAGCCAATGGGAGCGTCTATAGAGCCCGGGGAGCCTCTCTAGTGGCCTATGGAGCCAATGGGAGCGTCTATAGAGCCCCGGGGAGCCTCTCTAGTGGCCTATGGAGCCAATGGGAGCGTCTATAGAGCCCGGGGGAGCCTCTCTAGTGGCCTATGGAGCCAATGGGAGCGTCTATAGAGCCCGGGGAGCCTCTCTAGTGGCCTATGGAGCCAATGGGAGCGTCTATAGAGCCCGTGGGAGCCTCTCTAGTGGCCTATGGAGCCAATGGGGGCGTCTATAGAGCCCGGGGAGCCTCTCTAGTGGCCTATGGAGCCAATGGGAGCGTCTATAGAGCCCGGGGAGCCTCTCTAGTGGCCTATGGAGCCAATGGGAGCGTCTATAGAGCCCATGGGAGCCTCTCTAGTGGCCTATGGAGCCAATGGGAGCGTCTATAGAGCCCGTGGGAGCCTCTCTAGTGGCCTATGGAGCCAATGGGAGCGTCTATAGAGCCCGGGGAGCCTCTCTAGTGGCCTATGGAGCCAATGGGAGCGTCTATAGAGCCCGTGGGAGCCTCTCTAGTGGCCTATGGAGCCAATGGGAGCGTCTATAGAGCCCGGGGGAGCCTCTCTAGTGGCCTATGGAGCCAATGGGAGCGTCTATAGAGCCCGGGGAGCCTCTCTAGTGGCCTATGGAGCCAATGGGAGCGTCTATAGAGCCCGGGGAGCCTCTCTAGTGGCCTATGGAGCCAATGGGAGCGTCTATAGAGCCCCGGGGAGCCTCTCTAGTGGCCTATGGAGCCAATGGGAGCGTCTATAGAGCCCGGGGGAGCCTCTCTAGTGGCCTATGGAGCCAATGGGAGCGTCTATAGAGCCCGGGGAGCCTCTCTAGTGGCCTATGGAGCCAATGGGAGCGTCTATAGAGCCCGGGGAGCCTCTCTAGTGGCCTATGGAGCCAATGGGAGCGTCTATAGAGCCCGGGGGAGCCTCTCTAGTGGCCTATGGAGCCAATGGGAGCGCTCTATAGAGCCCGGGGAGCCTCTCTAGTGGCCTATGGAGCCAATGGGAGCGTCTATAGAGCCCGGGGAGCCTCTCTAGTGGCCTATGGAGCCAATGGGAGCGTCTATAGAGCCCGTGGGAGCCTCTAGTGGCCCTATGGAGCCAATGGGAGCGCTCTATAGAGCCCGGGGGAGCCTCTCTAGTGGCCTATGGAGCCAATGGGAGCGTCTATAGAGCCCGGGGAGCCTCTCTAGTGGCCTATGGAGCCAATGGGAGCGTCTATAGAGCCCGGGGGAGCCTCTCTAGTGGCCTATGGAGCCAATGGGAGCGTCTATAGAGCCCGGGGAGCCTCTCTAGTGGCCTATGGAGCCAATGGGAGCGTCTATAGAGCCCGGGGGAGTCTCTCTAGAGGCCTATGGAGCCAATGGGAGCGTCTATAGAGCCCGGGGAGCCTCTCTAGTGGCCTATGGAGCCAATGGGAGCGTCTATAGAGCCCGGGGAGCCTCTCTAGTGGCCTATGGAGCCAATGGGAGCGTCTATAGAGCCCGTGGGAGCCTCTCTAGTGGCCTATGGAGCCAATGGGAGCGTCTATAGAGCCCGTGGGAGCCTCTCTAGTGGCCTATGGAGCCAATGGGAGCGTCTATAGAGCCCGTGGGAGCCTCTCTAGTGGCCTATGGAGCCAATGGGGGCGTCTATAGAGCCCGTGGGAGCCTCTCTAGTGGCCTATGGAGCCAATGGGAGCGTCTATAGAGCCCGGGGAGCCTCTCTAGTGGCCTATGGAGCCAATGGGAGCGTCTATAGAGCCCGGGGAGCCTCTCTAGTGGCCTATGGAGCCAATGGGAGCGTCTATAGAGCCCGGGGGAGCCTCTCTAGAGGCCTATGGAGCCAATGGGAGCGTCTATAGAGCCCGGGGAGCCTCTCTAGTGGCCTATGGAGCCAATGGGAGCGTCTATAGAGCCCGGGGAGCCTCTCTAGTGGCCTATGGAGCCAATGGGAGCGTCTATAGAGCCCGGGGGAGCCTCTCTAGTGGCCTATGGAGCCAATGGGAGCGTCTATAGAGCCCGGGGAGCCTCTCTAGTGGCCTATGGAGCCAATGGGAGCGTCTATAGAGCCCGGGGGAGCCTCTCTAGTGGCCTATGGAGCCAATGGGAGCGTCTATAGAGCCCGGGGGAGCCTCTCTAGTGGCCTATGGAGCCAATGGGAGCGTCTATAGAGCCCGGGGGAGCTTCTCTAGTGGCCTATGGAGCCAATGGGAGCGTCTATAGAGCCCGGGGAGCCTCTCTAGTGGCCTATGGAGCCAATGGGAGCGTCTATAGAGCCCGGGGGAGCCTCTCTAGTGGCCTATGGAGCCAATGGGAGCGTCTATAGAGCCCGGGGGAGCCTCTCTAGTGGCCTATGGAGCCAATGGGAGCGTCTATAGAGCCCGGGGGAGCCTCTCTAGTGGCCTATGGAGCCAATGGGAGCGTCTATAGAGCCCGGGGAGCCTCTCTAGTGGCCTATGGAGCCAATGGGAGCGTCTATAGAGCCCGGGGAGCCTCTCTAGTGGCCTATGGAGCCAATGGGAGCGTCTATAGAGCCCGGGGGAGCCTCTCTAGTGGCCTATGGAGCCAATGGGAGCGTCTATAGAGCCCGGGGGAGCCTCTCTAGTGGCCTATGGAGCCAATGGGAGCGTCTATAGAGCCCGGGGAGCCTCTCTAGTGGCCTATGGAGCCAATGGGAGCGTCTATAGAGCCCGGGGGAGCCTCTCTAGTGGCCTATGGAGCCAATGGGAGCGTCTATAGAGCCCGGGGAGCCTCTCTAGTGGCCTATGGAGCCAATGGGAGCGTCTATAGAGCCCGGGGGAGCCTCTCTAGTGGCCTATGGAGCCAATGGGAGCGTCTATAGAGCCCGGGGGAGCCTCTCTAGTGGCCTATGGAGCCAATGGGAGCGTCTATAGAGCCCGGGGAGCCTCTCTAGTGGCCTATGGAGCCAATGGGAGCGTCTATAGAGCCCGGGGAGCCTCTCTAGTGGCCTATGGAGCCAATGGGAGCGTCTATAGAGCCCGGGGAGCCTCTCTAGTGGCCTATGGAGCCAATGGGAGCGCCTATAGAGCCCGTGGGAGCCTCTCTAGTGGCCTATGGAGCCAATGGGAGCGTCTATAGAGCCCGTGGGGAGCCTCTCTAGTGGCCTATGGAGCCAATGGGAGCGTCTATAGAGCCCGGGGAGCCTCTCTAGTGGCCTATGGAGCCAATGGGAGCGTCTATAGAGCCCGGGGGAGCCTCTCTAGTGGCCTATGGAGCCAATGGGGAGCGTCTATAGAGCCCGGGGAGCCTCTCTAGTGGCCTATGGAGCCAATGGGAGCGTCTATAGAGCCCGGGGAGCCTCTCTAGTGGCCTATGGAGCCAATGGGAGCGTCTATAGAGCCCGGGGGAGCCTCTCTAGTGGCCTATGGAGCCAATGGGAGCGTCTATAGAGCCCGGGGGAGCCTCTCTAGTGGCCTATGGAGCCAATGGGAGCGTCTATAGAGCCCGGGGGAGCCTCTCTAGTGGCCTATGGAGCCAATGGGAGCGTCTATAGAGCCCGGGGAGCCTCTCTAGTGGCCTATGGAGCCAATGGGAGCGTCTATAGAGCCCGGGGGAGCCTCTCTAGTGGCCTATGGAGCCAATGGGAGCGTCTATAGAGCCCGGGGGAGCCTCTCTAGTGGCCTATGGAGCCAATGGGAGCGTCTATAGAGCCCGGGGAGCCTCTCTAGTGGCCTATGGAGCCAATGGGAGCGTCTATAGAGCCCGGGGAGCCTCTCTAGTGGCCTATGGAGCCAATGGGAGCGTCTATAGAGCCCGGGGGAGCCTCTCTAGTGGCCTATGGAGCCAATGGGAGCGTCTATAGAGCCCGTGGGAGCCTCTCTAGTGGCCTATGGAGCCAATGGGAGCGTCTATAGAGCCCGGGGGAGCCTCTCTAGTGG
This sequence comes from Melanerpes aurifrons, assembly GCA_011125475.1. Classification (NCBI taxonomy): domain Eukaryota; kingdom Metazoa; phylum Chordata; class Aves; order Piciformes; family Picidae; genus Melanerpes; species Melanerpes aurifrons. Next base: position 680,711 of record WWNC01000155.1, read on the forward strand.
CCTATGGAGCCAATGGGAGCGTCTATAGAGCCCGGGGGAGCCTCTCTAGTGGCCTATGGAGCCAATGGGAGCGTCTATAGAGCCCGGGGGAGCCCTCTCTAGTGGCCTATGGAGCCAATGGGAGCGTCTATAGAGCCCGGGGAGCCTCTCTAGTGGCCTATGGAGCCAATGGGAGCGTCTATAGAGCCCGGGGGAGCCTCTCTAGTGGCCTATGGAGCCAATGGGAGCGTCTATAGAGCCCGGGGGAGCCTCTCTAGTGGCCTATGGAGCCAATGGGAGCGTCTATAGAGCCCGGGGGAGCCTCTCTAGTGGCCTATGGAGCCAATGGGAGCGTCTATAGAGCCCGGGGAGCCTCTCTAGTGGCCTATGGAGCCAATGGGAGCGTCTATAGAGCCCGGGGGAGCCTCTCTAGTGGCCTATGGAGCCAATGGGAGCGTCTATAGAGCCCGGGGAGCCTCTCTAGTGGCCTATGGAGCCAATGGGAGCGTCTATAGAGCCCGGGGAGCCTCTCTAGTGGCCTATGGAGCCAATGGGAGCGTCTATAGAGCCCGGGGGAGCCTCTCTAGTGGCCTATGGAGCCAATGGGAGCGTCTATAGAGCCCGGGGAGCCTCTCTAGTGGCCTATGGAGCCAATGGGAGCGTCTATAGAGCCCGTGGGGAGCCTCTCTAGTGGCCTATGGAGCCAATGGGAGCGTCTATAGAGCCCGGGGAGCCTCTCTAGTGGCCTATGGAGCCAATGGGAGCGTCTATAGAGCCCGGGGGAGCCTCTCTAGTGGCCTATGGAGCCAATGGGAGCGTCTATAGAGCCCGGGGGAGCCTCTCTAGTGGCCTATGGAGCCAATGGGAGCGTCTATAGAGCCCGGGGGAGCCTCTCTAGTGGCCTATGGAGCCAATGGGAGCGTCTATAGAGCCCGGGGAGCCTCTCTAGTGGCCTATGGAGCCAATGGGAGCGCTCTATAGAGCCCGGGGGAGCCTCTCTAGTGGCCTATGGAGCCAATGGGAGCGTCTATAGAGCCCGGGGGAGCCTCTCTAGTGGCCTATGGAGCCAATGGGAGCGTCTATAGAGCCCGTGGGAGCCTCTCTAGTGGCCTATGGAGCCAATGGGAGCGTCTATAGAGCCCGGGGGAGCCTCTCTAGTGGCCTATGGAGCCAATGGGAGCGTCTATAGAGCCCGTGGGAGCCTCTCTAGTGGCCTATGGAGCCAATGGGAGCGTCTATAGAGCCCGGGGGAGCCTCTCTAGTGGCCTATGGAGCCAATGGGAGCGTCTATAGAGCCCGGGGAGCCTCTCTAGTGGCCTATGGAGCCAATGGGAGCGTCTATAGAGCCCGGGGGAGCCTCTCTAGTGGCCTATGGAGCCAATGGGAGCGTCTATAGAGCCCGGGGAGCCTCTCTAGTGGCCTATGGAGCCAATGGGAGCGTCTATAGAGCCCGGGGAGCCTCTCTAGTGGCCTATGGAGCCAATGGGAGCGCTCTATAGAGCCCGGGGAGCCTCTCTAGTGGCCTATGGAGCCAATGGGAGCGTCTATAGAGCCCGGGGGAGCCTCTCTAGTGGCCTATGGAGCCAATGGGAGCGTCTATAGAGCCCGGGGGAGCCTCTCTAGTGGCCTATGGAGCCAATGGGAGCGTCTATAGAGCCCGGGGGAGCCCTCTCTAGTGGCCTATGGAGCCAATGGGAGCGTCTATAGAGCCCGGGGAGCCTCTCTAGTGGCCTATGGAGCCAATGGGAGCGTCTATAGAGCCCGGGGGAGCCTCTCTAGTGGCCTATGGAGCCAATGGGAGCGTCTATAGAGCCCGGGGAGCCTCTCTAGTGGCCTATGGAGCCAATGGGAGCGTCTATAGAGCCCGGGGGAGCCTCTCTAGTGGCCTATGGAGCCAATGGGAGCGTCTATAGAGCCCGGGGGAGCCTCTCTAGTGGCCTATGGAGCCAATGGGAGCGTCTATAGAGCCCGGGGGAGCCTCTCTAGTGGCCTATGGAGCCAATGGGAGCGTCTATAGAGCCCGGGGAGCCTCTCTAGTGGCCTATGGAGCCAATGGGAGCGCTCTATAGAGCCCGTGGGAGCCTCTCTAGTGGCCTATGGAGCCAATGGGAGCGCTCTATAGAGCCCGTGGGAGCCTCTCTAGTGGCCTATGGAGCCAATGGGAGCGTCTATAGAGCCCGGGGAGCCTCTCTAGTGGCCTATGGAGCCAATGGGAGCGTCTATAGAGCCCGGGGGAGCCTCTCTAGTGGCCTATGGAGCCAATGGGAGCGTCTATAGAGCCCGTGGGAGCCTCTCTAGTGGCCTATGGAGCCAATGGGAGCGTCTATAGAGCCCCGGGGAGCCTCTCTAGTGGCCTATGGAGCCAATGGGAGCGTCTATAGAGCCCGGGGAGCCTCTCTAGTGGCCTATGGAGCCAATGGGAGCGTCTATAGAGCCCGGGGGAGCCTCTCTAGTGGCCTATGGAGCCAATGGGAGCGTCTATAGAGCCCGTGGGAGCCTCTCTAGTGGCCTATGGAGCCAATGGGAGCGTCTATAGAGCCCGGGGAGCCTCTCTAGTGGCCTATGGAGCCAATGGGAGCGTCTATAGAGCCCGGGGGAGCCTCTCTAGTGGCCTATGGAGCCAATGGGAGCGTCTATAGAGCCCGGGAGCCTCTCTAGTGGCCTATGGAGCCAATGGGAGCGTCTATAGAGCCCGGGGAGCCTCTCTAGTGGCCTATGGAGCCAATGGGAGCGTCTATAGAGCCCGGGGAGCCTCTCTAGTGGCCTATGGAGCCAATGGGAGCGTCTATAGAGCCCGTGGGAGCCTCTCTAGTGGCCTATGGAGCCAATGGGAGCGTCTATAGAGCCCGGGGAGCCTCTCTAGTGGCCTATGGAGCCAATGGGAGCGTCTATAGAGCCCGTGGGAGCCTCTCTAGTGGCCTATGGAGCCAATGGGAGCGTCTATAGAGCCCGTGGGAGCCTCTCTAGTGGCCTATGGAGCCAATGGGAGCGTCTATAGAGCCCGGGGGAGCCTCTCTAGTGGCCTATGGAGCCAATGGGAGCGTCTATAGAGCCCGGGGAGCCTCTCTAGTGGCCTATGGAGCCAATGGGAGCGTCTATAGAGCCCGGGGGAGCCTCTCTAGTGGCCTATGGAGCCAATGGGAGCGTCTATAGAGCCCGGGGGAGCCTCTCTAGTGGCCTATGGAGCCAATGGGAGCGTCTATAGAGCCCGGGGGAGCCTCTCTAGTGGCCTATGGAGCCAATGGGAGCGTCTATAGAGCCCGGGGAGCCTCTCTAGTGGCCTATGGAGCCAATGGGAGCGTCTATAGAGCCCGGGGAGCCTCTCTAGTGGCCTATGGAGCCAATGGGAGCGTCTATAGAGCCCGGGGGAGCCTCTCTAGTGGCCTATGGAGCCAATGGGAGCGTCTATAGAGCCCGGGGGAGCCTCTCTAGTGGCCTATGGAGCCAATGGGAGCGTCTATAGAGCCCGGGGAGCCTCTCTAGTGGCCTATGGAGCCAATGGGAGCGTCTATAGAGCCCGGGGGAGCCTCTCTAGTGGCCTATGGAGCCAATGGGAGCGTCTATAGAGCCCGGGGGAGCCTCTCTAGTGGCCTATGGAGCCAATGGGAGCGTCTATAGAGCCCGGGGAGCCTCTCTAGTGGCCTATGGAGCCAATGGGAGCGTCTATAGAGCCCGGGGGAGCCTCTCTAGTGGCCTATGGAGCCAATGGGAGCGTCTATAGAGCCCGGGGAGCCTCTCTAGTGGCCTATGGAGCCAATGGGAGCGTCTATAGAGCCCGGGGAGCCTCTCTAGTGGCCTATGGAGCCAATGGGAGCGTCTATAGAGCCCATGGGAGCCTCTCTAGTGGCCTATGGAGCCAATGGGAGCGTCTATAGAGCCCGGGGAGCCTCTCTAGTGGCCTATGGAGCCAATGGGAGCGTCTATAGAGCCCGGGGGAGCCTCTCTAGTGGCCTATGGAGCCAATGGGAGCGTCTATAGAGCCCGGGGAGCCTCTCTAGTGGCCTATGGAGCCAATGGGAGCGTCTATAGAGCCCGTGGGAGCCTCTCTAGTGGCCTATGGAGCCAATGGGAGCGTCTATAGAGCCCGTGGGAGCCTCTCTAGTGGCCTATGGAGCCAATGGGAGCGTCTATAGAGCCCGGGGAGCCTCTCTAGTGGCCTATGGAGCCAATGGGAGCGTCTATAGAGCCCGGGGAGCCTCTCTAGTGGCCTATGGAGCCAATGGGAGCGTCTATAGAGCCCGTGGGAGCCTCTCTAGTGGCCTATGGAGCCAATGGGAGCGTCTATAGAGCCCGTGGGAGCCTCTCTAGTGGCCTATGGAGCCAATGGGAGCGTCTATAGAGCCCGGGGGAGCCTCTCTAGTGGCCTATGGAGCCAATGGGAGCGTCTATAGAGCCCGGGGAGCCTCTCTAGTGGCCTATGGAGCCAATGGGAGCGTCTATAGAGCCCCGTGGGAGCCTCTCTAGTGGCCTATGGAGCCAATGGGAGCGTCTATAGAGCCCGGGGGAGCCTCTCTAGTGGCCTATGGAGCCAATGGGAGCGTCTATAGAGCCCGGCGGAGCCTCTCTAGTGGCCTATGGAGCCAATGGGAGCGTCTATAGAGCCCGGGGGAGCCTCTCTAGTGGCCTATGGAGCCAATGGGAGCGTCTATAGAGCCCGGGGGAGCCTCTCTAGTGGCCTATGGAGCCAATGGGAGCGTCTATAGAGCCCGGGGAGCCTCTCTAGTGGCCTATGGAGCCAATGGGAGCGTCTATAGAGCCCGGGGAGCCTCTCTAGTGGCCTATGGAGCCAATGGGAGCGTCTATAGAGCCCGGGGGAGCCTCTCTAGTGGCCTATGGAGCCAATGGGAGCGTCTATAGAGCCCGGGGGAGCCTCTCTAGTGGCCTATGGAGCCAATGGGAGCGTCTATAGAGCCCGGGGGAGCCTCTCTAGTGGCCTATGGAGCCAATGGGAGCGTCTATAGAGCCCCGGGGAGCCTCTCTAGTGGCCTATGGAGCCAATGGGAGCGTCTATAGAGCCCCGGGGGAGCCTCTCTAGTGGCCTATGGAGCCAATGGGAGCGTCTATAGAGCCCGGGGGAGCCTCTCTAGTGGCCTATGGAGCCAATGGGAGCGTCTATAGAGCCCGGGGGAGCCTCTCTAGTGGCCTATGGAGCCAATGGGAGCGTCTATAGAGCCCGGGGGAGCCTCTCTAGTGGCCTATGGAGCCAATGGGAGCGTCTATAGAGCCCGGGGGAGCCTCTCTAGTGGCCTATGGAGCCAATGGGAGTGTCTATAGAGCCCGGGGGAGCCTCTCTAGTGGCCTATGGAGCCAATGGGAGCGTCTATAGAGCCCGGGGAGCCTCTCTAGTGGCCTATGGAGCCAATGGGAGCGTCTATAGAGCCCGGGGGAGCCTCTCTAGTGGCCTATGGAGCCAATGGGAGCGTCTATAGAGCCCGGGGGAGCCTCTCTAGTGGCCTATGGAGCCAATGGGAGCGTCTATAGAGCCCGGGGGAGCCTCTCTAGTGGCCTATGGAGCCAATGGGAGCGTCTATAGAGCCCGGGGGAGCCTCTCTAGTGGCCTATGGAGCCAATGGGAGCGTCTATAGAGCCCGGGGAGCCTCTCTAGTGGCCTATGGAGCCAATGGGAGCGTCTATAGAGCCCGGGGGAGCCTCTCTAGTGGCCTATGGACCCAATGGGAGCGTCTATAGAGCCCGGGGAGCCTCTCTAGTGGCCTATGGAGCCAATGGGAGCGTCTATAGAGCCCGGGGAGCCTCTCTAGTGGCCTATGGAGCCAATGGGAGCGTCTATAGAGCCCAGGGGAGCCTCTCTAGTGGCCTATGGAGCCAATGGGAGCGTCTATAGAGCCCGGGGGAGCCTCTCTAGTGGCCTATGGAGCCAATGGGAGCGTCTATAGAGCCCGGGGAGCCTCTCTAGTGGCCTATGGAGCCAATGGGAGCGTCTATAGAGCCCGGGGAGCCTCTCTAGTGGCCTATGGAGCCAATGGGAGCGTCTATAGAGCCCATGGGAGCCTCTCTAGTGGCCTATGGAGCCAATGGGAGCGTCTATAGAGCCCGGGGAGCCTCTCTAGTGGCCTATGGAGCCAATGGGAGCGTCTATAGAGCCCGGGGGAGCCTCTCTAGTGGCCTATGGAGCCAATGGGAGCGTCTATAGAGCCCGGGGGAGCCTCTCTAGTGGCCTATGGAGCCAATGGGAGCGTCTATAGAGCCCGTGGGAGCCTCTCTAGTGGCCTATGGAGCCAATGGGAGCGTCTATAGAGCCCGGGGAGCCTCTCTAGTGGCCTATGGAGCCAATGGGAGCGTCTATAGAGCCCGGGGGAGCCTCTCTAGTGGCCTATGGAGCCAATGGGAGCGTCTATAGAGCCCGGGGAGCCTCTCTAGTGGCCTATGGAGCCAATGGGAGCGTCTATAGAGCCCAGGGGAGCCTCTCTAGTGGCCTATGGAGCCAATGGGAGCGTCTATAGAGCCCCTGGGGAGCCTCTCTAGTGGCCTATGGAGCCAATGGGAGCGTCTATAGAGCCCGGGGGAGCCTCTCTAGTGGCCTATGGAGCCAATGGGAGCGTCTATAGAGCCCGGGGGAGCCTCTCTAGTGGCCTATGGAGCCAATGGGAGCGTCTATAGAGCCCGTGGGAGCCTCTCTAGTGGCCTATGGAGCCAATGGGAGCGTCTATAGAGCCCGGGGAGCCTCTCTAGTGGCCTATGGAGCCAATGGGAGCGTCTATAGAGCCCGGGGGAGCCTCTCTAGTGGCCTATGGAGCCAATGGGAGCGTCTATAGAGCCCGGGGAGCCTCTCTAGTGGCCTATGGAGCCAATGGGAGCGTCTATAGAGCCCGGGGAGCCTCTCTAGTGGCCTATGGAGCCAATGGGAGCGTCTATAGTGGCCTAGTGGCCTAAGGAGCTAATGGAGCTTGGCTATAGAGCCATGGTAGCCTCTCCTCTAGTGGCCTATGGAGCCAATAATGGGAGCGCTCTATAGAGCCCGGGAGCCTCTCTATAGTGGGCCTATGGAGCCAAAGAGAGCGTCTATAGAGCCTGTGGGAAGCCTCTATAGAGCCCTATGGAGCCAATGGAGCGCCTATAGAGCCTGGAGCCTCTATGGGCTCAGGGGAGCTAATGGGAGATGGTCCATGGAGCACGGGGAGCCTCTAGTGGCCTATGAGCCAATGGGAGTATCTATAGAGCCCGGGGAGCTCTCAGGGCCTGTGGAGCCAATGGGAGCGTCTATAGAGCCCGGGGAGCTCTCAGTGGCCTATGGAGCCACGGGAGCGTCTATAGAGCCTGGGAGCTCTAGTGGCCTAAGGAGCTGGGCAATGGGAGTGTCTGTAGAGCCCGGGAGCCTCTAGTGGCCTATGGAGCCAATGGGGAGCGCTTCATAGAGCCGGGGGAGCCTCTATAGTGGCCTGTGGAGCCAAAGAGGAGCATCTATAGAGCCCGTGGAACCTATAGAGCCCTATGGAGCCACGGGAGGTCTATAGAGCCAAGGGAGCCTCTCTAGTGGCCTAAGGAGCCAATGGGAGCGGCCTATAGAGCCCGAGCCTCTAGTGGCCTATGAGCCAATGGGAGCGTCTCTTTAGAGCCCGGGGAGCCTCTCTGTGGCCTATGGAGCTACCGGGAGCCTCTATAGAGCCCGGGAGCCTCTCTAGAGGCCTATGGAGCCAATGGGAGCGTCTATAGAGCCCGGGAGCCCTCTAGTGGCCTATGGAGCCAATGGGAGCGCTCTCTGTAGAGCCCGGGAGCCTCTCTAGTGGCCTATGGTGCCATGGGAGCGCTCTATAGAGCCCGGGAGCCTCTCTAGTGGCCTGTGGAGCTAATGGGAGCGCTTTCTAGAGCCTCGGGGAGCTCTAGTGGCCTAAGGAGCCAATGGGAGCGTCTATAGAGCCCGGGAGCCTCTCTACTGGCCTCTGGAGCCAATGGGAGCTGTAGAGCCGGGGAGCTTCTAATGGAGCCAATGGGATATAGAGCCTGGGGAGCTAGTGGCCTATGGAGCTAATGGGACGGGAGCGCTAGTGGCCTATGGATAGAGCCCTAGAGGGGAGCCTCTCTAGTGGCCTATGGAGCCAATGGGAGCCTATAGAGCCCGGGGAGCCTCTATAGTGGCCTGGAGCCAAAGGGTGCGCTCTATAGAGCCCGTGGGAAACCTATAGAGCCCTATGGAGCTAATGGGAGGTCTATAGAGCCTGTGGGAGCCTCTAGTGGCCTAAGGAGCCAATGGGAGCGTCTATAGAGCCGGCGGAGCCTCTCTTCTGGCCTATGGAGCCAATCTCTATGGAGCCCGGGAGCCTCTCTAGTGGCCTATGGAGCCAATGGGAGTAGAGCCCCCGTGGAGCATCTCTAGTGGCCAATGGAGTCAATGGGAGCGTCTATAGAGCCCGGGGGAGCCTCTCTAGTGGCCTATGGAGCCAATGGGAGCGTCTATAGAGCTCGGCAGAGCCTCTTCTGGCCTATGGAGGCAATGAGAGCGTGCCTATAGAGCCCGGCGGAGCCTCTCTTCTGGACTATGGAGCCAATAAGAGCGTCTATAGAACCTGGGAGCCTCTTTAGTGGCCTATGGAGCCAAATGGGAGCGTTTATAGAGCCTGGGGGAGCCTCTCTACTGGCCTATGGATCCAATGGGAGCGGCTATAGAGCCCGGGAGCTCTCTAGTGGCCTCTGGAGCCAATGGGAGCGTCTATAGAGCCCGGCGGGAGCTCTCTAGAGGCCTATGGTGCCAATGGGGAGCGTCTATAGAGCCCGGGGAGCCTCTCTAGTGGCCTATGGAGCCAATGGGAGCTTCTCTAGAGCCTGGGGGAGCCTCTCTCAACTGGCCTATAGAGCCAATGGGAGCGCCTATATTGCCCCGGGAGCCTCTCTAGTGGCCTATGGAGCCAATGGGAGCGTTTATAGAGCCTGGGGGAGCCTCTAGTGGCCTATGGAGCCAATGGGAGCGCCTATATTGCCCCGGGAGCCTCTCTAGTGGCCTATGGAGCCAATGGGAGCGTCTATAGAGCCCGGGAGCCTCTCTAGTGGCCTATGGAGCCAATGGGAGCATCTATAGAGCCCTGGGGTGCCTCTCTAGTGGCCTGTGGAGCCAATGGGAGCTTCTATAGAGCCGTGGGAGCCTCTCAACTGGCCTATGGAGCCAATGGGAGCCTCTATATTGCCCTGGGAGCCTCTCTAGTGGCCTATGGAGCCAATGGGAGCTTCTATAGAGCCCGGGGAGCCTCTCTCAACTGGGCCTATGGAGCCAATGGGAGCGTCTGTATTGCCCCGGGAGCTTCTAGTGGCCTATGGAGCTAATGGGAGCGCTCTCTATAGAGACCGGGAGCCTCTAGTGGCCTATGGAGGGCCGGGAGCATCTATAGAGCCCGGGGGTGCCTCTCTAGTGGCCTGTGGAGCCAATGGGAGCGTGCCTATAGAGCCTTTGGGAGCCTCTAGTGGCCTATGGAGCCAATGGGGAGCGCTCTATAGAGCCCGGGAGCTTCTAGTGGCCTAGGGAGCCAAAGGGAGCGTCCATGGAGCCTGGGAGCCTCTCTAGTGGCCTATGGAGCTGGCCGGGAGGTCTATAGAGCCCATGGAGCTCTAGTGGCCTATGGAGCCAATGGGAGCGTTCTATTGAGCCCGGTGGAGCCTCTCTAGTGGCCTCTGAGCCAATGGGAGCAAGCCTATAGAGCCCTGGGGAACTCTCTCTCGTGGCCTATGGAGCCAATGGGAGCGTCTATAGAGCCTGTGGGATCCCTCTCTAGTGGCCTAAGGAGCCAATGGAAGGCCTATAGAGCCCGGCGGAGCCTCTCTTCTGGCCTATGGAGCCAATGAGAGCGTCTTATAGAGCCTGGGGAGCCTCTCAGTGCCTATGGAGCCAATGAGAGCGTCTATAGAGCCTGGCGGAGCCTCTCTTCTGGGCCTATGGAGCCAATGAGAGCGTCTATAGAGCCTGGGAGCCTCTAGTGGCCTATGGAGCCACGGGAGCGCTATAGAGCCCGGGAGCCCTCTCAGTGGGCCTCTGAGCCGGGAGCGTCTTATAGAGCCTGGGGAGCCTCTCTAGTGGCCTATGGAGCCAATGGGAGCGTCTATTGAGCCCGTGGGAGCCTCTAGTGGCCTCTGGAGCCAATGAGAGCGTCTATAGAGCCCGGGGAGCTCTCGTGGCCTATGGAGCCAATGGGAGCGTCTATAGAGCCTGTGGGAGCCTCTCTAGTGGCCTAAGGAGCCAATGGGAGCGTCTATAGAGCCTGGGGACCTTCTCTACTGGCCCATGGAGCCAATGGGAGCGTCTATAGAGCCCGGGAGCTCTCTAGTGGCCTATGGAGCCAATGGGAGCGCTCTATAAGGCTCGTGGAGCTCTCTAGAGGCCTATGGAGCCAATGGGGAGCGTCTATAGAGCCTGGGAGCTCTCTAGTGGCCTATGGAGTCAATGGGAGCTGCCTATAGAGCCCGGGAGCCTCTCTAGTGGCCTATGGAGCCAATGGGAGCGTCTATAGAACCCGGGGAGCCTCTAGTGGACTCTGGAGCCAATGGGAGCGCCTATAGAGCGGCAGAGCCTCTCTAGAGGCCTATGGAGCCAATGGGAGCGTCTATAGAGCCTGGGGAGCCTCTCTAGTGGCCTATGGAGCCAATGGGAGCATAGAGCCCGGCGGAGTCTCTAGAGGCCTATGGAGCCAATGGGAGCGTCTATAGAGCCCGGGGGAGCCTCCTAGAGGCCTATGGAGCCACGGGGAGCGTCTATATAGCCCGGGGAGCCTCCTCTAGTGGCCTATGGAGCCATGGGAGCGCCTATAGAGCCCGGCGGAGTCTCTAGAGGCCTATGGAGCCATGGGAGCGTCTATAGAGTCTGGGAGCCTCTAGTGGCCTATGGAGCCAATGGGAGCGTCTATAGAGCCCGGTGGAGCCTCTCTAGTGGCCTATGGAGCCACGGAAGGCTCTATAGAGCCTGGGAGCCTCTCTAGTGGCCTGTGGAGCCAATGGGGAGCGTCTATAGAGCCCGGGAGCCTCTCATTGGCCTCTGAGCCAATGGGAGCGCCTCTATAGAGCCCAAGGGAGCCTCTCAGGCCTATGGAGCCAATGGGAGCATCTATAGAGACGGGGAGCCTCTAGTGGCCTATGCAGCGAATGGGAGCAGGCCTATAGAGCCTGGGAGCTCTATTGGCCTATGGAGCCAATGGGAGCGTCGCAGAGCCTGGGAGCCTTCTCTAGTAGCCTATGGAGCCAATGGGGGAGCGTCTATAGAGCCCATGGGAGCCTCTCTGAAGGCCTATGGAGCCAATGTGGGAGCGTCTATAGAGCCTGCGGGAGCTCTCTAGTGGCCTATGGAGCCAATGGGAGCGCCTATAGAGCCCGGCAGAGCCTCTCTGGAGGCCTATGGAGCCAATGGGAGCGTCTATAGAGCCCGGGAGCCTCTAGTGGCCTATGGAGCCAATGGGGAGCCGCCTATAGAGCCCGTGGGAGTTCTCACCGGCCTCTGGAGCCAATGGGAGCGTCTATAGAGCCCGGGGAGCTTCAGTGGCCTATGGAGCCAATGGGAGCGCTATAGAGCCTGGGAGCCTCTATAGTGGCCTCAAGGAGCCAAAGGGTGCGTCTATAGAGCCCGTGGAACCTATATAGAGCCCTATGGAGCCAATGGGAGCCTATAGAGCCCTGTAGCTCTAGCTGCCTAAGGAGCCAATGGGAGCGTCTATAGAGCCCGGGAGCCTCAGTGGCCTATGGAGCCAATGGGAGCGTCTATAGAGCCCGGGAGCCTCTAGTGGCCTATGGAGCCAATGGGAGCGTCTATAGAGCCTTTTCGGGGAGCCTCTCTAGTGGCCTATGGAGCCAATGGGAGCGTCTATAGAGCCCGGGGGAGCATCTCTAGTGGCCTAGGGAGCCAATGGGAGCGTCTATAGAGCCCGGGAGCCTCTATAGTGGCCTAAGGAGCCAAAGGGTGAGTCTATAGAGCCCTGTGGGAACCATATAGAGCCCTATGGAGCCAATGGGAGCATCTATAGAGCCTGTGGTAGCCTCTAGTTGCCTGGAGGAGCCAATGGGAGCGTCTATAGAGCCTCTGCGGAGCCTCTCTTCTGGCCTATGGAGCCAATGGGAGCGTCTATAGAGCCCGGGGGAGCTAGCCGGAGCTCTAGTGGCCTATGCTATAGAGCCCGGGGAGCCTCTATAATGGGTGCGTCTATAGAGCCTGGGAACCTGGCCTATGGAGCCAAGAGCCCTATGGAGCTCTAATGGGATGGGAGTCTATAGAGCCTGTGGTAGCCTCTAGTGGCCTAAGGAGCCAATGGGAGCGCCTATAGAGCCCGGGGGAGCATCTCTGGCCGGGAGCCAATGGGAGCCTTTCTTCTAGTGGCCTATGGAGCCAATGGGAGCGCTCTATAGAGCCCGGGAACCTCTAGTGGCCTATGGAGCCAATGGGGAGCGTCTATAGAGCCGGGGAGCCCTCTAGTGGCCTATGGAGCCAATGGGAGCGCCTATAGAGCCCGGGAGCATCTCTAGTGGCCTATGGAGCCAATGGGAGCGTCTATAGAGCCCGGGGAGCTCTCTAGTGGCCTAAGGAGCCAAAGGGTGCCCATAGAGCCCTGGGAACTCTACATAGAGCCCTATGGAGCCAAATGGGAGCGTCTATAGAGCCTGTGGTAGCTCTCTATTTGCCTAGGAGCCAATGGGAGCTTTCTATAGAGCCCGGGAGCCTCTTCTGGCCTATGGAGCCAATGGGAGCGTCTATAGAGCCCGGGGGAGCCTCTCAGTGGCCTGGAGTGGGAGCTATGCAGAGCCCGGGAGCCTCTAGTGGGCCTATGGAGCCAATGGGAGCGTCTTTAGAGCCGGGGAGCCTCTCTAGTGGCCCAGGGAGCCAATGGGAGCTTCCATGGAGCCTGGGAGCCTCTCAGTGGCCTATGGAGCCAATGGGAGCGTCTATAGAGCCCATGGAGCCTCTCTAGTGGCCTATGGAGCCAATGGGAGCGTCTATTGAGCCTGGGGAGCCTCTCTAGTGGACTCTGGAGCCAATGGGAGCGTCTATAGAGCCCGGGAGCCTCTAGTGGCCTATGGAGCAATGGGAGCGTCTATAGAGCCCGGGCGGAGTCTCTAGAGGCCTATGGAGCCAATGGGAGCGTCTATAGAGCCCGGCAGAGCTCTCTAGAGGCCTATGGAGCCAATGAGCGTCTATAGAGCCCGGGGAGCTCTCTAGTGGCCTATGGAGCCAATGGGAGCGTCTATAGAGCCCGGGGAGCCTCTCTAGTGGCCTATGGAGCCAATGGGAGCGTCTATAGAGCCCGTGGGAGCCTCTCTGGTGGCCTATGGAGCCAATGGGAGCGTCTATAGAGCCCGGGGAGCCTCTCTAGTGGCCTATGGAGCCAATGGGAGCGTCTATAGAGCCCGGGGAGCCTCTCTAGTGGCCTGTGGAGCCAATGGGAGCGTCTATAGAGCCCGTGGGAGCCCTCTAGTGGCCTGTGGAGCCAATGGGAGCGCTATAGAGCCCAAGGGAGCCTCTGTGGGCCTATGGAGCCAATGGGAGCGTCTATAGAGACGGGGAGCTCTCTAGTGGCCTATGCAGCGAATGGGAGCGTCTATAGAGCCCGGGGGAGCCTCTCTACTGGCCTATGGAGCCAATGGGAGCGTCTATAGAGCCCGGGGGAGCCTCTCTACTAGCCTATGGAGCCAATGGCAGCGCTCTATAGAGCCCATGGGAGCCTCTCTGGAGGCCTATGGAGCCAATGGAGCGTCTATAGAGCCCGTGGGAGCATCTCTAGTGGCCTATGGAGCCAATGGGAGCGTCTATAGAGCCCGCGGAGCTCTCTAGAGGCCTATGGAGCCAATGGGAGCGTCTATAGAGCCGGGGAGCCTCTCTAGTGGCCTATGGAGCCAATGGGAGCGTCTATAGAGCCTCTGTGGGAGCCTCTCTAGTGGCCTATGGAGCCAATGGGGAGCGTCTATAGAGCCCGGGGGAGCCTCTCTAGTGGCCTATGGAGTCAATGGGAGCGTCTATAGAGCCCGGGGGAGCCTCTATAGTGGCCTAAGGAGCCAAAGGGTGCGTCTATAGAGCCCGTGGGAACCTCTAGAGCCCTATGGAGCCAATGGGGAGCGTCTATAGAGCCTGTGGGAGCCTCTAGTTTCCTAAGGAGCCAATGGGAGCGTCTATAGAGCCCTGCGGAGCCTCTCTTCTGGCCTATGGAGCCACGGGGAGCGTCTATAGAGCCCGGGGAGCCTCTAGTGGCCTATGGAGCCAATGGGAGCGTCTATAGAGCCCGGCGGAGTCTCTAGAGGCCTATGGAGCCAATGGGAGCGCTCTATAGAGCCCGGGGGAGCCTCTCTAGTGGCCTATGGAGCCAATGGGAGCGCCTATAGAGACCGGGGGTAGCCTCTCTAGTGGCCTATGGAGCCAATGGGAGCGTCTATAGAGCCCGGGAGCCTCTCTAGTGGCCTATGGAGCCAATGGGAGCGTCTATAGAGCCCGGGGAGCCTCTAGTGGCCTGTGGAGGCAATGGGAGCGTCTATAGAGCCTGGGAGCTCTAGTGGCCTATGGAGCCAATGGGAGCGTCTATAGAGCCGGGGAGCCTCTCTAGTGGCCTCTGGAGCCAATGGGAGCATCTATAGAACCGTGGGAGCTCTCTAGTGGCCTCTGGAGCCAATGGGAGCGTCTATAGAGCCCGGGAGCTCTCTATTGGCCTATGGAGCCAATGGGAGCGTCTATAGAGCGGGCGGAGCCTCCCTATACGCCTAAGGAGCCAATGGGAGCGCCCATAGAGCCCGAGGACCCTCTCTAGTGGCCTATGGAGCCAATGGGAGCGTCTATAGCGCCTGGGGGAGCTCTCTAGTGGCCTATGGAGCCAATGGGAGCGTCTATAGAGCCTGGCGGAGCTCTCTTCTGGCCTATGGAGCAATGGGAGCGTCTATAGAGCCCGGGGGAGCCTCTCTAGTGGCCTATGGAGCCAATGGGAGCGTCTATAGAGCCCGGGCGAGCCTCTCTAGTGGCCTATGGAGCCAATGGGAGCGTCTATAGAGCCCGGGAGCTCTAGTGGCCTATGGAGCCAATGGGAGCGTCTATAGAGAGCCCTAGTGGGGAGCCTAGAGCTCTAGTGGCCTATGGAGCAATGGGAGCGTCTATAGAGCCCGGGAGCCTCTCTAGTGGCCTATGGAGCCAATGGGAGCGTCTATAGAGCCCGGGAGCCTCTCTAGTGGCCTATGGAGCCAATGGGAGCGTCTATAGAGCCTCGCGGAGCCTCTCTAGTGGCCTATGGGAGCCAATGGGAGGTCTATAGAGCCCGGGAGAGCTCTCTAGTGGCCTGTGGAGCCAATGGGAGCGTCTATAGAGCCCGGGGGAGCCTCTCTAGTGGCCTCTGGAGCCAAAGGGAGCGTCTATAGAGCCCGGGGAGCCTCTCTCTCATGGCCTATGGAGCCAATGGGAGCGTCTATAAAGACCGGGAGCTCTCTAGTGGCCTATGGAGCCAATGGGAGCACCTATAGAGCCCGTGGGAGCCTCTCTAGAGGCCTATGTAGCCAATGGGAGCGTCTATAGAGCCCGTGGGGGAGCCTCTCATTGGCCTATGGAGCCAATGGGAGCGTCTATAGAGCCGGGGAGCCTCTCTATTGGCATATGGAGCCATTGGGAGCGTCTATAGAGCCGGGAGCCTCTCTTTGGCCTCTGGAGCCAATGGGAGTGTCTATAGAGCCCGGGAGCCTCTCTAGTGGCCTATGGAGCCAATGGGAGCGTCTATAGAGCCCGGCGGAGTCTCTCTAGAGGCCAATGGAGCCAATGGGAGCGCTCTATAGGGCCTGGGAGCCTCTCTAGTGGCCTCTGGAGCCAATGGGAGCGTCTATAGAGCCGGGGGAGCTCTCTATTGGCCTATGGAGCCACGGGAGCGTTTATAGAGCCTAAGGAGCCTCTCTATTAGGCCTATGGAGCCAATGGGAGCGTCTATAGAGCCCGGAGGACCCTCTCTAGTGGCCTATGGAGCCAACGGGAGCGTCTATAGCGCCCTGGGAGCCTCTCAGTGGCCTATGGAGCCAATGGAAGGCCTATAGAGCCCATGGGAGCCTCTCTTCTGGCCTATGGAGCCAATGGGAGCGTCTATAGAGCCCGGGAGCCTCTAGTGGCCTCTGGGAGCAATGGGAGCGTCTATAGATCCCGGCGGGAGCCTCTCTATTGGCCTATGGAGCCAATGGGAGCGTCTATAGAGCCTGGGGAGCCTCTCTATTGGCCTATGGAGCCATTGGGAGCGTCTATAGAGCCCGGGAGCTCTCTAGTGGCCTATGGAGCCAACGGGAGCGTCTATAGAGCCCGGGGGAGCCTCTCAGTGGCCTATGGAGCCAATGGGAGGCTCTATAGAGCCCATGGGAGCCTCTCCAGTGGCCTATGGAGCCAATGGGAGCGCCTCTAGAGCCCGGGAGCCTCTCTAGTGGCCCTCTGGAGCCAATGGGAGCGTCTATAGAGCCCGGGAGCCTCTCTAGTGGCCTATGGAGCCAATGGGAGCGTCTATAGAGCCCGGGAGCCTCTATAGTGGCCTATGGAGCCACGGGGGAGCGTCTATAGAGCCCGGGAGCCTCTATAGTGGCCTATGGAGCCAATGGGAGCGCCTATAGAGCCCGGGGAGCCTCTAGTGGCCTAGGGAGCCAATGGGATGTCTATGGAGCCCGGGGAGCCTCTCTAGTGGCCTATGGAGCCTCTATAGAGCCCGGGAGCCTCTCAGTGGCCTGTGGAGCCAATGGGAGCGTCTATAGAGCCCGGGAGCCTCTAGTGGCCTGTGGAGCCAATGGGAGCGTCTATAGAGCCCGGGAGCCTCTCTAGTGGCCTATGGAGCCAATGGGAGCGTCTATAGAGCCTGGGGGAGCCTCTCTAGTGGCCTATGGAGCCAAAGAGTGCGTCTATAGAGCCCGGGAGCCTCTCTAGTGGCCTATGGAGCCAATGGGAGCGTCTATAGAGCCTGAGGGAGCTCTCTAGTGGCCTATGGAGCCAATGGGAGCGTCTATAGAGCCGGGGAGCCTCTCTTCTGGCCTATGGAGCCAATGGGAGCGTCTATAGAGCCCGGGAGCCTCTCTAGTGGCCTATGGAGCCAATGGGAGCGTCTATAGAGCCCGGGGAGTCTCTCTAGTGGCCTATGGAGCCAATGGGAGCGTCTATAGAGCCCGGGGAGAGTGGCCTATGGAGCCAATGGGAGGCCTAGAGCCCGGGGAGACTCTCTAGTGGCCTGTGCGTCTATAGAGCCCGGGAGCCTCTCTAGTGGCCTGTGGAGCCAATGGGAGCGTCTATAGAGCCCGGGAGCCTCTCTAGTGGCCTGTGGAGCCAATGGGAGCGTCTATAGAGCCCAAGGGAGCCTCTCTGGCCTATGGAGCCAAAGGGAGCGTCTATAGAGCCGGGGAGCCTCTCTAGTGGCCTATGCAGCCAATGGGAGCGTCTTTAGAGCCCGGGGAGCTCTCTACTGGCCTATGGAGCCAATGGGAGCGTCTATAGAGCCCGGGGAGCCTCTCTAGTAGCCTATGGAGCCAAGGGAGCGTCTATAGAGCCCATGGGAGCCTCTCTGGAGGCCTATGGAGCCAATGGGAGCGTCTATAGAGCCCGGGAGCCTCTCTATTGGCCTATGGAGCCAATGGGAGCGTCTATAGAGCCCGGGGAGCCTCTCTAGTGGCCTATGGAGCCAATGGGAGCGTCTATAGAGCCCGGGGGAGCCTCTCTAGTGGCCTAAGGAGCCAATGGGAGCGTCTATAGAGCCCGGGGAGCTCTCTACTGGCCTCTGGAGCCAATGGGAGCGTCTATAGAGCCCGGGAGCCTCTCTAGAGGCCTATGGAGCCAATGGGAGCGTCTATAGAGCCCGGGAGCCTCTCTAGTGGCCTATGGAGCCACCGGGAGCGTCTATAGCGCCCGGGGAGCCTCTCTAGTGGCCTATGGAGCCAATGGGAGCGTCTATAGAGCCCGGGGGAGCCTCTATAGTGGCCTAAGGAGCCAAAGGGAGCGTCTATAGAGCCCGGGGGAACCTATATAGAGCCCTATGGAGCCAATGGGAGCGTCTATAGAGCCTGTGGGAGCCTCTCTAGTGGCCTATGGAGCCACGCCGGGAGCGTCTATAGAGCCCGGGGGAGCTCTCTAGTGGCCTATGGAGCCAATGGGAGCGTCTATAGAGCCCGGGGGAGCCTCTATAGTGGCCTAAGGAGCCAAAGGGTGCGTCTATAGAGCCCGTGGGAACCTATATAGAGCCCTATGGAGCCAATGGGAGTCTATAGAGCCTGTGGGAGCTCTCTAGTGGCCTAAGGAGCCAATGGGAGCGTCTATAGAGCCCGGCGGGAGCCTCTTCTGGCCTATGGAGCCAATGGGAGCGTCTATAGAGCCCGGGGGAGCCTCTCTAGTGGCCTATGGAGCCAATGGGAGCGTCTATAGAGCCCCGTGGAGCCTCTCTTCTGGCCTATGGAGCCAACAGCCGGGGAGCGTCTATAGAGCCTGGGAGGGAGCCTCTCTCTGGCCTATGGAGCCAATGGGAGCGTCTATAGAGCCCGGGGAGCCTCTCTTCTGGCCTATGGAGCCAATGGGAGCGTCTATAGAGCCGGGAGCCTCTCTAGTGGCCTATGGAGCCAATGGGGAGCGTCTATAGAGCCCCGTGGAGCCTCTCTAGTGGCCAATGGAGTCAATGGGAGCGTCTATAGAGCCCGGGAGCCTCTCTAGTGGCCTATGGAGCCAATGGGAGCGTCTATAGAGCTCGGCAGAGCCTCTCTTCTGGCCTATGGAGGCAATGAGAGCGTCTATAGAGCCGGGGGAGCCTCTCTTCTGACTATGGAGCCAATAAGAGCGTCTATAGAACCCGTGGGAGCCTCTTTAGTGGCCTAAGGAGCCAAATGGGAGCGCTATAGAGCCCGGGGAGCCTCTACTGGCCCATGGAGCCACGGGAGCGGCTATAGAGCCGGGGGAGCCTCTAGTGGCCTATGGAGCCAATGGGAGCGTCTATAGAGCCCGGGGAGCCTCTCTAGAGGCCTATGGAGCCAATGGGAGCGTCTATAGAGCCCGTGGGAGCCTCTCTAGTGGCCTATGGAGCCAATGGGAGCTTCTATGGAGCCCGGGGGAGCCTCTCTAGTGGCCTATGGAGCCAATGGGAGCGTCTATAGAGCCCATGGGAGCCTCTCTAGTGGCCTATGGAGCCAATGGGAGCGTCTATAGAGCCCGTGGGAGCCTCTCTAGTGGCCTAAGGAGCCAATGGGAGCGTCTATAGAGCCCGGGGGAGCCTCTCTACTGGCCTATTGAGCCAATGGGAGCGTCTATAGAGCCCGGGGGAGCCTCTCTAGTGGCCTATGGAGCCAATGGGAGCGTCTATGGAAAGCCCGGCGGAGCCTCTCTAGAGCCTATGGAGCCAATGGGAGCGTCTATAGAGCCTGGGGAGCCTCTCTAGTGGCCTATGGAGCCAATGGGAGCGTCTATAGAGCCCGGGAGCTCTCTAGTGGCCTATGGAGCCAATGGGAGCGTCTATAGAGCCGGGAGCCTCTCTAGTGGACTCTGGAGCCAATGGGAGCGTCTATAGAGCCCGGCAGAGCCTCTCTAGAGGCCTCTGGAGCCAATGGGAGCGTCTATAGAGCCCGGGGGAGCCTCTCTATTGGCCTATGGAGCCAATGGGAGCGTCTATAGAGCCGGGCGGAGCCTCCCTATACGCCTATGGAGCCAATGGGAGCGTCTATAGAGCCCGGAGGACCCTCTCTAGTGGCCTATGGAGCCAATGGGAGCGTCTATAGAGCCCGGGGAGCCTCTCTAGTGGCCTATGGAGCCAATGGGAGCGTCTATAGAGCCCGGGGAGCCTCTCTTCTGGCCTATGGAGCCAATGGGAGCGTCTATAGAGCCGGGGAGCTCTCTAGTGGCCTATGGAGCCAATGGGAGCGTCTATAGAGCCGGGGAGCCTCTCTAGTGGCCTATGGAGCCAATGGGAGCGTCTATAGAGCCCGGGAGCCTCTCTAGTGGCCTATGGAGCCAATGGGAGCGTCTATAGAGCCGGGAGCCTCTCTGGCCTGGAGTGGCCTATGGAGCCAATGGGAGAGCGTCTATAGAGCCCGGGGGAGCCTCTCTAGTGGCCTATGGAGCCAATGGGAGCGTCTATAGAGCCCGGGGGAGCCTCTCTAGAGGCCAATGGAGCCAATGGGAGCGTCTATAGGGCCCGGGGGAGCCTCTCTAGTGGCCTATGGAGCCAATGGGAGCGTCTATAGGGCCGGGGGAGCCTCTCTAGTGGCCTCTGGAGCCAATGGGAGCATCTATAGAGCCGGGGGGAGCCTCTCTAGTGGCCTATGGAGCCAATGGGAGCGTCTATAGAGCCCGGGAGCCTCTCTAGTGGCCTATGGAGCCAATGGGAGCGTCTATAGAGCCCGGGGAGCCTCTCTAGTGGCCTATGGAGCCAATGGGAGCGTCTATAGAGCCCGTGGGAGCCTCTCTAGTGGCCTATGGAGCCAATGGGAGCGTCTATAGAGCCCATGGGAGCCTCTCTAGTGGCCTATGGAGCCAATGGAAGCGTCTATAGAGCCCGGGGGAGCCTCTCTAGTGGCCTGTGGAGCCAATGGGAGCGTCTATAGAGCCCGGGGGAGCCTCTCTAGTGGCCTCTGGAGCCAATGGGAGCGTCTATAGAGCCCGGGGGAGCCTCTCTCGTGGCCTATGGAGCCAATGGGAGCGTCTATAAAGACCGGGGGAGCCTCTCTAGTGGCCTATGGAGCCAATGGGAGCACCTATAGAGCCCGTGGGAGCCTCTCTAGAGGCCTATGTAGCCAATGGGAGCGTCTATAGAGCCCGTGGGAGCCTCTCTATTGGCCTATGGAGCCAATGGGAGCGTCTATAGAGCCCGGGGGAGCCTCTCTATTGGCCTATGGAGCCATTGGGAGCGTCTATAGAGCCCGGCGGAGCCTCTATTTTGGCCTCTGGAGCCAATGGGAGTGTCTATAGAGCCCGTGGGAGCCTCTCTAGTGGCCTATGGAGCCAATGGGAGCGTCTATAGAGCCCGGCGGAGTCTCTCTAGAGGCCAATGGAGCCAATGGGAGCGTCTATAGGGCCCGGGGGAGCCTCTCTAGTGGCCTCTGGAGCCAATGGGAGCGTCTATAGGGCCCGGGGGAGCCTCTCTATTGGCCTATGGAGCCAATGGGAGCGTCTATAGAGCCCAAGGGAGCCTCTCTATAGGCCTATGGAGCCAATGGGAGCGTCTATAGAGCCCGGAGGACCCTCTCTAGTGGCCTATGGAGCCAATGGGAGCGTCTATAGCGCCCGGGGGAGCCTCTCTAGTGGCCTATGGAGCCAATGGAAGCGTCTATAGAGCCCGGCGGAGCCTCTCTTCTGGCCTATGGAGCCAATGGGAGCGTCTATAGAGCCCGGGGGAGCCTCTCTAGTGGCCTCTGGAGCCAATGGGAGCGTCTATAGATCCCGGCGGAGCCTCTCTATTGGCCTATGGAGCCAATGGGAGCGTCTATAGAGCCCGGGGGAGCCTCTCTATTGGCCTATGGAGCCATTGGGAGCGTCTATAGAGCCCGGCGGAGCCTCTCTAGTGGCCTATGGAGCCAACGGGAGCGTCTATAGAGCCCGGGGGAGCCTCTCTAGTGGCCTATGGAGCCAATGGGAGCGTCTATAGAGCCCATGGGAGCCTCTCCAGTGGCCTATGGAGCCAATGGGAGCGTCTCTATTGCCCCGGGGAGCCTCTCTAGTGGCCTCTGGAGCCAATGGGAGCGTCTATAGAGCCCGGGGGAGCCTCTCTAGTGGCCTATGGAGCCAATGGGAGCGTCTATAGAGCCCGGGGGAGCCTCTATAGTGGCCTATGGAGCCAATGGGAGCGTCTATAGAGCCGTGGGAGCCTCTATAGTGGCCTATGGAGCCAATGGGAGCGTCTATAGAGCCTGGGAGCCTCTCTAGTGGCCTAGGGAGCCAATGGGAGCGTCCATGGAGCACGGGGGAGCCTCTCTAGTGGCCTATGGAGCCAATGGGAGCATCTATAGAGCCCGGGGGAGCCTCTCTAGTGGCCTGTGGAGCCAATGGGAGCGTCTATAGAGCCCGGGGGAGCCTCTCTAGTGGCCTGTGGAGCCAATGGGAGCGTCTATAGAGCCCGGGGGAGCCTCTATAGTGGCCTAAGGAGCTAATGGGAGCGTCTATAGAGCCCGGGGGAGCCTCTCTAGTGGCCTATGGAGCCAATGGGAGCGTCTATAGAGCCCGGGGGAGCCTCTATAGTGGCCTAAGGAGCCAAAGAGTGCGTCTATAGAGCCCGTGGGAACCTATATAGAGCCCTATGGAGCCAATGGGAGCGTCTATAGAGCCTGTGGGAGCCTCTCTAGTGGCCTAAGGAGCCAATGGGAGCGTCTATAGAGCCCGGCGGAGCCTCTCTTCTGGCCTATGGAGCCAATGGGAGCGTCTATAGAGCCTGGGAGCCTCTCTAGTGGCCTATGGAGCCAATGGGAGCGTCTATAGAGCCCGGCGGAGTCTCTCTAGAGGCCTATGGAGCCAATGGGAGCGTCTATAGAGCCCGGGGGAGCCTCTCTAGTGGCCTATGGAGCCAATGGGAGCGTCTATAGAGCCCGGGGGAGACTCTCTAGTGGCCTATGGTGCCAGTGGAAGCGTCTATAGAGCCCGGGGGAGCCTCTCTAGTGGCCTGTGGAGCCAATGGGAGCGTCTATAGAGCCCGGGGGAGCCTCTCTAGTGGCCTGTGGAGCCAATGGGAGCGTCTATAGAGCCCAAGGGAGCCTCTCTCGTGGCCTATGGAGCCAAAGGGAGCGTCTATAGAGCCCGGGGGAGCCTCTCTAGTGGCCTATGCAGCGAATGGGAGCGTCTTTAGAGCCCGGGGGAGCCTCTCTACTGGCCTATGGAGCCAATGGGAGCGTCTATAGAGCCCGGGGGAGCCTCTCTAGTAGCCTATGGAGCCAAAGGGAGCGTCTATAGAGCCCATGGGAGCCTCTCTAGAGGCCTATGGAGCCAATGGGAGCGTCTATAGAGCCCGGGGGAGCCTCTCTATTGGCCTATGGAGCCAATGGGAGCGTCTATAGAGCCCGGGGGAGCCTCTCTAGTGGCCTATGGAGCCAATGGGAGCGTCTATAGAGCCCGGGGAGCCTCTCTAGTGGCCTAAGGAGCCAATGGGAGCGTCTATAGAGCCCGGGGGAGCCTCTCTACTGGCCTCTGGAGCCAATGGGAGCGTCTATAGAGCCCGGGGAGCCTCTCTAGAGGCCTATGGAGCCAATGGGAGCGTCTTTAGAGCCCGGGGGAGCCTCTCTACTGGCCTATGGAGCCAATGGGAGCGTCTATAGAGCCCGGGGGAGCCTCTCTAGTAGCCTATGGAGCCAAAGGGAGCGTCTATAGAGCCCATGGGAGCCTCTCTGGAGGCCTATGGAGCCAATGGGAGCGTCTATAGAGCCCGGGGGAGCCTCTCTATTGGCCTATGGAGCCAATGGGAGCGTCTATAGAGCCCGGGGAGCCTCTCTAGTGGCCTATGGAGCCAATGGGAGCGTCTATAGAGCCCGGGGGAGCCTCTCTAGTGGCCTAAGGAGCCAATGGGAGCGTCTATAGAGCCCGGGGAGCCTCTCTACTGGCCTCTGGAGCCAATGGGAGCGTCTATAGAGCCCGGGGGAGCCTCTCTAGAGGCCTATGGAGCCAATGGGAGCGTCTATAGAGCCCGGGGGAGCCTCTCTAGTGGCCTATGGAGCCAATGGGAGCGTCTATAGAGCCCGGGGGAGCCTCTATAGTGGCCTAAGGAGCCAAAGGGTGCGTCTATAGAGCCCGTGGGAACCTATATAGAGCCCTATGGAGCCCATGGGAGCGTCTATAGAGCCTGTGGGAGCCTCTCTAGTGGCCTATGGAGCCAATGGGAGCGTCTATAGAGCCTGGGGGAGCCTCTCTAGTGGCCTATGGAGCCAATGGGAGCGTCTATAGAGCCCGGGGGAGCCTCTATAGTGGCCTAAGGAGCCAAAGGGTGCGTCTATAGAGCCCGTGGGAACCTATATAGAGCCCTATGGAGCCAATGGGAGCGTCTATAGAGCCTGTGGGAGCCTCTCTAGTGGCCTAAGGAGCCAATGGGAGCGTCTATAGAGCCCGGCGGAGCCTCTCTTCTGGCATATGGAGCCAATGGGAGCGTCTATAGAGCCCGGGGGAGCCTCTCTAGTGGCCTATGGAGCCAATGGGAGCGTCTATAGAGCCCCGTGGAGCCTCTCTAGTGGACAATGGAGTCAATGGGAGCGTCTATAGAGCCCGGGGGAGCCTCTCTAGTGGCCTATGGAGCCAATGGGAGCGTCTATAGAGCTCGGCAGAGCCTCTCTTCTGGCCTATGGAGGCAATGAGAGCGTCTATAGAGCCCGGCGGAGCCTCTCTTCTGGACTATGGAGCCAATAAGAGCGTCTATAGAACCCGTGGGAGCCTCTTTAGTGGCCTATGGAGCCAAAGGGAGCGTTTATAGAGCCCGGGGGAGCCTCTCTACTGGCCTATGGATCCAATGGGAGCGGCTATAGAGCCCGGGGGAGCCTCTATAGTGGCCTATGGAGCCAATGGGAGCGTCTATAGAGCCCGGCGGAGCCTCTCTAGAGGCCTATGGTGCCAATGGGAGCGTCTATAGAGCCCGGGGGAGCCTCTCTAGTGGCCTATGGAGCCAATGGGAGCTTCCATGGAGCCCGGGGGAGCCTCTCTAGTGGCCTATGGAGCCAATGGGAGCGTCTATAGAGCCCATGGGAGCCTCTCTCGTGGCCTATGGAGCCAATGGGAGCGTCTATAGAGCCTGTGGGAGCCTCTCTAGTGGCCTAAGGAGCCAATGGGAGCGTCTATAGAGCCCGGGGGAGCCTCTCTACTGGCCCATTGAGCCAATGGGAGCGTCTATAGAGCCCGGGGGAGCCTCTCTAGTGGCCTATGGAGCCAATGGGAGCGTCTATAAAGCCCGGCGGAGCCTCTCTAGAGGCCTATGGAGCCAATGGGAGCGTCTATAGAGCCCGGGGAGCCTCTCTAGTGGCCTATGGAGCCAATGGGAGCGTCTATAGAGCCCGGGGAGCCTCTCTAGTGGCCTATGGAGCCAATGGGAGCGTCTATAGAGCCCGGGGGAGCCTCTCTAGTGGCCTATGGAGCCAATGGGAGCGTCTATAGAGCCCGGGGGAGCCTCTCTAGTGGACTCTGGAGCCAATGGGAGCGTCTATAGAGCCCGGCAGAGCCTCTCTAGAGGCCTATGGAGCCAATGAGAGCGTCTATAGAGCCCGGGGGAGCCTCTCTAGTGGCCTATGGAGCCAATGGGAGCGTCTATAGAGCCCGGCGGAGTCTCTCTAGAGGCCTATGGAGCCAATGGGAGCGTCTATAGAGCCCGGCAGAGCCTCTCTAGAGGCCTATGGAGCCAATGGGAGCGTCTATAGAGCCCGGGGGAGCCTCTCTAGTGGCCTATGGAGCCAATGGGAGCGTCTATAGAGCCCGGCGGAGTCTCTCTAGAGGCCTATGGAGCCAATGGGAGCGTCTATAGAGCCCGGGGGAGCCTCTCTAGTGGCCTATGGAGCCAATGGGAGCGTCTATAGAGCCCGGGGGAGCCTCTCTAGTGGCCTATGGACCCAATGGAAGCGTCTATAGAGCCCGGGGGAGCCTCTCTAGTGGCCTGTGGAGCCAATGGGAGCGTCTATAGAGCCCGGGGGAGCCTCTCTACTGGCCTATGGAGCCAATGGGAGCGTCTATAGAGCCCAAGGGAGCCTCTCTCGTGGCCTATGGAGCCAATGGGAGCATCTATAGAGACCGGGGGAGCCTCTCTAGTGGCCTATGCAGCGAATGGGAGCGTCTATAGAGCCCGGGGGAGCCTCTCTACTGGCCTATGGAGCCAATGGGAGCGTCTATAGAGCCCGGGGGAGCCTCTCTAGTAGCCTATGGAGCCAATGGGAGCGTCTATAGAGCCCATGGGAGCCTCTCTGGAGGCCTATGGAGCCAATGGGAGCGTCTATAGAGCCCGTGGGAGCCTCTCTAGTGGCCTATGGAGCCAATGGGAGCGTCTATAGAGCCCGGGGAGCCTCTCTAGAGGCCTATGGAGCCAATGGGAGCGTCTATAGAGCCCGGGGGAGCCTCTCTAGTGGCCTATGGAGCCAATGGGAGCGTCTATAGAGCCCGTGGGAGCCTCTCTACCGGCCTCTGGAGCCAATGGGAGCGTCTATAGAGCCCGGGGGAGCCTCTCTAGTGGCCTATGGAGCCAATGGGAGCGTCTATAGAGCCCGGGGAGCCTCTATAGTGGCCTAAGGAGCCAAGGGTGTCTATAGAGCCCGTGGGAACCTATATAGAGCCCTATGGAGCCAATGGGAGCGTCTATAGAGCCTGTGGTAGCCTCTCTAGTTGCCTAAGGAGCCAATGGGAGCGTCTATAGAGCCCTGCGGAGCCTCTCTTCTGGCCTATGGAGCCAATGGGAGCGTCTATAGAGCCCGGGGGAGCCTCTCTAGTGGCCTATGGAGCCAATGGGAGCGTCTATAGAGCCCGGGGGAGTCTCTCTAGAGGCCTATGGAGCCAATGGGAGCGTCTATAGAGCCCGGGGGAGCCTCTCTAGTGGCCTATGGAGCCAATGGGAGCGTCTATAGAGACCGGGGGAGCCTCTCTAGTGGCCTATGGAGCCAATGGGAGCGTCTATAGAGCCCGGGGGAGCCTCTCTAGTGGCCTATGGAGCCAATGGGAGCGTCTATAGAGCCCGGCGGAGCCTCTCTAGTGGCCTCTGGAGCCAATGGGAGCGTCTATAGAGCCCGGGGGAGCCTCTCTAGTGGCCTATGGAGCCAATGGGAGCGTCTATAGAGCCCGGCGGAGCCTCTCTAGTGGCCTCTGGAGCCAATGGGAGCATCTATAGAGCCCGGGGGAGCCTCTCTAGTGGCCTATGGAGCCAATGGGAGCGTCTATAGAGCCCGGGGGAGCCTCTCTATTGGCCTATGGAGCCAATGGGAGCGTCTATAGAGCCCGGCGGAGCCTCTCTATAGCCCTATGGAGCCAATGGGAGCGTCTATAGAGCCCGGAGGACCCTCTCTAGTGGCCTATGGAGCCAATGAGAGCGTCTATAGCGCCCGGGGGAGCCTCTCTAGTGGCCTATGGAGCCAATGGAAGCGTCTATAGAGCCCGGCGGAGCCTCTCTTCTGGCCTATGGAGCCAATGGGAGCGTCTATAGAGCCCGGGGGAGCCTCTCTAGTGGCCTATGGAGCCAATGGGAGCGTCTATAGAGCCCGGGCGGAGCCTTTCTAGAGGCCTATGGAGCCAATGGGAGCGTCTATAGAGCCCGGGGGAGCCTCTCTAGTGGCCTATGGAGCCAATGGGAGCGTCTATAGAGCCCGGCGGAGCCTCTCTAGTGGCCTATGGAGCCAATGGGAGCGTCTATAGAGCCCGGGAGAGCCTCTCTAGTGGCCTGTGGAGCCAATGGGAGCGTCTATAGAGCCCGGGGGAGCCTCTCTAGTGGCCTCTGGAGCCAATGGGAGCGTCTATAGAGCCCGGGGGAGCCTCTCTCGTGGCCTATGGAGCCAATGTAAGCGTCTATAAAGACCGGGGGCTCTCTAGTGGCCTATGGAGCCAATGGGAGCGTCTATAGAGCCCGGGGGAGCCTCTCTAGAGGCCTATGGAGCCAATGGGAGCGTCTATAGAGCCCGGGGGAGCCTCTCTATTGGCCTATGGAGCCAATGGGAGCGTCTATAGAGCCCGGGGAGCCTCTCTATTGGCCTATGGAGCCATTGGGAGCGTCTATAGAGGCCGGGGGAGCCTCTCTAGTGGCCTATGGAGCCAACGGGAGCGTCTATAGAGCCCGGGGGAGCCTCTCTAGTGGCCTATGGAGCCAATGGGAGCGTCTATAGAGCCCGGGGGAGCCTCTCTAGTGGCCTCTGGAGCCAATGGGAGCGTCTATAGAGACTGGGGGAGCCTCTCTAGTGGCCTATGGAGCCAATGGGAGCGTCTATAGAGCCCGGGGGAGCCTCTCTAGTGGCCTATGGAGCCAATGGGAGCGTCTATAGAGCCCGGGGGAGCCTCTATAGTGGCCTAAGGAGCCAAAGGGTGCGTCTATAGAGCCCGTGGGAACCTATATAGAGCCCTATGGAGCCAATGGGAGCGTCTATAGAGCCTGTGGGAGCCTCTCTAGTGGCCTGTGGAGCCAATGGGAGCGTCTATAGAGCCCGGGGGAGCCTCTCTAGTGGCCTGTGGAGCCCATGGGAGCGTCTATAGAGCCCGGGGGAGCCTCTCTCGTGGCCTATGGAGCCAATGGGAGCGTCTATAAAGACCGGGGGAGCCTCTCTAGTGGCCTATGGAGCAAATGGGAGCACCTATAGAGCCCATGGCAGCCTCTCTAGAGGCCTATGGAGCCAATGGGAGCGTCTATAGAGCCCGTGGGAGCCTCTCTATTGGCCTATGGAGCCAATGGGAGCGTCTATAGAGCCCGGGGGAGCCTCTCTATTGGCCTACGGAGCCATTGGGAGCGTCTATAGAGCCCGGCGGAGCCTCTCTAGTGGCCTATGGAGCCAACGGGAGCGTCTATAGAGCCCGGGGGAGCCTCTCTAGTGGCCTATGGAGCCAATGGGAGCGTCTATAGAGCCCATGGGAGCCTCTCCAGTGGCCTATGGAGCCAATGGGAGCGTCTATATTGCCCCGGGGAGCCTCTCTAGTGGCCTATGGAGCCAATGGGAGCGTCTATAGAGCCGGGGGAGCCTCTCTAGTGGCCTATGGAGCCAATGGGAGCGTCTATAGAGCCCGGGGGAGCCTCTCTAGTGGCCTATGGAGCCAATGGGAGCGTCTATAGAGCCCGTGGGAGCCTCTATAGTGGCCTATGGAGCCAATGGGAGCGTCTATAGAGCCCGGGGGAGCCTCTCTAGTGGCCTAGGGAGCCAATGGGAGCGTCCATGGAGCACGGGGGAGCCTCTCTAGTGGCCTATGGAGCCAATGGGAGCATCTATAGAGCCCGGGGGAGCCTCTCTAGTGGCCTGTGGAGCCAATGGGAGCGTCTATAGAGCCCGGGGGAGCCTCTCTAGTGGCCTGTGGAGCCAATGGGAGCGTCTATAGAGACCGGAGGAGCATCTATAGTGGCCTAAGGAGCTAATGGGAGCGTCTATAGAGCCCGGGGGAGCCTCTCTAGTGGCCTGTGGAGCCAATGGGAGCGTCTATAGAGCCCGGGGGAGCCTCTATAGTGGCCTAAGGAGCCAAAGAGTGCGTCTATAGAGCCCGTGGGAACCTATATAGAGCCCTATGGAGCCAAAGGGAGCGTCTATAGAGCCCGGGGGAGCCTCTCTAGTGGCCTAAGGAGCCAATGGGAGCGTCTATAGAGCCCGGCGGAGCCTCTCTTCTGGCCTATGGAGCCAATGGGAGCGTCTATAGAGCCCGGGGGAGCCTCTCTAGTGGCCTATGGAGCCAATGGGAGAGTCTATAGAGCCCTGGGGAGCCTCTCTAGTGGCCTATGGAGCCAATGGGAGCGTCTATAGAGCCCGGGAGAGCCTCTCTAGTGGCCTGTGGAGCCAATGGGAGCGTCTATAGAGCCCGGGGGAGCCTCTCTAGTGGCCTGTGGAGCCAATGGGAGCGTCTATAGAGCCCAAGGGAGCCTCTCTAGTGGCCTATGGAGCCAATGGGAGCGTCTATAGAGCCCGGGGGAGCCTCTCTAGTGGCCTATGGAGCGAATGGGAGCGTCTATAGAGCCCGGGAGCCTCTCTACTGGCCTATGGAGCCAATGGGAGCGTCTATAGAGCCTGGGAGCCTCTCTAGTAGCCTATGGAGCCAATGGGAGCGTCTATAGAGCCCATGGGAGCCTCTCTGGAGGCCTATGGAGCCAATGGGAGCGTCTATAGAGCCCGTGGGAGCCTCTCTAGAGGCCTATGGAGCCAATGGGAGCGTCTATAGAGCCCGGGGGAGCCTCTCTATTGGCCTATGGAGCCAATGGGAGCGTCTATAGAGCCCGGGGAGCCTCTCTAGAGGCCTATGGAGCCAATGGGAGCATCTATAGAGCCCGGGGAGCCTCTAGTGGCCTATGGAGCCAATGGGAGCGTCTATAGAGCCCGGGGAGCCTCTCTATTGGCCTATGGAGCCAATGGGAGCGTCTATAGAGCCCGGGGGAGCCTCTCTATAGGCCTATGGAGCCAATGGGAGCGTCTATAGAGCCCGGGAGAGCCTCTCTAGTGGCCTATGGAGCCAATGGGAGCGTCTATAGAGCCCGGGGGAGCCTCTCTAGTGGCCTATGGAGCCAATGGGAGCGTCTATAGAGCCCGGCGGAGCCTCTCTAGTGGCCTATGGAGCCAATGGGAGCGTCTATAGAGCCCGGGAGAGCCTCTCTAGTGGCCTATGGAGCCAATGGGAGCGTCTATAGAGCCCGGGGGAGCCTTCTAGAGTGGCCTATGGAGCCAATGGGAGCGTCTATAGAGCCCTGGGGAGCCTCTCTAGTGGCCTATGGAGCCAATGGGAGCGTCTATAGAGCCCGTGGGAGCCTCTCTAGTGGCCTATGGAGCCAATGGGAGCGTCTATAGAGCCCGGGGAGCCTCTCTAGTGGCCTGTGGAGCCAATGGGAGCGTCTATAGAGCCCATGGGAGCCTCTCTAGTGGCCTATGGAGCCAATGGGAGCGTCTATAGAGCCCGGGGAGCCTCTCTAGTGGCCTATGGAGCCAATGGGAGCGTCTATAGAGCCCGTATGGGGGGGAGCCTCTAGTGGCCTATGGAGCCAATGGGAGCACCTATAGAGCCTGGGGGAGCCTCTCTAGAGGCCTATGGAGCCAATGGGAGCGTCTATAGAGCCCGGGGGAGCCTCTCTAGTGGCCTATGGAGCCAATGGGAGCGTCTATAGAGCCGGGGGAGCCTCTCTAGTGGCCTATGGAGCCATTGGGAGCGTCTATAGAGCCCGGGGGAGCCTCTCTAGTGGCCTATGGAGCCAATGGGAGCGTCTATAGAGCCCGGGGGAGCCTCTCTAGTGGCCTATGGAGCCAATGGGAGCGTCTATAGAGCCCGGGAGCCTCTCTAGTGGCCTATGGAGCCAATGGGAGCGTCTATAGAGCCCGGGGGAGCCTCTAGTGGCTAGTGGCCTATGGAGCCAATGGGAGCGTCTATAGAGCCCGGGAGCCTCTCTAGTGGCCTATGGAGCCAATGGGAGCGCGTCTATAGAGCCCGGGAGCCTCTCTAGTGGCCTATGGAGCCAATGGGAGCGTCTATAGAGCCCGTGGGAGCCTCTCTAGTGGCCTATGGAGCCAATGGGAGCGTCTATAGAGCCCGGGGAGCCTCTCTAGTGGCCTATGGAGCCAATGGGAGCGTCTATAGAGCCCGGGAGCCTCTCTAGTGGCCTATGGAGCCAATGGGAGCGTCTATAGAGCCTGGGAGCCTCTCTAGTGGCCTATGGAGCCAATGGGAGCGTCTATAGAGCCCGGGGGAGCCTCTCTAGTGGCCTATGGAGCCAATGGGAGCGTCTATAGAGCCCGGGGAGCCTCTCTAGTGGCCTATGGAGCCAATGGGAGCGTCTATAGAGCCCTGGGTGGGAGCCTCTCTAGTGGCCTATGGAGCCAATGGGAGCGTCTATAGAGCCCGGGGAGCCTCTAGTGGCCTATGGAGCCATTGGGAGCGTCTATAGAGCCGGGAGCCTCTAGTGGCCTATGGAGCCAATGGGAGCGTCTATAGAGCCCGGGAGCCTCTCTAGTGGCCTATGGAGCCAATGGGAGCGTCTATAGAGCCCGGGAGCCTCTCCAGTGGCCTATGGAGCCAATGGGAGCGTCTATAGAGCCCGGGAGCTCTCTAGTGGCCTATGGAGCCAATGGGAGCGTCTATAGAGCCGGGAGCCTCTCTAGTGGCCTATGGAGCCAATGGGAGCGTCTATAGAGCCCGGGAGCCTCTCTAGTGGCCTATGGAGCCAATGGGAGCGTCTATAGAGCCCGGGAGCCTCTCTAGTGGCCTATGGAGCCAATGGGAGCGTCTATAGAGCCCGGGGGAGCCTCTCTAGTGGCCTATGGAGCCAATGGGAGCGTCTATAGAGCCCGGGGAGCCTCTCTAGTGGCCTGTGGAGCCAATGGGAGCGTCTATAGAGCCCGGGGAGCCTCTCTAGTGGCCTGTGGAGCCAATGGGAGCGTCTATAGAGCCCGGGGGAGCCTCTCTAGTGGCCTATGGAGCCAATGGGAGCGTCTATAGAGCCCGTGGGAGCCTCTCTAGTGGCCTGTGGAGCCAATGGGAGCGTCTATAGAGCCTGGGAGCCTCTCTAGTGGCCTGTGGAGCCAATGGGAGCGTCTATAGAGCCCGGGGGAGCCTCTCTAGTGGCCTATGGAGCCAATGGGAGCGTCTATAGAGCCCGGGGAGCCTCTCTAGTGGCCTATGGAGCCAATGGGAGAGTCTATAGAGCCCTGGGAGCCTCTCTAGTGGCCTATGGAGCCAATGGGAGCGTCTATAGAGCCCGTGGGAGCCTCTCTAGTGGCCTATGGAGCCAATGGGAGCGTCTATAGAGCCGGGGGAGCCTCTCTAGTGGCCTATGGAGCCAATGGGAGCGTCTATAGAGCCCGGGGAGCCTCTCTAGTGGCCTGTGGAGCCAATGGGAGCGTCTATAGAGCCCGGGAGCTCTCTAGTGGCCTATGGAGCCAATGGGAGCGTCTATAGAGCCGGGGAGCCTCTCTAGTGGCCTATGGAGCCAATGGGAGCGTCTATAGAGCCCGGGAGCCTCTAGTGGCCTATGGAGCCAATGGGAGCGTCTATAGAGCCCGGGGAGCCTCTCTAGTGGCCTATGGAGCCAATGGGAGCGTCTATAGAGCCCGGGAGCCTCTCTAGTGGCCTATGGAGCCAATGGGAGCGTCTATAGAGCCCGGGGGAGCCTCTCTAGTGGCCTATGGAGCCAATGGGAGCGTCTATAGAGCCTGGGGGAGCCTCTCTAGTGGCCTATGGAGCCAATGGGAGCGTCTATAGAGCCCGGGGGAGCCTCTCTACTGGCCTATGGAGCCAATGGGAGCGTCTATAGAGCCCGGGGGAGCCTCTCTAGTGGCCTATGGAGCCAATGGGAGCGTCTATAGAGCCCGGGGGAGCCTCTCTAGTGGCCTATGGAGCCAATGGGAGCGTCTATAGAGCCCGGGGGAGCCTCTCTAGTGGCCTATGGAGCCAAAGGGAGCGTCTATAGAGCCGGGGGAGCCTCTCTAGTGGCCTATGGAGCCAATGGGAGCGTCTATAGAGCCCGGGGGAGCCTCTCTAGTGGCCTATGGAGCCAATGGGAGCGTCTATAGAGCCCGGGGGAGCCTCTCTAGTGGCCTATGGAGCCAATGGGAGCGTCTATAGAGCCCGGGGAGCCTCTCTAGTGGCCTATGGAGCCAATGGGGAGCGTCTATAGAGCCCGGGGAGCCTCTCTAGAGCCTATGCAGCCAATGGGAGCGTCTATAGAGCCTGGGAGCCTCTCTAGTGGCCTATGGAGCCAATGGGAGCGTCTATAGAGCCCGGGGAGCCTCTCTAGTGGCCTATGGAGCCAATGGGAGCGTCTATAGAGCCCATGGGAGCCTCTCTAGAGGCCTATGGAGCCAATGGGAGCGTCTATAGAGCCGTGGGAGGCTCTCTAGTGGCCTATGGAGCCAATGGGAGCGTCTATAGAGCCCGGGGAGCCTCTCTAGTGGCCTCTGGAGCCAATGGGAGCGTCTATAGAGCCCCGGGAGCATCTCTAGTGGCCTATGGAGCCAATGGGAGCGTCTATAGAGCCCGGGGAGCCTCTCTAGAGGCCTATGGAGCCAATGGGAGCGTCTATAGAGCCCGGGGAGACCCTATCTAGTGGCCTATGGAGCCAATGGGAGCGTCTATAGAGCCCGGGAGCCTCTCTAGTGGCCTATGGAGCCAATGGGAGCGTCTATAGAGCCCGGGGAGCCTCTCTTAGTGGCCTATGGAGCCAATGGGAGCGTCTATAGAGCCCGGGAGCCTCTCTAGTGGCCTATGGAGCCAATGGGAGCGTCTATAGAGCCGGGAGCCTCTCTAGTGGCCTATGGAGCCAATGGGAGCGTCTATAGAGCCCGGGAGCCTCTCTAGTGGCCTATGGAGCCAATGGGAGCGTCTATAGAGCCGGGAGCCTCTCTAGTGGCCTATGGAGCCAATGGGAGCGTCTATAGAGCCCGGGAGCCTCTCTAGTGGCCTATGGAGCCAATGGGAGCGTCTATAGAGCCCGGGGAGCCTCTCTAGTGGCCTATGGAGCCAATGGGAGCGTCTATAGAGCCCGGGGAGCCTCTCTAGTGGCCTATGGAGCCAATGGGAGCGTCTATAGAGCCCGGGAGCCTCTCTAGTGGCCTATGGAGCCAATGGGAGCGTCTATAGAGCCGGGGGGAGCCTCTCTAGTGGCCTATGGAGCCAATGGGAGCGTCTATAGAGCCCGGGGAGCCTCTCTAGTGGCCTATGGAGCCAATGGGAGCGTCTATAGAGCCCGTGGGAGCCTCTCTAGTGGCCTATGGAGCCAATGGGAGCGTCTATAGAGCCCGTGGGAGCCTCTCTAGTGGCCTATGGAGCCAATGGGAGCGTCTATAGAGCCGGTGGGAGCCTCTCTAGTGGCCTATGGAGCCAATGGGAGCGTCTATAGAGCCCGGGAGCCTCTCTAGTGGCCTATGGAGCCAATGGGAGCGTCTATAGAGCCCGGGGGAGCCTCTCTAGTGGCCTATGGAGCCAATGGGAGCGTCTATAGAGCCCGGGGGAGCCTCTCTAGTGGCCTATGGAGCCAATGGGAGCGTCTATAGAGCCCGTGGGAGCCTCTCTAGTGGCCTATGGAGCCAATGGGAGCGTCTATAGAGCCCAAGGGAGCCTCTCTAGTGGCCTATGGAGCCAATGGGAGCGTCTATAGAGCCCGGGGAGCCTCTCTAGTGGCCTAGGGAGCCAATGGGGAGAGCCCTATGGGAGCCCTAGTGGCCTAGGGAGGAGCCTCTCTAGTGGCCTATGGAGCCAATGGGAGCGTCTATAGAGCCTGTGGGAGCCTCTCTAGTGGCCTATGGAGCCAATGGGAGCGTCTATAGAGCCCGGGGAGCCTCTCTAGTGGCCTATGGAGCCAATGGGAGCGTCTATAGAGCCCGGGGGAGCCTCTCTATTGGCCTATGGAGCCATTGGGAGCGTCTATAGAGCCCGGGGAGCCTCTCTAGTGGCCTATGGAGCCAATGGGAGCGTCTATAGAGCCCGTGGGAGCCTCTCTAGTGGCCTATGGAGCCAATGGGAGCGTCTATAGAGCCCGGGGGAGCCTCTCCAGTGGCCTATGGAGCCAATGGGAGCGTCTATAGAGCCCCGGGAGCCTCTCTAGTGGCCTATGGAGCCAATGGGAGCGTCTATAGAGCCCGGGGGAGCCTCTCTAGTGGCCTATGGAGCCAATGGGAGCGTCTATAGAGCCTGGGGAGCCTCTCTAGTGGCCTATGGAGCCAATGGGAGCGTCTATAGAGCCCGGGGGAGCCTCTCTAGTGGCCTATGGAGCCAATGGGAGCGTCTATAGAGCCCGGGGAGCCTCTCTAGTGGCCTATGGAGCCAATGGGAGCGTCCATGAGCCCGGGAGCCTCTCTAGTGGCCTATGGAGCCAATGGGAGCATCTATAGAGCCCGGGGGAGCCTCTCTAGTGGCCTGTGGAGCCAATGGGAGCGTCTATAGAGCCCGGGGGAGCCTCTCTAGTGGCCTGTGGAGCCAATGGGAGCGTCTATAGAGACCGGAGGAGCATCTATACTGGCCTAAGGAGCCAATGGGAGCGTCTATAGAGCCCGGGGGAGCCTCTCTAGTGGCCTGTGGAGCCAATGGGAGCGTCTATAGAGCCCGGGGAGCCTCTCTAGTGGCCTATGGAGCCAATGGGAGCGTCTATAGAGCCCGTGGGAGCCTCTCTAGAGGCCTATGGAGCCAATGGGAGCGTCTATAGAGCCCGTGGGAGCCTCTCTAGTGGCCTAAGGAGCCAATGGGAGCGTCTATAGAGCCCGGGGGAGCCTCTCTTCTGGCCTATGGAGCCAATGGGAGCGTCTATAGAGCCCGGGGGAGCCTCTCTAGTGGCCTATGGAGCCAATGGGAGAGTCTATAGAGCCCGGGGGAGCCTCTCTAGTGGCCTATGGTGCCAATGGGAGCGTCTATAGAGCCCGGGGAGCCTCTCTAGTGGCCTGTGGAGCCAATGGGAGCGTCTATAGAGCCCGGGGGAGCCTCTCTAGTGGCCTGTGGAGCCAATGGGAGCGTCTATAGAGCCCGGGGGAGCCTCTCTAGTGGCCTATGGAGCCAATGGGAGCGTCTATAGAGCCCGGGGGAGCCTCTCTAGTGGCCTATGCAGCCAATGGGAGCGTCTATAGAGCCCGGGGAGCCTCTACTGGCCTATGGAGCCAATGGGAGCGTCTATAGAGCCGGGAGCCTCTCTAGTGGCCTATGGAGCCAATGGGAGCGTCTATAGAGCCCGGGAGCCTCTCTGGAGGCCTATGGAGCCAATGGGAGCGTCTATAGAGCCCGTGGGAGCCTCTCTATTGGCCTATGGAGCCAATGGGAGCGTCTATAGAGCCCGGCGGAGCCTCTCTAGAGGCCTATGGAGCCAATGGGAGCATCTATAGAGCCCGGGGAGCCTCTCTAGTGGCCTATGGAGCCAATGGGAGCGTCTATAGAGCCCGGGGAGCCTCTCTACTGGCCTCTGGAGCCAATGGGAGCGTCTATAGAGCCTGGGGAGCCTCTCTAGTGGCCTATGGAGCCAATGGGAGCGTCTATAGAGCCCGGGGGAGCCTCTCTAGTGGCCTATGGAGCCAATGGGAGCGTCTATAGAGCCCGGGAGCTCTCTAGTGGCCTACGGAGCCAAAGGGAGCGTCTATAGAGCCCGGGGGAGCCTCTCTAGTGGCCTACGGAGCCAATGGGAGCGTCTATAGAGCCTGTGGGAGCCTCTCTAGTGGCCTATGGAGCCAATGGGAGCGTCTATAGAGCCCGGGGGAGCCTCTCTAGTGGCCTATGGAGCCAATGGGAGCGTCTATAGAGCCCGGGGGAGCCTCTATAGTGGCCTAAGGAGCCAAAGGGTGCGTCTATAGAGCCCGTGGGAACCTATATAGAGCCCTATGCAGCCAATGGGAGCGTCTATAGAGCCTGTGGGAGCCTCTCTAGTGGCCTATGGAGCCAATGGGAGCGTCTATAGAGCCCGGGGGAGCCTCTCTAGTAGCCTATGGAGCCAATGGGAGCGTCTATAGAGCCCATGGGAGCCTCTCTGGAGGCCTATGGAGCCAATGGGAGCGTCTATAGAGCCCGTGGGAGGCTCTCTATTGGCCTATGGAGCCAATGGGAGCGTCTATAGAGCCCGGGGGAGCCTCTCTAGTGGCCTCTGGAGCCAATGGGAGCGTCTATAGAGCCCGGGGGAGCATCTCTAGTGGCCTATGGAGCCAATGGGAGCGTCTATAGAGCCCGGCGGAGCCTCTCTAGAGGCCTATGGAGCCAATGGGAGCGTCTATAGAGCCCGGAGGACCCTATCTAGTGGCCTATGGAGCCAATGAGAGCGTCTATAGCGCCCGGGGGAGCCTCTCTAGTGGCCTATGGAGCCAATGGGAGCGTCTATAGAGCCCGTGGGAGCCTCTCTTCTGGCCTATGGAGCCAATGGGAGCGTCTATAGAGCCCGGGGGAGCCTCTCTAGTGGCCTATGGAGCCAATGGGAGCGTCTATAGAGCCCGGGGGAGCCTCTCTAGTGGCCTATGGAGCCAATGGGAGCGTCTATAGAGCCCGGGGGAGCCTCTCTAGTGGGCTATGGAGCCAATGGGAGCGTCTATAGGGCCCGGCGAAGCCTCTCTAGTGGCCTATGGAGCCAATGGGAGCGTCTATAGAGCCCGGGGGAGCCTCTCTAGTGGCCTATGGAGCCAATGGGAGCGTCTATAGAGCCCGGGGGAGCCTCTCTAGTGGCCTATGGAGCCAATGGGAGCGTCTATAGAGCCCGGGGGAGCCTCTCTAGTGGCCTATGGAACCAATGGGAGCGTCTATAGAGCCCGGGGAGCCTCTCTAGTGGCCTATGGAGCCAATGGGAGCGTCTATAGAGCCCGGGGAGCCTCTCTAGTGGCCTATGGAGCCAATGGGAGCGTCTATAGAGCCCGTGGGAGCCTCTCTAGTGGCCTATGGAGCCAATGGGAGCGTCTATAGAGCCCGGGGAGCCTCTCTAGTGGCCTATGGAGCCAATGGGAGCGTCTATAGAGCCCGGGGGAGCCTCTCTAGTGGCCTATGGAGCCAATGGGAGCGTCTATAGAGCCGGGGGAGCCTCTCTAGTGGCCTATGGAGCCAATGGGAGCGTCTATAGAGCCCGGGGAGCCTCTCTAGTGGCCTATGGAACCAATGGGAGCGTCTATAGAGCCCGGGGAGCCTCTCTAGTGGCCTATGGAGCCAATGGGAGCGTCTATAGAGCCCGTGGGAGCCTCTCTAGTGGCCTATGGAGCCAATGGGAGCGTCTATAGAGCCGTGGGAGCCTCTCTAGTGGCCTATGGAGCCAATGGGAGCGTCTATAGAGCCCGAGGGAGCCTCTCTAGTGGCCTAGGGAGCCAATGGGAGCGTCCATGGAGCCCGGGGGAGCCTCTCTAGTGGCCTATGGAGCCAATGGGAGCGTCTATAGAGCCCATGGGAGCCTCTCTAGTGGCCTAGGGAGCCAATGGGAGCGTCTATTGAGCCCGTGGGAGCCTCTCTAGTGGCCTATGGAGCCAATGGGAGCGTCTATAGAGCCCGTGGGAGCCTCTCTAGTGGCCTAAGGAGCCAATGGGAGCGTCTATAGAGCCCGGGGGAGCCTCTCTACTGGCCTATGGAGCCAATGGGAGCGTCTATAGAGCCCGGGGAGCCTCTCTAC
Source organism: Melanerpes aurifrons (assembly GCA_011125475.1). Taxonomy (NCBI): domain Eukaryota; kingdom Metazoa; phylum Chordata; class Aves; order Piciformes; family Picidae; genus Melanerpes; species Melanerpes aurifrons. Next base: position 719,272 of record WWNC01000155.1, read on the forward strand.
TGGCCTATGGAGCCAATGGGAGCGTCTATAGAGCCCATGGGAGCCTCTCTAGAGGCCTATGGAGCCAATGGGAGCGTCTATAGAGCCCGGGGGAGCCTCTCTATTGGCCTATGGAGCCAATGGGAGCGTCTATAGAGCCCGGGGAGCCTCTCTAGTGGCCTATGGAGCCAATGGGAGCGTCTATAGAGCCCGTGGGAGCCTCTCTAGTGGCCTCTGGAGCCAATGGGAGCGTCTATAAAGCCCGGGGGAGCCTCTCTAGAGGCCTATGGAGCCAATGGGAGCGTCTATAGAGCCCGGGGGAGCCTCTCTAGTGGCCTATGGAGCCAATGGGAGCGTCTATAGAGCCCGGGGGAGCCTCTCTGGAGGCCTATGGAGCCAATGGGAGCGTCTATAGAGCCCGGGGGAGCCTCTCTAGTGGCCTATGGAGCCAATGGGAGCGTCTATAGAGCCTGGGGAGCCTCTCTAGTGGCCTATGGAGCCAATGGGAGCGTCTATAGAGCCCGTGGGAGCCTCTCTAGTGGCCTCTGGAGCCAATGGGAGCGTCTATAGAGCCCGGGGGAGCCTCTCTAGTGGCCTCTGGAGCCAATGGGAGCGTCTATAGAGCCCGTGGGAGCCTCTCTAGAGGCCTATGGAGCCAATGGGAGCGTCTATAGAGCCCGGAGGACCCTCTCTAGTGGCCTATGGAGCCAATGGGAGCGTCTATAGAGCCCGGGAGCCTCTCTAGTGGCCTATGGAGCCAATGGGAGCGTCTATAGAGCCCATGGGAGCCTCTCTAGTGGCCTATGGAGCCAATGGGAGCGTCTATAGAGCCCGTGGGAGCCTCTCTAGTGGCCAATGGAGCCAAAGGGAGCGTCTATAGAGCCCGGGGGAGCCTCTCTAGAGGCCTATGGAGCCAATGGGAGCGTCTATAGAGCTCGGCAGAGCCTCTGTTCTGGCCTATGGAGCCATTGAGAGCGTCTATAGAGCCCGGGGGAGCCTCTTTAGTGGCCTATGGAGCCAATGGGAGCGTCTATAGAGCCCGGGGGAGCCTCTCTAGTGGCTAAGGAGCCAATGGGAGCGGCTATAGAGCCCGGGGGAGCCTCTCTAGTGGCCTATGGAGCCAATGGGAGCGTCTATAGAGCCCGGGGGAGCCTCTATAGTGGCCTAAGGAGCCAAAGAGTGCGTCTATAGAGCCCGTGGGAACCTATATAGAGCCCTATGGAGCCAATGGGAGCGCCTATAGAGCCCGGGGGAGCCTCTATAGTGGCCTAAGGAGCCAAAGAGTGCGTCTATAGAGCCCGTGGGAACCTATATAGAGCCCTATGGAGCCAATGGGAGCGTCTATAGAGCCTGTGGGAGCCTCTCTAGTGGCCTATGGAGCCAATGGGAGCGTCTATAGAGCCCGGCGGAGCCTCTCTTCTGGCCTATGGAGCCAATGGGAGCGTCTATAGAGCCCGGGGGAGCCTCTCTAGTGGCCTATGGAGCCAATGGGAGAGTCTATAGAGCCCGGGGGAGCCTCTCTAGTGGCCTATGGTGCCAATGGAAGCGTCTATAGAGCCCGGGGGAGCCTCTCTAGTGGCCTGTGGAGCCAATGGGAGCGTCTATAGAGCCCGGGGGAGCCTCTCTAGTGGCCTGTGGAGCCAATGGGAGCGTCTATAGAGCCCAAGGGAGGCTCTCTCGTGGCCTATGGAGCCAAAGGGAGCGTCTATAGAGCCCGGGGGAGCCTCTTTAGTGGCCTATGCAGCGAATGGGAGCGTCTTTAGAGCCCGGGGGAGCCTCTCTACTGGCCTATGGAGCCAATGGGAGCGTCTATAGAGCCCGGGGGAGCCTCTCTAGTAGCCTATGGAGCCAATGGGAGCGTCTATAGAGCCCATGGGAGCCTCTCTGGAGGCCTATGGAGCCAATGGGAGCGTCTATAGAGCCCGTGGGAGCCTCTCTATTGGCCTATGGAGCCAATGGGAGCGTCTATAGAGCCCGGCGGAGCCTCTCTGGAGGCCTATGGAGCCAATGGGAGCATCTATAGAGCCCGGGGAAGCCTCTCTAGTGGCCTAAGGAGCCAATGGGAGCGTCTATAGAGCCCGGGGAGCCTCTCTACTGGCCTCTGGAGCCAATGGGAGCGTCTATAGAGCCCGGGGGAGCCTCTCTAGAGGCCTATGGAGCCAATGGGAGCGTCTATAGAGCCCGGGGGAGCCTCTCTAGTGGCCTACGGAGCCAATCGGAGCGTCTATAGAGCCCGGGGGAGCCTCTCTAGTGGCCTACGGAGCCAAAGGGAGCGTCTATAGAGACCGGGGAGCCTCTCTAGTGGCCTACGGAGCCAATGGGAGCGTCTATAGAGCCTGTGGGAGCCTCTCTAGTGGCCTATGGAGCCAATGGGAGCGTCTATAGAGCCCGGGGGAGCCTCTCTAGTGGCCTATGGAGCCAATGGGAGCGTCTATAGAGCCCGGGGGAGCCTCTATAGTGGCCTAAGGAGCCAAAGGGTGCGTCTATAGAGCCCGTGGGAACCTATATAGAGCCCTATGGAGCCAATGGGAGCGTCTATAGAGCCTGTGGGAGCCTCTCTAGTGGCCTAAGGAGCCAATGGGAGCGTCTATAGAGCCCGGCGGAGCCTCTCTTCTGGCCTATGGAGCCAATGGGAGCGTCTATAGAGCCCGGGGGAGCCTCTCTAGTGGCCTATGGAGCCAATGGGAGCGTCTATAGAGCCAGGCGGAGTCTCTCTAGAGGGCTATGGAGCCAATGGGAGCGTCTATAGAGCCCGGGGGAGCCTCTCTAGTGGCCTATGGAGCCAAAGGGAGCGTCTATAGAGCCCGGGGGAGCCTCTCTAGTGGCCTATGGAGCCAATGGAAGCGTCTATAGAGCCCGGAGGAGCCTCTCTAGTGGCCAGTGGAGCCAATGGGAGCGTCTATAGAGCCCGGGGGAGCCTCTCTAGTGGCCTGTGGAGCCAATGGGAGCGTCTATAGAGCCCGAGGGAGCCTCTCTCGTTTCCTATGGAGCCAATGGGAGCGTCTATAGAGCCCGGGGGAGCCTCTCTAGTGGCCTATGCAGCGAATGGGAGCGTCTATAGAGCCCGTGGGAGCCTCTCTAGTGGCCTATGGAGCCAATGGGAGCGTCTATAGAGCCCGGGGGAGCCTCTCTAGTAGCCTATGGAGCCAATGGGAGCGTCTATAGAGCCCATGGGAGCCTCTCTGGAGGCCTATGGAGCCAATGGGAGCGTCTATAGAGCCCGTGGGAGGCTCTCTATTGGCCTATGGAGCCAATGGGAGCGTCTATAGAGCCCGTTGGAGCCTCTCTAGTGGCCTCTGGAGCCAATGGGAGCGTCTATAGAGCCCGGGGGAGCATCTCTAGTGGCCTATGGAGCCAATGGGAGCGTCTATAGAGCCCGGCGGAGCCTCTCTAGAGGCCTATGGAGCCAATGGGAGCGTCTATAGAGCCCGGAGGACCCTATCTAGTGGCCTATGGAGCCAATGAGAGCGTCTATAGCGCCCGGGGGAGCCTCTCTAGTGGCCTATGGAGCCAATGGAAGCGTCTATAGAGCCCGACGGAGCCTCTCTTCTGGCCTATGGAGCCAATGGGAGCGTCTATAGAGCCCGGGGGAGCCTCTCTAGTGGCCTATGGAGCCAATGGGAGCGTCTATAGAGCCCGGGGGAGCCTCTCTAGTGGCCTATGGAGCCAATGGGAGCGTCTATAGAGCCCGGGGGAGCCTCTCTAGTGGGCTATGGAGCCAATGGGAGCGTCTATAGAGCCCGGCGAAGCCTCTCTAGTGGCCTATGGAGCCAATGGGAGCGTCTATAGAGCCTGGGGGAGCCTCTCTAGTGGCCTATGGAGCCAATGGGAGCGTCTATAGAGCCCGGGGGAGCCTCTCTAGTGGCCTATGGAGCCAATGGGAGCGTCTATAGAGCCCGGGGGAGCCTCTCTAGTGGCCTATGGAGCCAATGGGAGCGTCTATAGAGCCCGGCGAAGCCTCTCTAGTGGCCTATGGAACCAATGGGAGCGTCCATAGAGCCCGGGGGAGCCTCTCTAGTGGCCTATGGAGCCAATGGGAGCGTCTATAGAGCCCGGGGGAGCCTCTCTAGTGGCCTATGGAGCCAATGGGAGCGTCTATAGAGCCCGTGGGAGCCTCTCTAGTGGCCTATGGAGCCAATGGGAGCGTCTATAGAGCCCGGGGAGCCTCTCTAGTGGCCTATGGACCCAATGGGAGCGTCTATAGAGCCCGGGGAGCCTCTCTAGTGGCCTATGGAGCCAATGGGAGCGTCTATAGAGCCCGGGGGAGCCTCTCTAGTGGCCTATGGAGCCAATGGGAGCGTCTATAGAGCCCGGCGAAGCCTCTCTAGTGGCCTATGGAACCAATGGGAGCGTCTATAGAGCCCGGGGGAGCCTCTCTAGTGGCCTATGGAGCCAATGGGAGCGTCTATAGAGCCCGGGGGAGCCTCTCTAGTGGCCTATGGAGCCAATGGGAGCGTCTATAGAGCCCGTGGGAGCCTCTCTAGTGGCCTATGGAGCCAATGGGAGCGTCTATAGAGCCCAAGGGAGCCTCTCTCGTGGCCTAGGGAGCCAATGGGAGCGTCCATGGAGCCCGGGGGAGCCTCTCTAGTGGCCTCTGGAGCCAATGGGAGCGTCTATAGAGCCCATGGGAGCCTCTCTAGTGGCCTAGGGAGCAAATGGGAGCGTCTATTGAGCCCGTGGGAGCCTCTCTAGTGGCCTCTGGAGCCAATGGGAGCGTCTATAGAGCCTGTGGGAGCCTCTCTAGTGGCCTAAGGAGCCAATGGGAGCGTCTATAGAGCCCGGGGGGAGCCTCTCTACTGGCCTATGGAGCCAATGGGAGCGTCTATAGAGCCCGGGGGAGCCTCTCTACTAGCCTATGGAGCGAATGGGAGCGTCTATAGAGCCCATGGGAGCCTCTCTGGAGGCCTATGGAGCCAATGGGAGCGTCTATAGAGCCCGTGGGAGCCTCTCTATTGGCCTATGGAGCCAATGGGAGCGTCTATAGAGCCCGTGGGAGCCTCTCTAGTGGCCTCTGGAGCCAATGGGAGCGTCTATAAAGCCCGGGGAGCCTCTCTAGAGGCCTATGGAGCCAATGGGAGCGTCTATAGAGCCCGGGGGAGCCTCTCTAGTGGCCTATGGAGCCAATGGGAGCGTCTATAAAGCCCGGGGGAGCCTCTCTAGAGGCCTATGGAGCCAATGGGAGCGTCTATAGAGCCCGGGGGAGCCTCTCTGGAGGCCTATGGAGCCAATGGGAGCGTCTATAGAGCCCGTGGGAGCCTCTCTATTGGCCTATGGAGCCCATGGGAGCGTCTATAGAGCCCGGCGGAGCCTCTCTAGAGGCCTATGGAGCCAATGGGAGCATCTATAGAGCCCGGGGAAGCCTCTCTAGTGGCCTAAGGAGCCAATGGGAGCGTCTATAGAGCCCGGGGGAGCCTCTCTACTGGCCTCTGGAGCCAATGGGAGCGTCTATAGAGCCCGGGGAGCCTCTCTAGAGGCCTATGGAGCCAATGGGAGCGTCTATAGAGCCCGGGGGAGCCTCTCTAGTGGCCTACGGAGCCAATCGGAGCGTCTATAGAGCCCGGGGGAGCCTCTCTAGTGGCCTACGGAGCCAAAGGGAGCGTCTATAGAGACCGGGGGAGCCTCTCTAGTGGCCTACGGAGCCAATGGGAGCGTCTATAGAGCCTGTGGGAGCCTCTCTAGTGGCCTATGGAGCCAATGGGAGCGTCTATAGAGCCCGGGGGAGCCTCTCTAGTGGCCTATGGAGCCAATGGGAGCGTCTATAGAGCCCGGGGGAGCCTCTATAGTGGCCTAAGGAGCCAAAGGGTGCGTCTATAGAGCCCGTGGGAACCTATATAGAGCCCTATGGAGCCAATGGGAGCGTCTATAGAGCCTGTGGGAGCCTCTCTAGTGGCCTAAGGAGCCAATGGGAGCGTCTATAGAGCCCGGCGGAGCCTCTCTTCTGGCCTATGGAGCCAATGGGAGCGTCTATAGAGCCCGGGGGAGCCTCTCTAGTGGCCTATGGAGCCAATGGGAGCGTCTATAGAGCCAGGCGGAGTCTCTCTAGAGGGCTATGGAGCCAATGGGAGCGTCTATAGAGCCCGGGGGAGCCTCTCTAGTGGCCTATGGAGCCAATGGGAGCGTCTATAGAGCCCGGGGGAGCCTCTCTAGTGGCCTATGGAGCCAATGGAAGCGTCTATAGAGCCCAGGGGAGCCTCTCTAGTGGCCAGTGGAGCCAATGGGAGCGTCTATAGAGCCCGGGGGAGCCTCTCTAGTGGCCTGTGGAGCCAATGGGAGCGTCTATAGAGCCCGAGGGAGCCTCTCTCGTTTCCTATGGAGCCAAAGGGAGCGTCTATAGAGACCGGGGGAGCCTCTCTAGTGGCCTATGCAGCGAATGGGAGCGTCTATAGAGCCCGTGGGAGCCTCTCTAGTGGCCTATGGAGCCAATGGGAGCGTCTATAGAGCCCGGGGGAGCCTCTCTAGTAGCCTATGGAGCCAATGGGAGCGTCTATAGAGCCCATGGGAGCCTCTCTGGAGGCCTATGGAGCCAATGGGAGCGTCTATAGAGCCCGTGGGAGGCTCTCTATTGGCCTATGGAGCCAATGGGAGCGTCTATAGAGCCCGGGGAGCCTCTCTAGTGGCCTCTGGAGCCAATGGGAGCGTCTATAGAGCCCGGGGGAGCCTCTCTAGTGGCCTATGGAGCCAATGGAAGCGTCTATAGAGCCCGACGGAGCCTCTCTTCTGGCCTATGGAGCCAATGGGAGCGTCTATAGAGCCCGGGGGAGCCTCTCTAGTGGCCTATGGAGCCAATGGGAGCGTCTATAGAGCCCGTGGGAGCCTCTCTAGTGGCCTATGGAGCCAATGGGAGCGTCTATAGAGCCCGGGGGAGCCTCTCTAGTGGGCTGTGGAGCCAATGGGAGCGTCTATAGAGCCCGGCGAAGCCTCTCTAGTGGCCTATGGAGCCAATGGGAGCGTCTATAGAGCCCGGGGAGCCTCTCTAGTGGCCTATGGAGCCAATGGGAGCGTCTATAGAGCCCGGGAGCCTCTCTAGTGGCCTATGGAGCCAATGGGAGCGTCTATAGAGCCCGGGGGAGCCTCTCTAGTGGCCTATGGAGCCAATGGGAGCGTCTATAGAGCCCGGGGGAGCCTCTCTAGTGGCCTATGGAACCAATGGGAGCGTCTATAGAGCCCGGGGGAGCCTCTCTAGTGGCCTATGGAGCCAATGGGAGCGTCTATAGAGCCCGGGGGAGCCTCTCTAGTGGCCTATGGAGCCAATGGGAGCGTCTATAGAGCCCGTGGGAGCCTCTCTATTGGCCTATGGAGCCAATGGGAGCGTCTATAGAGCCCGTGGGAGCCTCTCTAGTGGCCTATGGAGCCAATGGGAGCGTCTATAGAGCCCGGGGGAGCCTCTCTAGTGGCCTCTGGAGCCAATGGGAGCGTCTATAGAGCCCGTGGGAGCCTCTCTAGTGGCCTCTGGAGCCAATGGGAGCGTCTATAGAGCCCGTGGGAGCCTCTCTAGTGGCCTCTGGAGCCAATGGGAGCGTCTATAGAGCCCGTGGGAGCCTCTCTAGAGGCCTATGGAGCCAATGGGAGCGTCTATAGAGCCCGGAGGACCCTCTCTAGTGGCCTATGGAGCCAATGGGAGCGTCTATAGAGCCCGGGGGAGCCTCTCTAGTGGCCTATGGAGCCAATGGGAGCGTCTATAGAGCCCATGGGAGCCTCTCTAGTGGCCTATGGAGCCAATGGGAGCGTCTATAGAGCCCGTGGGAGCCTCTCTAGTGGCCAATGGAGCCAAAGGGAGCGTCTATAGAGCCCGGGGGAGCCTCTCTAGAGGCCTATGGAGCCAATGGGAGCGTCTATAGAGCTCGGCAGAGCCTCTGTTCTGGCCTATGGAGCCATTGAGAGCGTCTATAGAGCCCGGGGGAGCCTCTTTAGTGGCCTATGGAGCCAATGGGAGCGTCTATAGAGCCCGGGGGAGCCTCTCTAGTGGCTAAGGAGCCAATGGGAGCGGCTATAGAGCCCGGGGGAGCCTCTCTAGTGGCCTATGGAGCCAATGGGAGCGTCTATAGAGCCCGGGGGAGCCTCTATAGTGGCCTAAGGAGCCAAAGAGCGTCTATAGAGCCGTGGGAACCTCTATAGAGCCCTATGGAGCCAATGGGAGCGTCTATAGAGCCCGGGAGCCACTATAGTGGCCTAAGGAGCCAAAGAGTGCGTCTATAGAGCCCGTGGGAACCTATAGAGCCCTATGGAGCCAATGGGAGCGTCTATAGAGCCTGTGGGAGCCTCTCTAGTGGCCTAAGGAGCCAATGGGAGCGTCTATAGAGCCCGGCGGAGCCTCTCTTCTGGCCTATGGAGCCAATGGGAGCGTCTATAGAGCCCGGGGGAGCCTCTCTAGTGGCCTATGGAGCCAATGGGAGAGTCTATAGAGCCCGGGGGAGCCTCTCTAGTGGCCTATGGTGCCAATGGAAGCGTCTATAGAGCCCGGGGGAGCCTCTCTAGTGGCCTGTGGAGCCAATGGGAGCGTCTATAGAGCCCGGGGGAGCCTCTCTAGTGGCCTGTGGAGCCAATGGGAGCGTCTATAGAGCCCAAGGGAGCCTCTCTCGTGGCCTATGGAGCCAAAGGGAGCGTCTATAGAGCCCGGGGGAGCCTCTCTAGTGGCCTATGCAGCGAATGGGAGCGTCTTTAGAGCCCGGGGGAGCCTCTCTACTGGCCTATGGAGCCAATGGGAGCGTCTATAGAGCCCGGGGGAGCCTCTCTAGTAGCCTATGGAGCCAATGGGAGCGTCTATAGAGCCCATGGGAGCCTCTCTGGAGGCCTATGGAGCCAATGGGAGCGTCTATGGAGCCCGTGGGAGCCTCTCTATTGGCCTATGGAGCCAATGGGAGCGTCTATAGAGCCCGGCGGAGCCTCTCTAGAGGCCTATGGAGCCAATGGGAGCATCTATAGAGCCCGGGGAAGCCTCTCTAGTGGCCTAAGGAGCCAATGGGAGCGTCTATAGAGCCCGGGGGAGCCTCTCTACTGGCCTCTGGAGCCAATGGGAGCGTCTATAGAGCCCGGGTGAGCCTCTCTAGAGGCCTATGGAGCCAATGGGGAGCGGAGCCCGGGAGCCTCTCTAGTGGTCTATAGAGCCCGTCTATAGAGCCCGGGGAGCCTCTCTAGTGGTGGCCCTGGGACGGAGCCGGGAGCCTCTCGGAGCCGTCTATAGAGCCCGGGGAGCCTCTCTAGTGGCCTACGGAGCCAATGGGAGCGTCTATAGAGCCCGGGGGAGCCTCTCTAGTGGCCTACGGAGCCAATGGGAGCGTCTATAGAGCCCGTGGGAGCCTCTCTAGTGGCCTATGGAGCCAATGGGAGCGTCTATAGAGCCCGGGGAGCCTCTCTAGTGGCCTATGGAGCCAATGGGAGCGTCTATAGAGCCCGGGGAGCCTCTATAGTGGCCTAAGGAGCCAAAGGGTGCGTCTATAGAGCCGTGGGAACCCTATAGAGCCCTATGGAGCCAATGGGAGCGTCTATAGAGCCCGTGGGAGCCTCTCTAGTGGCCTAAGGAGCCAATGGGAGCGTCTATAGAGCCCGGCGGAGCCTCTCTTCTGGCCTATGGAGCCAATGGGAGCGTCTATAGAGCCCGGGAGCTCTCTAGTGGCCTATGGAGCCAATGGGAGCGTCTATAGAGCCAGGCGGAGTCTCTCTAGAGGGCTATGGAGCCAATGGGAGCGTCTATAGAGCCCGGGGGAGCCTCTCTAGTGGCCTATGGAGCCAAAGGGAGCGTCTATAGAGCCCGGGGGAGCCTCTCTAGTGGCCTATGGAGCCAATGGAAGCGTCTATAGAGCCCAGGGGAGCCTCTCTAGTGGCCAGTGGAGCCAATGGGAGCGTCTATAGAGCCCGGGGGAGCCTCTCTTGTGGCCTGTGGAGCCAATGGGAGCGTCTATAGAGCCCGAGGGAGCCTCTCTCGTTTCCTATGGAGCCAAAGGGAGCGTCTATAGAGCCCGGGGGAGCCTCTCTAGTGGCCTATGCAGCGAATGGGAGCGTCTATAGAGCCCGTGGGAGCCTCTCTAGTGGCCTATGGAGCCAATGGGAGCGTCTATAGAGCCCGGGGGAGCCTCTCTAGTAGCCTATGGAGCCAATGGGAGCGTCTATAGAGCCCATGGGAGCCTCTCTGGAGGCCTATGGAGCCAATGGGAGCGTCTATAGAGCCCGTGGGAGGCTCTCTATTGGCCTATGGAGCCAATGGGAGCGTCTATAGAGCCCGGGGGAGCCTCTCTAGTGGCCTCTGGAGCCAATGGGAGCGTCTATAGAGCCCGGGAGCATCTCTAGTGGCCTATGGAGCCAATGGGAGCGTCTATAGAGCCGGCGGAGCCTCTCTAGAGGCCTATGGAGCCAATGGGAGCGTCTATAGAGCCCGGAGGACCCTATCTAGTGGCCTATGGAGCCAATGAGAGCGTCTATAGCGCCTGGGAGCCTCTCTAGTGGCCTATGGAGCCAATGGAAGCGTCTATAGAGCCCGGCGGAGCCTCTCTTCTGGCCTATGGAGCCAATGGGAGCGTCTATAGAGCCCGGGAGCCTCTCTAGTGGCCTATGGAGCCAATGGGAGCGTCTATAGAGCCCGGGGGAGCCTCTCTAGTGGCCTATGGAGCCAATGGGAGCGTCTATAGAGCCCGGGGGAGCCTCTCTAGTGGGCTATGGAGCCAATGGGAGCGTCTATAGAGCCCGGCGAAGCCTCTCTAGTGGCCTATGGAGCCAATGGGAGCGTCTATAGAGCCCGGGGGAGCCTCTCTAGTGGCCTATGGAGCCAATGGGAGCGTCTATAGAGCCGGGGGGAGCCTCTCTAGTGGCCTATGGAGCCAATGGGAGCGTCTATAGAGCCCGGGAGCCTCTCTAGTGGCCTATGGAGCCAATGGGAGCGTCTATAGAGCCCGGCGAAGCCTCTCTAGTGGCCTATGGAACCAATGGGAGCGTCTATAGAGCCCGGGGGAGCCTCTCTAGTGGCCTATGGAGCCAATGGGAGCGTCTATAGAGCCCGGGGGAGCCTCTCTAGTGGCCTATGGAGCCAATGGGAGCGTCTATAGAGCCCGTGGGAGCCTCTCTAGTGGCCTATGGAGCCAATGGGAGCGTCTATAGAGCCCGGGGAGCCTCTCTAGTGGCCTATGGAGCCAATGGGAGCGTCTATAGAGCCCGTGGGAGCCTCTCTAGTGGCCTATGGAGCCAATGGGAGCGTCTATAGAGCCCGGGGGAGCCTCTCTAGTGGCCTAGGGAGCCAATGGGAGCGTCCATGGAGCCCGGGGGAGCCTCTCTAGTGGCCTATGGAGCCAATGGGAGCGTCTATAGAGCCCATGGGAGCCTCTCTAGTGGCCTAGGGAGCAAATGGGAGCGTCTATTGAGCCCGTGGGAGCCTCTCTAGTGGCCTATGGAGCCAATGGGAGCGTCTATAGAGCCTGTGGGAGCCTCTCTAGTGGCCTAAGGAGCCAATGGGAGCGTCTATAGAGCCCGGGGGAGCCTCTCTACTGGCCTATGGAGCCAATGGGAGCGTCTATAGAGCCCGGGGGAGCCTCTCTACTAGCCTATGGAGCGAATGGGAGCGTCTATAGAGCCCATGGGAGCCTCTCTGGAGGCCTATGGAGCCAATGGGAGCGTCTATAGAGCCCGTGGGAGCCTCTCTATTGGCCTATGGAGCCAATGGGAGCGTCTATAGAGCCCGGGGGAGCCTCTCTAGTGGCCTATGGAGCCAATGGGAGCGTCTATATAGCCCGGGGGAGCCTCTCTAGAGGCCTATGGAGCCAATGGGAGCGTCTATAGAGCCCGGGGGAGCCTCTCTAGTGGCCTATGGAGCCAATGGGAGCGTCTATAGAGCCCGTGGGAGCCTCTCTAGTGGCCTCTGGAGCCAATGGGAGCGTCTATAGAGCCCGTGGGAGCCTCTCTAGTGGCCTCTGGAGCCAATGGGAGCGTCTATAGAGCCCGTGGGAGCCTCTCTAGAGGCCTATGGAGCCAATGGGAGCGTCTATAGAGCCCGGAGGACCCTCTCTAGTGGCCTATGGAGCCAATGGGAGCGTCTATAGAGCCCGGGGGAGCCTCTCTAGTGGCCTATGGAGCCAATGGGAGCGTCTATAGAGCCCATGGGAGCCTCTCTAGTGGCCTATGGAGCCAATGGGAGCGTCTATAGAGCCCGTGGGAGCCTCTCTAGTGGCCAATGGAGCCAAAGGGAGAGTCTATAGAGCCCGGGGGAGCCTCTCTAGAGGCCTATGGAGCCAATGGGAGCGTCTATAGAGCTCGGCAGAGCCTCTGTTCTGGCCTATGGAGCCATTGAGAGCGTCTATAGAGCCGGGAGCCTCTTTAGTGGCCTATGGAGCCAATGGGAGCGTCTATAGAGCCGGGGAGCCTCTCTAGTGGCTAAGGAGCCAATGGGAGCGGCTATAGAGCCCGGGGAGCCTCTCTAGTGGCCTATGGAGCCAATGGGAGCGTCTATAGAGCCCGGGGAGCTCTCTAGTGGGCTATGGAGCCAATGGGAGCGTCTATAGAGCCCGGGAGCCTCTCTAGTGGCCTATGGAGCCAATGGGAGCGTCTATAGAGCCCGGGAGCCTCTCTAGTGGCCTATGGAGCCAATGGGAGCGTCTATAGAGCCCGGGAGCCTCTCTAGTGGCCTATGGAGCCAATGGGAGCGTCTATAGAGCCCGGGAAGCCTCTCTAGTGGCCTATGGAACCAATGGGAGCGTCTATAGAGCCCGGGGGAGCCTCTCTAGTGGCCTATGGAGCCAATGGGAGCGTCTATAGAGCCCGGGAGAGCCTCTCTAGTGGCCTATGGAGCCAATGGGAGCGTCTATAGAGCCCGTGGGAGCCTCTCTAGTGGCCTATGGAGCCAATGGGAGCGTCTATAGAGCCCGGGGAGCCTCTCTAGTGGCCTATGGAGCCAATGGGAGCGTCTATAGAGCCCGGGAGCCTCTCTAGTGGCCTATGGAGCCAATGGGAGCGTCTATAGAGCCCGGGAGCCTCTCTAGTGGCCTATGGAGCCAATGGGAGCGTCTATAGAGCCCGTGGGAGCCTCTCTAGTGGCCTATGGAGCCAATGGGAGCGTCTATAGAGCCCGGGGAGCCTCTCTAGTGGCCTATGGAGCCAATGGGAGCGTCTATAGAGCCCGGGGAGCCTCTCTAGTGGCCTATGGAGCCAATGGGAGCGTCTATAGAGCCCGGGGAGCCTCTCTAGTGGCCTATGGAGCCAATGGGAGCGTCTATAGAGCCCGGCGAGCCTCTCTAGTGGCCTATGGAACCAATGGGAGCGTCTATAGAGCCCGGGGGAGCCTCTCTAGTGGCCTATGGAGCCAATGGGAGCGTCTATAGAGCCCGGGGGAGCCTCTCTAGTGGCCTATGGAGCCAATGGGAGCGTCTATAGAGCCCGTGGGAGCCTCTCTAGTGGCCTATGGAGCCAATGGGAGCGTCTATAGAGCCCGGGGGAGCCTCTCTCGTGGCCTAGGGAGCCAATGGGAGCGTCCATGGAGCCCGGGGGAGCCTCTCTAGTGGCCTATGGAGCCAATGGGAGCGTCTATAGAGCCCATGGGAGCCTCTCTCTATTGGACTAGGGAGCAAATGGGAGCGTCTATTGAGCCCGTGGGAGCCTCTCTAGTGGCCTCTGGAGCCAATGGGAGCGTCTATAGAGCCTGTGGGAGCCTCTCTAGTGGCCTAAGGAGCCAATGGGAGCGTCTATAGAGCCCGGGGGAGCCTCTCTACTGGCCTATGGAGCCAATGGGAGCGTCTATAGAGCCCGGGGGAGCCTCTCTACTAGCCTATGGAGCGAATGGGAGCGTCTATAGAGCCCATGGGAGCCTCTCTGGAGGCCTATGGAGCCAATGGGAGCGTCTATAGAGCCCGTGGGAGCCTCTCTATTGGCCTATGGAGCCAATGGGAGCGTCTATAGAGCCCGGGGAGCCTCTCTAGTGGCCTATGGAGCCAATGGGAGCGTCTATAGAGCCCGTGGGAGCCTCTCTAGTGGCCTATGGAGCCAATGGGAGCGTCTATAGAGCCCGGGAGCCTCTCTAGAGGCCTATGGAGCCAAGGGGAGCGTCTATAGAGCCCGGGGGAGCCTCTCTAGTGGCCTATGGAGCCAATGGGAGCGTCTATAGAGCCCGTGGGAGCCTCTCTGGAGGCCTATGGAGCCAATGGGAGCGTCTATAGAGCCCGGGGGAGCCTCTCTAGAGGCCTATGGAGCCAATGGGAGCGTCTATAGAGCCCGGGGAGCCTCTCTAGTGGCCTATGGAGCCAATGGGAGCGTCTATAGAGCCCGTGGGAGCCTCTCTAGTGGCCTCTGGAGCCAATGGGAGCGTCTATAGAGCCCGGGGAGCCTCTCTAGTGGCCTCTGGAGCCAATGGGAGCGTCTATAGAGCCCGTGGGAGCCTCTCTAGAGGCCTATGGAGCCAATGGGAGCGTCTATAGAGCCCGGAGGAGCCTCTCTAGTGGCCTATGGAGCCAATGGGAGCGTCTATAGAGCCCGGGGGAGCCTCTCTAGTGGCCTCTGGAGCCAATGGGAGCGTCTATAGAGCCCATGGGAGCCTCTCTAGTGGCCTATGGAGCCAATGGGAGCGTCTATAGAGCCCGTGGGAGCCTCTCTAGTGGCCAATGGAGCCAAAGGGAGCGTCTATAGAGCCCGGGGGAGCCTCTCTAGAGGCCTATGGAGCCAATGGGAGCGTCTATAGAGCTCGGCAGAGCCTCTGTTCTGGCCTATGGAGCCATTGAGAGCGTCTATAGAGCCCGGGGGAGCCTCTTTAGTGGCCTATGGAGCCAATGGGAGCGTCTATAGAGCCCGGGGGAGCCTCTCTAGTGGCTAAGGAGCCAATGGGAGCGGCTATAGAGCCCGTGGGAGCCACTCTAGTGGCCTATGGCGCCAATGAGAGCGTTTATAGAGCCCGGGGGAGCCTCTCTATTGGCCTATGGAGCAAATTGGAGCATCTATAGAGCCCGGGGGAGCCTCTCTAGTGGCCTCTGGAGCCAATGGGAGCGTCTATAGAGGCCGGTGGAGCCTCTCTATAGTGGCCTAAGGAGCCAATGGGAGCGTCTATAGAGCCCGTGGGAGCCTCTCTAGTGGCCTAGGGAACCAATGGGAGCACCTATAGAGCCCGGGGCAGCCTCTCTAGTGGCCTATGGAGCCAATGGGAGCGTCTATAGAGCCCGGCGGAGCCTCTTCTGGCCTATGGAGCCAAATGGAGAGTCTATAGAGCCCGAGGGAGCCTCTCTAGTGGCCTATGGAGCCAATGGGAGCGTCTATAGAGCCCGCGGGAGCCTCTCTAGTGGCCTATGGAGCCAATGGGAGCGTCTATAGAGCCCGGCGGAGCCTCTCTTCTGGCCTATGGAGCCAATGGGAGCGTCTATAGAGCCCGGGGGAGCCTCTCTAGTGGCCTATGGAGCCAATGGGAGCGTCTATAGAGCCCGGGGGAGCCTCTCTAGTGGCCTGTGGAGCCAATGGGAGCGTCTATAGAGCCCGGGGGAGCCTCTCTCATGGCCTACGGAGCCAATGGGAGCGTCTATAGAGACCGGGGGAGCCTCTCTAGTGGCCTATGGAGCCAATGGGAGCGTCTATAGAGCCCATGGGAGCCTCTCTGGAGGCCTATGGAGCCAATGGGAGCGTCTATAGAGCCCATGGGAGCCTCTCTATTGGCCTATGGAGCCAATGGGAGCGTCTATAGTGCCCGGCGGAGCCTCTCTAGAGGCCTATGGAGCCAATGGGAGCGTCTATAGAGCCCGGGGGAGCCTCTCTAGTGGCCTATGGAGCCAATGGGAGCGTCTATAGAGCCTGGGGTAGCCTCTCTAGTGGCCTATGGAGCCAATGGAAGCGTCTATAGAGCCCGGCGGAGCCTCTCTTCCGGCCTATGGAGCCAATGGGAGCGTCTATAGAGCCCGGGGGAGCCTCTCTAGTGGCCTATGGAGCCAATGGGAGCGTCTATAGAGCCCGGCGGAGCCTCTCTTCTGGCCTATGGAGCCAATGAGAGCGTCTATAGAGCCCGGGGGAGCCTCTCTAGTGGCCTATGGAGCCAATGGGAGCGTCTATAGAGCCCGGGGGAGCCTCTCTAGAGGCCTATGGAGCCAATGGGAGCGTCTATAGAGCCCGGCGGAGCCTCTCTTCCGGCCTATGGAGCCAATGGGAGCGTCTATAGAGCCCGGGGGCTCTCTAGTGGCCTATGGAGCCAATGGGAGCGTCTATAGAGCCCGGCGGAGCCTCTTTTCTGGCCTATGGAGCCAATGAGAGCGTCTATAGAGCCCGGGGGAGCCTCTCTAGTGGCCTATGGAGCCAATGGGAGCGTCTATAGAGCCCGGGGGAGCCTCTCTAGTGGCCTGTGGAGCCAAAGGGAGCGTCTATAGAGCCCGTGGGAACCTCTATAGAGCCCTATGGAGCCAATGGGAGCGTCTATATTGCCCATCGGAGCCTCTGTAGAGGCCTATAGAGCCAATGGGAGCGTCTATAGAGCCCGTGTGAGCCTCTCTAGTGGCCACTGGAGCCAATGGGAGCGTCTATAGAGCCCGGGGGAGCCTCTCTAGTGGCCTGTGGAGCCAAAGAGAGCGTCTATAGAGCCTGGGAGCCTCTCTAGTGGCCTATGGAGCCAAAGGGAGCGTCTATAGAGCTCGGCAGAGCCTCTCTTCTGGCCTATGGAGCCAATGGGAGCGTCTATAGAGCCCGGGGGAGCCTCTCTACTGGCCTATGGATCCAATGGGAGCAGCTATAGAGCCCGGGGGAGCCTCTCTAGTGGCCTATGGAGCCAATGGGAGCGTCTATAGAGCCCGGGGAGCCTCTCTAGTGGCCTATGGAGCCAATGGGAGCGTCTATAGAGCCCGGCGGAGCCTCTCTTCTGGCCTATGGAGCCAATGAGAGCGTCTATAGAGCCCGGGGGAGCCTCTCTAGTGGCCTATGGAGCCAATGGGAGCGTCTATAGAGCCTGGGGTAGCCTCTCTAGAGGCCTATGGAGCCAATGGAAGCGTCTATAGAGCCCGGCGGAGCCTCTCTTCCGGCCTATGGAGCCAATGGGAGCGTCTATAGAGCCCGGGGGAGCCTCTCTAGTGGCCTATGGAGCCAATGGGAGCGTCTATAGAGCCCGGCGGAGCCTCTCTTCTGGCCTATGGAGCCAATGAGAGCGTCTATAGAGCCCGGGGGAGCCTCTCTAGTGGCCTATGGAGCCAATGGGAGCGTCTATAGAGCCCGGGGGAGCCTCTCTAGTGGCCTGTGGAGCCAAAGGGAGCGTCTATAGAGCCCGTGGGAACCTATATAGAGCCCTATGGAGCCAATGGGAGCGTCTATATTGCCCATCGGAGCCTCTGTAGAGGCCTATAGAGCCAATGGGAGCGTCTATAGAGCCCGTGTGAGCCTCTCTAGTGGCCACTGGAGCCAATGGGAGCGTCTATAGAGCCCGGGGGAGCCTCTCTAGTGGCCAATGGAGCCAATGGGAGCGTCTATAGAGCCTGGGGAGCCTCTCTAGTGGCCTATGGAGCCAAAGGGAGCGTCTATAGAGCTCGGCAGAGCCTCTCTTCTGGCCTATGGAGCCAATGGGAGCGTCTATAGAGCCCGGGGGAGCCTCTCTACTGGCCTATGGATCGAATGGGGGCAGCTATAGAGCCCGGGGGAGCCTCTCTACTGGCCTATGGATCCAATGGGAGCAGCTATAGAGCCCGGGGGAGCCTCTCTAGAGGCCTATGGAGCCAATGGGAGCGTCTATAGAGCCCGGCGGAGCCTATCAAGAGGCCTATGGTGCCAATGGGAGCGTCTATAGAGCCCGGCGGAGCCTATCTAGAGGCCTATGGTGCCAATGGGAGCTTCTATAGAGCCCGCGGGAGCCTCTCTAGTGGCCTATGAAGCCAATGGGAGCGTCTGTAGAGCCCGGGTGAGGCTCTCTAATGGCCTATTGAGCCAATGGGAGCGTCTATAGAGCCCGGGGGAGCCTCTATAGTGGCCTATGGAGCCAATGGGAGCGTCTATAGAGCCCGGGGGAGCCTCTCTAGTGGCCTAGTGAGCCAATGGGAGCGTCCATGGAGCACGGGGAGCCTCTCTAGTGGCCTATGGAGCCAATGGGAGCGTCTATAGAGCCCATGGGAGCCTCTCTAGAGGCCTATGGAGCCAATGGGAGCGCTATTGTGCCCATGGGAGCCTCTCTAGTGGCCTCTGGAGCCAATGGGAGCGTCTATAGAGCCCGGGGGAGCCTCTCTAGTGGCCTATGGAGCCAATGGGAGCGTCTATAGAGCCTGTGGGAGCCTCTCTAGTGGCCTAAGGAGCCAATGGGAGCGTCTATAGAGCCCGGGGAGCCTCTCTAGTGGCCTATGGAGCCAATGGGAGCGTCTATAGAGCCTGTGGGAGCCTCTCTAGTGGCCTATGGAGCCAATGGGAGCGTCTATAGAGCCCGGGGAGCCTCTCTAGTGGCCTATGGAGCCAATGGGAGCGTCTATAGAGCCCGGGGGAGCCTCTCTACTGGCCTATGGAGCCAATGGGAGCGTCTATAGAGCCCGGCGGAGTCTCTCTAGAGGCCTATGGAGCCAATGGGAGCGTCTATAGAGCCCGGGGGAGCCTCTCTAGTGGCCTATGGAGCCAATGGGAGCGTCTATAGAGCCCGGGGGAGCCTCTCTAGTGGCCTATGGAGCCAATGGAAGCGTCTATAGAGCCCGGGGGAGCCTCTCTAGTGGCCTGTGGAGCCAATGGGAGCGTCTATAGAGCCCGGGGGAGCCTCTCTAGTGGCCTGTGGAGCCAATGGGAGCGTCTATAGAGCCCGAGGGAGCCTCTCTCGTTTCCTATGGAGCCAATGGGAGCGTCTATAGAGCCCGGGGGAGCCTCTCTAGTGGCCTATGCAGCGAATGGGAGCGTCTATAGAGCCCGTGGGAGCCTCTCTAGTGGCCTATGGAGCCAATGGGAGCGTCTATAGAGCCCGGGGGAGCCTCTCTAGTAGCCTATGGAGCCAATGGGAGCGTCTATAGAGCCCATGGGAGCCTCTCTGGAGGCCTATGGAGCCAATGGGAGCGTCTATAGAGCCCGTGGGAGGCTCTCTATTGGCCTATGGAGCCAATGGGAGCGTCTATAGAGCCCGGGGGAGCCTCTCTAGTGGCCTCTGGAGCCAATGGGAGCGTCTATAGAGCCCGGGGGAGCATCTCTAGTGGCCTATGGAGCCAATGGGAGCGTCTATAGAGCCCGGGGCCTCTCTAGAGGCCTATGGAGCCAATGGGAGCGTCTATAGAGCCCGGAGGACCCTCTCTAGTGGCCTATGGAGCCAATGAGAGCGTCTATAGCGCCCGGGGGAGCCTCTCTAGTGGCCTATGGAGCCAATGGAAGCGTCTTTAGAACCCGACGGAGCCTCTCTTCTGGCCTATGGAGCCAATGGGAGCGTCTATAGAGCCCGGTGGAGCCTCTCTAGTGGCCTATGGAGCCAATGGGAGCGTCTATAGAGCCCGGCGGAGCCTCTCTAGTGGCCTATGGAGCCAATGGGAGCGTCTATAGAGCCCGGGGGAGCCTCTCTAGTGGCCTCTGGAGCCAATGGGAGCGTCTACAGAGCCCGGCGAAGCCTCTCTAGTGGCCTATGGAGCCAATGGGAGCGTCTATAGAGCCCGGGGGAGCCTCTCTAGTGGCCTATGGAGCCAATGGGAGCGTCTATAGAGCCCGGGAGCCTCTCTAGTGGCCTATGGAGCCAATGGGAGCGTCTATAGAGCCCGTGGGAGCCTCTCTAGTGGCCTATGGAGCCAATGGGAGCGTCTATAGAGCCCGGGGGAGCCTCTCTAGTGGCCTATGGAGCCAATGGGAGCGTGCATGGAGCCCGGGGGAGCCTCTCTAGTGGCCTATGGAGCCAATGGGAGCGTCTATAGAGCCCATGGGAGCCTCTCTAGTGGCCTAGGGAGCAAATGGGAGCGTCTATTGAGCCCGTGGGAGCCTCTCTAGTGGCCTCTGGAGCCAATGGGAGCGTCTATAGAGCCCGGGGAGCCTCTCTAGTGGCCTATGGAGGCAATGGGAGCGTCTACAGAGCCTGTGGGAGCCTCTCTAGTGGCCTATGGAGCCAATGGGAGCGTCTATAGAGCCCGGGGGAGCCTCTCTAGAGGCCTCTGGAGCCAATGGGAGCGTCTATAGAGCCCGGGGGAGCCTCTCTAGAGGCCTATGGAGCCAATGGGAGCGTCTATAGAGCCCGGGGGAGCCTCTCTAGTGGCCTCTGGAGCCAATGGGAGCGTCTATAGAGCCCGGGGGAGCCTCTCTAGTGGCCTCTGGAGCCAATGGGAGCGTCTATAGAGCCCGTGGGAGCCTCTCTAGAGGCCTATGGAGCCAATGGGAGCGTCTATAGAGCCCGGAGGACCCTCTCTAGTGGCCTATGGAGCCAATGGGAGCGTCTATAGAGCCCGGGGGAGCCTCTCTAGTGGCCTATGGAGCCAATAGGAGCGTCTATAGAGCCCGTGGGAGCCTCTCTAGTGGCCTATGGAGCCAATGGGAGCGTCTATAGAGCCCGGGGAGCCTCTCTAGTGGCCAATGGAGCCAAAGGGAGCGTCTATAGAGCCCGGGGGAGCCTCTCTAGAGGCCAATGGAGCCAATGGGAGCGTCTATAGAGCCCGGCAGAGCCTCTGTTCTGGCCTATGGAGCCAATGAGAGCGTCTATAGAGCCCGGCGGAGCCTCTCTGCTGGCCTATGGAACCAATAAGAGCGTCTATAGAACCCGGGGGAGCCTCTTTAGTGGCCTATGGAGCCAATGGGAGCGTCTATAGAGCCCGGGGGAGCCTCTCTAGTGGCTAAGGAGCCAATGGGAGCGCTATAGAGCCCGTGGGAGCCTCTCTAGTGGCCTATGGAGCCAATGAGAGCGTTTATAGAGCCCGGGGGAGCCTCTCTATTGGCCTATGGAGCAAATTGGAGCATCTATAGAGGCCGGTGGAGCCTCTCTATAGTGGCCTAAGGAGCCAATGGGAGCGTCTATAGAGCCCGTGGGAGCCTCTCTAGTGGCCTAGGGAACCAATGGGAGCATCTATAGAGCCCGGGGCAGCCTCTCTAGTGGCCTATGGAGCCAATGGGAGCGTCTATAGAGCCCGTGGGAACCTATATAGAGCCCTATGGAGCCAATGGGAGCGTCTATATTGCCCATCGGAGCCTCTGTAGAGGCCTATAGAGCCAATGGGAGCGTCTATAGAGCCCGTGGGAGCCTCTCTAGTGGCCTGTGGAGCCAATGGGAGCGTCTATAGAGCCCGTGGGAGCCTCTCTAGTGGCCTGTGGAGCCAATGGGAGCGTCTATAGAGCCCGAGGGAGCCTCTCTCGTTTCCTATGGAGCCAATGGGAGCGTCTATAGAGCCCGGGGGAGCCTCTCTAGTGGCCTATGCAGCGAATGGGAGCGTCTATAGAGCCCGTGGGAGCCTCTCTAGTGGCCTATGGAGCCAATGGGAGCGTCTATAGAGCCCGGGGGAGCCTCTCTAGTAGCCTATGGAGCCAATGGGAGCGTCTATAGAGCCCATGGGAGCCTCTCTAGAGGCCTATGGAGCCAATGGGAGCGTCTATAGAGCCCGTGGAGCCTCTCTATTGGCCTATGGAGCCAATGGGAGCGTCTATAGAGCCCGGGGGAGCCTCTCTAGTGGCCTCTGGAGCCAATGGGAGCGTCTATAGAGCCCGGGGAGCATCTCTAGTGGCCTATGGAGCCAATGGGAGCGTCTATAGAGCCCGGCGGAGCCTCTCTAGAGGCCTATGGAGCCAATGGGAGCGTCTATAGAGCCCGGAGGACCCTCTCTAGTGGCCTATGGAGCCAATGAGAGCGTCTATAGCGCCCGGGGGAGCCTCTCTAGTGGCCTATGGAGCCAATGGGAGCGTCTATAGAACCCGACGGAGCCTCTCTTCTGGCCTATGGAGCCAATGGGAGCGTCTATAGAGCCCGGGGGAGCCTCTCTAGTGGCCTATGGAGCCAATGGGAGCGTCTATAGTGCCCGGGGGAGCCTCTCTAGTGGCCTATGGAGCCAATGGGAGCGTCTATAGAGCCCGGGGAGCCTCTCTAGTGGCCTATGGAGCCAATGGGAGCGTCTACAGAGCCCGGGGAGCCTCTCTAGTGGCCTATGGAGCCAATGGGAGCGTCTATAGAGCCCGGGGGAGCCTCTCTAGTGGCCTATGGAGGCAATGGGAGCTTCTATAGAGCCCGGGGGAGCCTCTCTAGTGGCCTCTGGAGCCAATGGGAGCGTCTATAGAGCCCGTGGGAGCCTCTCTAGAGGCCTATGGAGCCAATGGGAGCGTCTATAGAGCCCGGGGGAGCCTCTCTAGTGGCCTATGGAGCCAATGGGAGCGTGCATGGAGCCCGGGGGAGCCTCTCTAGTGGCCTATGGAGCCAATGGGAGCGTCTATAGAGCCCATGGGAGCCTCTCTAGTGGCCTAGGGAGCAAATGGGAGCGTCTATTGAGCCCGTGGGAGCCTCTCTAGTGGCCTCTGGAGCCAATGGGAGCGTCTATAAAGCCCGGGAGAGCCTCTCTCGTGGCCTATGGAGCCAATGGGAGCGTCTATAGAGCCTGTGGGAGCCTCTCTAGTGGCCTATGGAGCCAATGGGAGCGTCTATAGAGCCCGGGGAGCCTCTCTAGAGGCCTCTGGAGCCAATGGGAGCGTCTATAGAGCCCGGGGAGCCTCTCTAGTGGCCTATGGAGCCAATGGGAGCGTCTATAGAGCCCGGGGAGCCTCTCTAGTGGCCTCTGGAGCCAATGGGAGCGTCTATAGAGCCCGGGGAGCCTCTCTAGTGGCCTCTGGAGCCAATGGGAGCGTCTATAGAGCCCGTGGGAGCCTCTCTAGAGGCCTATGGAGCCAATGGGAGCGTCTATAGAGCCCGGAGGACCCTCTCTATTGGCCTATGGAGCCAATGGGAGCGTCTATAGAGCCCGGGGGAGCCTCTCTAGTGGCCTATGGAGCCAATGGGAGCGTCTATAGAGCCCGTGGGAGCCTCTCTAGTGGCCTATGGAGCCAATGGGAGCGTCTATAGAGCCCGTGGGAGCCTCTCTAGTGGCCAATGGAGCCAAAGGGAGCGTCTATAGAGCCCGGGGGAGCCTCTCTAGAGGCCTATGGAGCCAATGGGAGCGTCTATAGAGCTCGGCAGAGCCTCTGTTCTGGCCTATGGAGCCAATGAGAGCGTCTATAGAGCCCGGCGGAGCCTCTCTGCTGGCCTATGGAACCAATAAGAGCGTCTATAGAACCCGGGGGAGCCTCTTTAGTGGCCTATGGAGCCAATGGGAGCGTCTATAGAGCCCGGGGGAGCCTCTCTAGTGGCTAAGGAGCCAATGGGAGCGGCTATAGAGCCCGTGGGAGCCTCTCTAGTGGCCTATGGAGCCAATGAGAGCGTTTATAGAGCCCGGGGGAGCCTCTCTATTGGCCTATGGAGCAAATTGGAGCATCTATAGAGCCCGGGGGAGCCTCTCTAGTGGCCTCTGGAGCCAATGGGAGCGTCTATAGAGGCCGGTGGAGCCTCTTTATAGTGGCCTAAGGAGCCAATGGGAGCGTCTATAGAGCCCGTGGGAGCCTCTCTAGTGGCCTAGGGAACCAATGGGAGCATCTATAGAGCCCGGGCAGCCTCTCTAGTGGCCTATGGAGCCAATGGGAGCGTCTATAGAGCCCGAGGGAACCTATGTAGAGGCCTATGGAGCCAATGGGAGCGTCTATATTGCCCAGGGGAGCCTCTCTAGAGGCCTATAGAGCCAATGGGAGCGTCTATAGAGCCCGTGTGAGCCTCTCTAGTGGCCACTGGAGCCAATGGGAGCGTCTATAGAGCCCGGGGGAGCCTCTCTAGTGGCCAATGGAGCCAATGGGAGCGTCTATAGAGCCTGGGGAGCCTCTCTAGTGGCCTATGGAGCCAATGGGAGCGTCTATAGAGCTCGGCAGAGCCTCTCTTCTGGCCTATGGAGCCAATGGGAGCGTCTATAGAGCCCGGGGGAGCCTCTCTACTGGCCTATGGATCCAATGGGAGCAGCTATAGAGCCCGGGGGAGCCTCTCTACTGGCCTATGGATCCAATGGGAGCAGCTATAGAGCCCGGGGGAGCCTCTCTAGAGGCCTATGGAGCCAATGGGAGCGTCTATAGAGCCGGGGGAGCCTCTCTAGAGGCCTATGGTGCCAATGGGAGCGTCTATAGAGCCCGGGGAGCCTCTCTAGTGGCCTATGGAGGCAATGGGAGCGTCTATAGAGCCCGGGGGAGCCTCTCTAGTGGCCTATGAAGCCAATGGGAGCGTCTGTAGAGCCCGGGGGAGGCTCTCTAATGGCCTATTGAGCCAATGGGAGCGTCTATAGAGCCCGTGGGAGCCTCTATAGTGGCCTATGGAGCCAATGGGAGCGTCTATAGAGCCCGGGGGAGCCTCTCTAGTGGCCTAGTGAGCCAATGGGAGCGTCCATGGAGCACGGGGAGCCTCTCTAGTGGCCTATGGAGCCAATGGGAGCGTCTATAGAGCCCATGGGAGCCTCTCTAGAGGCCTATGGAGCCAATGGGAGCGTCTATAGTGCCCATGGGAGCCTCTCTAGTGGCCTATGGAGCCAATGGGAGCGTCTATAGAGCCCGGGGGAGCCTCTCTAGTGGCCTATGGAGCCAATGGGAGCGTCTATAGAGCCTGTGGGAGCCTCTCTAGTGGCCTAAGGAGCCAATGGGAGCGTCTATAGAGCCCGTGGGAGCCTCTCTAGTGGCCTATGGAGCCAATGGGAGCGTCTATAGAGCCCGGGAGCCTCTCTAGTGGCCTATGGAGCCAATGGGAGCGTCTATAGAGCCCGGGGGAGCCTCTCTAGTGGCCTATGAAGCCAATGGGAGCGTCTATAGAGCCCGGGGGAGCCTCTCTAGTGGCCTATGGAGCCAATGGGAGCGTCTATAGAGCCCGGGAGCCTCTCTAGTGGCCTATGGAGCCAATGGGAGCGTCTATAGAGCCCGGGGAGCCTCTCTAGTGGCCTCTGGAGCCAGATGGGAGCCGTCTCTATAGAGCCCGTCTATAGAGCCCGGGGAGCATCTCTAGTGGGCTCTGCAGCCAATGGGAGCGTCTATAGAGCCCGGGAGCCTCTCTAGTGGCCTCTGGAGCCAATGGGAGCGTCTATAGAGCCCGGGGAGCCTCTCTAGTGGCCTCTGCAGCCAATGGGAGCGTCTATAGCGCCCGGGGGAGCCTCTCTAGTGGCCTATGGAGCCAATGGGAGCGTCTATAGAGCCCGGCGGAGCCTCTCTATTGGCCTATGGAGCCAATGGGAGCGTCTATAGAGCCCGGGAGCCTCTCTAGTGGCCTATGGAGCCAATGGGAGCGTCTATAGAGCCCGTGGGAGCCTCTCTAGTGGCCTATGGAGCCAATGGGAGCGTCTATAGAGCCCGTGGGAGCCTCTCTAGTGGCCAATGGAGCCAAAGGGAGCGTCTATAGAGCCCGGGGGAGCCTCTCTAGAGGCCTATGGAGCCAATGGGAGCGTCTATAGAGCTCGGCAGAGCCTCTGTTCTGGCCTATGGAGCCAATGAGAGCGTCTATAGAGCCCGGGGAGCCTCTCTGCTGGCCTATGGAACCAATAAGAGCGTCTATAGAACCCGGGGAGCCTCTTTAGTGGCCTATGGAGCCAATGGGAGCGTCTATAGAGCCGGGAGCCTCTCTATTGGCTAAGGAGCCAATGGGAGCGGCTATAGAGCCCGGGAGCCTCTCTAGTGGCCTATGGAGCCAATGAGAGCGTTTATAGAGCCCGGGAGCCTCTCTATTGGCCTATGGAGCAAATTGGAGCATCTATAGAGCCCGGGGAGCCTCTCTAGTGGCCTCTGGAGCCAATGGGAGCGTCTATAGAGGCCGGTGGAGCCTCTTTATAGTGGCCTATGGAGCCAATGGGAGCGTCTATAGAGCCCGTGGGAGCCTCTCTAGTGGCCTAGGGAACCAATGGGAGCATCTATAGAGCCCGGGGCAGCCTCTCTAGTGGCCTATGGAGCCAATGGGAGCGTCTATAGAGCCCGTGGGAACCCTATAGAGCCCTATGGAGCCAATGGGAGCGTCTATATTGCCCATCGGAGCCTCTGTAGAGGCCTATAGAGCCAATGGGAGCGTCTATAGAGCCCGTGTGAGCCTCTCTAGTGGCCACTGGAGCCAATGGGAGCGTCTATAGAGCCCGGGGGAGCCTCTCTAGTGGCCAATGGAGCCAATGGGAGCGTCTATAGAGCCTGGGGAGCCTCTCTAGTGGCCTATGGAGCCAAAGGGAGCGTCTATAGAGCTCGGCAGAGCCTCTCTTCTGGCCTATGGAGCCAATGGGAGCGTCTATAGAGCCCGGGGGAGCCTCTCTACTGGCCTATGGATCCAATGGGAGCAGCTATAGAGCCCGGGGGAGCCTCTCTACTGGCCTATGGATCCAATGGGAGCAGCTATAGAGCCCGGGGGAGCCTCTCTAGAGGCCTATGGAGCCAATGGGAGCGTCTATAGAGCCCGGCGGAGCCTCTCTAGAGGCCTATGGTGCCAATGGGAGCGTCTATAGAGCCCGGGGGAGCCTCTCTAGTGGCCTATGGAGGCAATGGGAGCTTCTATAGAGCCCGCGGGAGCCTCTCTAGTGGCCTATGAAGCCAATGGGAGCGTCTGTAGAGCCCGGGGGAGGCTCTCTAATGGCCTATTGAGCCAATGGGAGCGTCTATAGAGCCCGGGGGAGCCTCTATAGTGGCCTATGGAGCCAATGGGAGCGTCTATAGAGCCCGGGGGAGCCTCTCTAGTGGCCTAGTGAGCCAATGGGAGCGTCCATGGAGCACGGGGGAGCCTCTCTAGTGGCCTATGGAGCCAATGGGAGCGTCTATAGAGCCCATGGGAGCCTCTCTAGAGGCCTATGGAGCCAATGGGAGCGGCTATTGTGCCCATGGGAGCCTCTCTAGTGGCCTCTGGAGCCAATGGGAGCGTCTATAGAGCCCGGGGGAGCCTCTCTCGTGGCCTATGGAGCCAATGGGAGCGTCTATAGAGCCTGTGGGAGCCTCTCTAGTGGCCTAAGGAGCCAATGGGAGCGTCTATAGAGCCCGGGGGAGCCTCTCTAGTGGCCTATGGAGCCAATGGGAGCGTCTATAGAGCCCGGGGGAGCCTCTCTAGTGGCCTCTGGAGCCAATGGGAGCGTCTATAGAGCCCGGGGAGCATCTCTAGTGGCCTATGAAGCCAATGGGAGCGTCTATAGAGCCCGGGAGCCTCTCTCTAGTGGCCTATGGAGCCAATGGGAGCGTCTATAGAGCCCGGGAGCCTCTCTAGTGGCCTATGGAGCCAATGGGAGCGTCTATAGAGCCCGGGGAGCCTCTCTAGTGGCCTCTGGAGCCAATGGGAGCGTCTATAGAGCCCGGGGGAGCATCTCTAGTGGCCTCTGCAGCCAATGGGAGCGTCTATAGAGCCCGGGGAGCCTCTCTAGTGGCCTCTGCAGCCAATGGGAGCGTCTATAGAGCCCGGGAGCATCTCTAGTGGCCTCTGCAGCCAATGGGAGCGTCTATAGCGCCCGGGAGCCTCTCTAGTGGCCTATGGAGCCAATGGGAGCGTCTATAGAGCCCGGGGAGCCCTCTTTTGGCCTCTGGAGCCAATGGGAGCGTCTATAGAGCCCGGGAGCCTCTCTAGTGGCCTATGGAGCCAATGGGAGCGTCTATAGAGCCCGGCGGAGTCTCTAGAGGCCAATGGAGCCAATGGGAGCGTCTATAGAGCCCGGGGGAGCCTCTCTAGTGGCCTATGGAGCCAATGGGAGCGTCTATAGAGCCCGGCGGAGCCTCTCTAGTGGCCTATGGAGCCAATGGCAGCGTCTATAGAGCCCGGGAGAGCCTCTCTAGTGGCCTGTGGAGCCAATGGGAGCGTCTATAGAGCCCGGGGGAGCCTCTCTATTGGCCTGTGGAGCCAATGGGAGCGTCTATAGAGCCCGGGGGAGCCTCTCTCGTGGCCTATGGAGCCAATGGGAGCGTCTATAAAGACCGGGGGAGCCTCTCTAGTGGCCTATGGAGCAAATGGGAGCACCTATAGAGCCCATGGGAGCCTCTCTTGAGGCCTATGGAGCCAATGGGAGCGTCTATAGAGCCCGTGGGAGCCTCTCTATTGGCCTATGGAGCCAATGGGAGCGTCTATAGAGCCCGGGGGAGCCTCTCTATTGGCCTATGGAGCCATTGGGAGCGTCTATAGAGCCCGGCGGAGCCTCTCTAGTGGCCTATGGAGCCAACGGGAGCGTCTATAGAGCCCGGGGGAGCCTCTCTAGTGGCCTATGGAGCCAATGGGAGCGTCTATAGAGCCCATGGGAGCCTCTCCAGTGGCCTATGGAGCCAATGGGAGCGTCTATATTGCCCCGGGGAGCCTCTCTAGTGGCCTATGGAGCCAATGGGAGCGTCTATAGAGCCCGGGGGAGCCTCTCTAGTGGCCTATGGAGCCAATGGGAGCGTCTATAGAGCCCGGCGGAGCCTCTATAGTGGCCTCTGGAGCCAATGGGAGCGTCTATAGAGCCCGGGGGAGCCTCTCTAGTGGCCTAGGGAGCCAATGGGAGCGTCCATGGAGCACGGGGGAGCCTCTCTAGTGGCCTATGGAGCCAATGGGAGCATCTATAGAGCCCGGGGGTGCCTCTCTAGTGGCCTATGGAGGCAATGGGAGCGTCTATAGAGCCCGGGGGAGCCTCTCTAGTGGCCTATGGAGCCAATGGGAGCGTCTATAGAGCCCGGGGGAGCCTCTCTAGTGGCCAATGGAGCCAAAGGGAGCGTCTATAGAGCCCGGGGGAGCCTCTCTAGAGGCCTATGGAGCCAATGGGAGCGTCTATAGAGCTCGGCAGAGCCTCTGTTCTGGCCTATGGAGCCAATGAGAGCGTCTATAGAGCCCGGCGGAGCCTCTCTGCTGGCCTATGGAACCAATAAGAGCGTCTATAGAACCCGGGGGAGCCTCTTTAGTGGCCTATGGAGCCAATGGGAGCGTCTATAGAGCCCGGGGGAGCCTCTCTATTGGCTATGGAGCCAATGGGAGCGGCTATAGAGCCCGTGGGAGCCTCTCTAGTGGCCTATGGAGCCAATGAGAGCGTTTATAGAGCCCGGGGGAGCCTCTCTATTGGCCTATGGAGCAAATTGGAGCATCTATAGAGCCCGGGGGAGCCTCTCTAGTGGCCTCTGGAGCCAATGGGAGCGTCTATAGAGGCCGGTGGAGCCTCTTTATAGTGGCCTAAGGAGCCAATGGGAGCGTCTATAGAGCCCGTGGGAGCCTCTCTAGTGGCCTATGGGGAACCAATGGGAGCATCTATAGAGCCCGGGGCAGCCTCTCTAGTGGCCTATGGAGCCAATGGGAGCGTCTATAGAGCCCGTGGGAACCCTATAGAGGCCTATGGAGCCAATGGGAGCGTCTATATTGCCCAGGGGAGCCTCTGTAGAGGCCTATAGAGCCAATGGGAGCGTCTATAGAGCCCGTGTGAGCCTCTCTAGTGGCCTATGGAGCCAATGGGAGCGTCTATAGAGCCCGGGGGAGCCTCTCTAGTGGCCTATGGAGCCAATGGGAGCGTCTATAGAGCCTGGGGAGCCTCTCTAGTGGCCTATGGAGCCAAAGGGAGCGTCTATAGAGCTCGGCAGAGCCTCTCTTCTGGCCTATGGAGCCAATGGGAGCGTCTATAGAGCCCGGGGGAGCCTCTCTACTGGCCTATGGATCCAATGGGAGCAGCTATAGAGCCCGGGGGAGCCTCTCTACTGGCCTATGGATCCAATGGGAGCAGCTATAGAGCCCGGGGGAGCCTCTCTAGAGGCCTATGGAGCCAATGGGAGCGTCTATAGAGCCCGGCGGAGCCTCTCTAGAGGCCTATGGTGCCAATGGGAGCGTCTATAGAGCCCGGGGGAGCCTCTCTAGTGGCCTATGGAGGCAATGGGAGCTTCTATAGAGCCCGCGGGAGCCTCTCTAGTGGCCTATGAAGCCAATGGGAGCGTCTGTAGAGCCCGGGGGAGGCTCTCTAATGGCCTATTGAGCCAATGGGAGCGTCTATAGAGCCCGTGGGAGCCTCTATAGTGGCCTATGGAGCCAATGGGAGCGTCTATAGAGCCCGGGGGAGCCTCTCTAGTGGCCTAGTGAGCCAATGGGAGCGTCCATGGAGCACGGGGGAGCCTCTCTAGTGGCCTATGGAGCCAATGGGAGCGTCTATAGAGCCCATGGGAGCCTCTCTAGAGGCCTATGGAGCCAATGGGAGCGGCTATTGTGCCCATGGGAGCCTCTCTAGTGGCCTCTGGAGCCAATGGGAGCGTCTATAGAGCCCGGGGGAGCCTCTCTCGTGGCCTATGGAGCCAATGGGAGCGTCTATAGAGCCTGTGGGAGCCTCTCTAGTGGCCTAAGGAGCCAATGGGAGCGTCTATAGAGCCCGTGGGAGCCTCTCTAGTGGCCTATGGAGCCAATGGGAGCGTCTATAGAGCCCGGGGAGCCTCTCTAGTGGCCTCTGGAGCCAATGGGAGCGTCTATAGAGCCCGGGGGAGCCTCTCTAGTGGCCTATGAAGCCAATGGGAGCGTCTATAGAGCCCGGGGAGCCTCTCTAGTGGCCTATGGAGCCAATGGGAGCGTCTATAGAGCCCGGGGGAGCCTCTCTAGTGGCCTATGGAGCCAATGGGAGCGTCTATAGAGCCCCGGGGAGCCTCTCTAGTGGCCTCTGGAGCCAATGGGAGCGTCTATAGAGCCCGGGGGAGCATCTCTAGTGGCCTCTGCAGCCAATGGGAGCGTCTATAGAGCCCGGGGGAGCCTCTCTAGTGGCCTCTGCAGCCAATGGGAGCGTCTATAGAGCCCGGGGGAGCATCTCTAGTGGCCTCTGCAGCCAATGGGAGCGTCTATAGCGCCCGGGGGAGCCTCTCTAGTGGCCTATGGAGCCAATGGAAGCGTCTATAGAGCCCGGCGGAGCCTCTCTTTTGGCCTCTGGAGCCAATGGGAGCGTCTATAGAGCCCGGGGGAGCCTCTCTAGTGGCCTATGTAGCCAATGGGAGCGTCTATAGAGCCCGTGGGAGCCTCTCTAGTGGCCTATGGAGCCAATGGGAGCGTCTATAGAGCCCGTGGGAGCCTCTCTAGTGGCCAATGGAGCCAAAGGGAGCGTCTATAGAGCCCGGGGGAGCCTCTCTAGAGGCCTATGGAGCCAATGGGAGCGTCTATAGAGCTCGGGAGAGCCTCTGTTCTGGCCTATGGAGCCAATGAGAGCGTCTATAGAGCCCGGCGGAGCCTCTCTGCTGGCCTATGGAACCAATAAGAGCGTCTATAGAACCCGGGGGAGCCTCTTTAGTGGCCTATGGAGCCAATGGGAGCGTCTATAGAGCCCGGGGGAGCCTCTCTAGTGGCTAAGGAGCCAATGGGAGCGGCTATAGAGCCCGTGGGAGCCTCTCTAGTGGCCTATGGAGCCAATGAGAGCGTTTATAGAGCCCGGGGGAGCCTCTCTATTGGCCTATGGAGCAAATTGGAGCGTCTATAGAGCCCGGGGGAGCCTCTCTAGTGGCCTCTGGAGCCAATGGGAGCGTCTATAGAGGCCGGTGGAGCCTCTTTATAGTGGCCTATGGAGCCAATGGGAGCGTCTATAGAGCCCGTGGGAGCCTCTCTAGTGGCCTAGGGAACCAATGGGAGCATCTATAGAGCCCGGGGCAGCCTCTCTAGTGGCCTATGGAGCCAATGGGAGCGTCTATAGAGCCCGTGGGAACCTATATAGAGCCCTATGGAGCCAATGGGAGCGTCTATATTGCCCATCGGAGCCTCTGTAGAGGCCTATAGAGCCAATGGGAGCGTCTATAGAGCCCGTGTGAGCCTCTCTAGTGGCCACTGGAGCCAATGGGAGCGTCTATAGAGCCCGGGGGAGCCTCTCTAGTGGCCAATGGAGCCAATGGGAGCGTCTATAGAGCCTGGGGAGCCTCTCTAGTGGCCTATGGAGCCAAAGGGAGCGTCTATAGAGCTCGGCAGAGCCTCTCTTCTGGCCTATGGAGCCAATGGGAGCGTCTATAGAGCCCGGGGGAGCCTCTCTACTGGCCTATGGATCCAATGGGAGCAGCTATAGAGCCCGGGGGAGCCTCTCTACTGGCCTATGGATCCAATGGGAGCAGCTATAGAGCCCGGGGGAGCCTCTCTAGAGGCCTATGGAGCCAATGGGAGCGTCTATAGAGCCCGGCGGAGCCTCTCTAGAGGCCTATGGTGCCAATGGGAGCGTCTATAGAGCCCGGGGGAGCCTCTCTAGTGGCCTATGGAGGCAATGGGAGCGTCTATAGAGCCCGGGGAGCCTCTCTAGTGGCCTATGGAGCCAATGGGAGCGTCTGTAGAGCCCGGGGGAGCCTCTCTAATGGCCTATTGAGCCAATGGGAGCGTCTATAGAGCCCGTGGGAGCCTCTCTAGTGGCCTATGGAGCCAATGGGAGCGTCTATAGAGCCCGGGGGAGCCTCTCTAGTGGCCTAGGGAGCCAATGGGAGCGTCTATAGAGCCCGGGGAGCCTCTCTAGTGGCCTATGGAGCCAATGGGAGCGTCTATAGAGCCCATGGGAGCCTCTCTAGAGGCCTATGGAGCCAATGGGAGCGTCTATAGAGCCCATGGGAGCCTCTCTAGTGGCCTCTGGAGCCAATGGGAGCGTCTATAGAGCCCGGGGGAGCCTCTCTCGTGGCCTATGGAGCCAATGGGAGCGTCTATAGAGCCCGTGGGAGCCTCTCTAGTGGCCTAAGGAGCCAATGGGAGCGTCTATAGAGCCCGTGGGAGCCTCTCTAGTGGCCTATGGAGCCAATGGGAGCGTCTATAGAGCCCGGGGAGCCTCTCTAGTGGCCTCTGGAGCCAATGGGAGCGTCTATAGAGCCCGGGAGCATCTCTAGTGGCCTATGAAGCCAATGGGGAGCGTCTATAGAGCCCGGGAGCCTCTCTAGTGGCCTATGGAGCCAATGGGAGCGTCTATAGAGCCCGGGGGAGCCTCTCTAGTGGCCTATGGAGCCAATGGGAGCGTCTATAGAGCCCGGGGGAGCCTCTCTAGTGGCCTCTGGAGCCAATGGGAGCGTCTATAGAGCCCGGGGGAGCATCTCTAGTGGCCTCTGCAGCCAATGGGAGCGTCTATAGAGCCCGGGGGAGCCTCTCTAGTGGCCTCTGCAGCCAATGGGAGCGTCTATAGAGCCCGGGGGAGCATCTCTAGTGGCCTCTGCAGCCAAAGGGAGCGTCTATAGCGCCCGGGGGAGCCTCTCTAGTGGCCTATGGAGCCAATGGGAGCGTCTATAGAGCCCGGCGGAGCCTCTCTTTTGGCCTCTGGAGCCAATGGGAGCGTCTATAGAGCCCGGGGGAGCCTCTCTAGTGGCCTATGGAGCCAATGGGAGCGTCTATAGAGCCCGGCGGAGTCTCTCTAGAGGCCAATGGAGCCAATGGGAGCGTCTATAGAGCCCGGGGGAGCCTCTCTAGTGGCCTATGGAGCCAATGGGAGCGTCTATAGAGCCCGGCGGAGCCTCTCTAGTGGCCTATGGAGCCAATGGCAGCGTCTATAGAGCCCGGGAGAGCCTCTCTAGTGGCCTGTGGAGCCAATGGGAGCGTCTATAGAGCCCGGGGGAGCCTCTCTAGTGGCCTGTGGAGCCAATGGGAGCGTCTATAGAGCCCGGGGGAGCCTCTCTCGTGGCCTATGGAGCCAATGGGAGCGTCTATAAAGACCGGGGGAGCCTCTCTAGTGGCCTATGGAGCAAATGGGAGCACCTATAGAGCCCATGGGAGCCTCTCTTGAGGCCTATGGAGCCAATGGGAGCGTCTATAGAGCCCGTGGGAGCCTCTCTATTGGCCTATGGAGCCAATGGGAGCGTCTATAGAGCCCGGGGGAGCCTCTCTATTGGCCTATGGAGCCATTGGGAGCGTCTATAGAGCCCGGCGGAGCCTCTCTAGTGGCCTATGGAGCCAACGGGAGCGTCTATAGAGCCCGGGGGAGCCTCTCTAGTGGCCTATGGAGCCAATGGGAGCGTCTATAGAGCCCATGGGAGCCTCTCCAGTGGCCTATGGAGCCAATGGGAGCGTCTATATTGCCCCGGGGAGCCTCTCTAGTGGCCTATGGAGCCAATGGGAGCGTCTATAGAGCCCGGGGGAGCCTCTCTAGTGGCCTATGGAGCCAATGGGAGCGTCTATAGAGCCCGGCCGGAGCCTCTATAGTGAGCCTCTGGAGCCAATGGGAGCGTCTATAGAGCCCGGGGGAGCCTCTCTAGTGGCCTAGGGAGCCAATGGGAGCGTCTATGGAGCACGGGGGAGCCTCTCTAGTGGCCTATGGAGCCAATGGGAGCATCTATAGAGCCCGGGGGAGCCTCTCTAGTGGCCTATGGAGGCAATGGGAGCGTCTATAGAGCCCGGGGGAGCCTCTCTAGTGGCCTATGGAGCCAATGGGAGCGTCTATAGAGCCCGGGGAGCCTCTATAGTGGCCTATGGAGCCAATGGGAGCGTCTATAGAGCCCGGGGGAGCCTCTCTAGTGGCCTAGGGAGCCAATGGGAGCGTCCATGGAGCACGGGGGAGCCTCTCTAGTGGCCTATGGAGCCAATGGGAGCATCTATAGAGCCCGGGGGAGCCTCTCTAGTGGCCTGTGGAGCCAATGGGAGCGTCTATAGAGCCCGGGGCCTCTCTAGTGGCCTATGGAGCCAATGGGAGCGTCTATAGAGCCCGTGGGAGCCTCTCTAGTGGCCTATGGAGCCAATGGGAGCGTCTATAGAGCCCGTGGGAGCCTCTATAGTGGCCTATGGAGCCAATGGGAGCGTCTATAGAGCCCGGGGGAGCCTCTCTAGTGGCCTAGGGAGCCAATGGGAGCGTCCATGGAGCACGGGGGAGCCTCTCTAGTGGCCTATGGAGCCAATGGGAGCATCTATAGAGCCCGGGGGAGCCTCTCTAGTGGCCTATGGAGCCAATGGGAGCGTCTATAGAGCCCGGGGGAGCCTCTCTAGTGGCCTATGGAGCCAATGGGAGCGTCTATAGAGCCCGGGGAGCCTCTATAGTGGCCTATGGAGCCAATGGGAGCGTCTATAGAGCCCGGGGGAGCCTCTCTAGTGGCCTAGGGAGCCAATGGGAGCGTCCATGGAGCACGGGGGAGCCTCTCTAGTGGCCTATGGAGCCAATGGGAGCGTCTATAGAGCCCGGGGGAGCCTCTCTAGTGGCCTGTGGAGCCAATGGGAGCGTCTATAGAGCCCGGGGGAGCCTCTCTAGTGGCCTGTGGAGCCAATGGGAGCGTCTATAGAGCCCGGGGGAGCCTCTATAGTGGCCTAAGGAGCTAATGGGAGCGTCTATAGAGCCCGGGGGAGCCTCTCTAGTGGCCTATGGAGCCAATGGGAGCGTCTATAGAGCCCGGGGGAGCCTCTATAGTGGCCTAAGGAGCCAAAGAGTGCGTCTATAGAGCCCGTGGGAACCTATGTAGAGCCCTATGGAGCCAATGGGAGCGTCTATAGAGCCTGTGGGAGCCTCTCTAGTGGCCTAAGGAGCCAATGGGAGCGTCTATAGAGCCCGGCGGAGCCTCTCTTCTGGTCTATGGAGCCAATGGGAGCGTCTATAGAGCCCGGGGGAGCCTCTCTAGTGGCCTATGGAGCCAATGGGAGCGTCTATAGAGCCCGGCGGAGTCTCTCTAGAGGCCTATGGAGCCAATGGGAGCGTCTATAGAGCCCGGGGGAGCCTCTCTAGTGGCCTGTGGTGCCAATGGAAGCGTCTATGGAGCCCGGGGGAGCCTCTCTAGTGGCCTGTGGAGCCAATGGGAGCGTCTATAGAGCCCAAGGGAGCCTCTCTCGTGGCCTATGGAGCCAAAGGGAGCATCTATAGAGCCCGGGGGAGCCTCTCTAGTGGCCTATGGAGCCAATGGGAGCGTCTATAGAGCCCGGGGAGCCTCTCTACTGGCCTATGGAGCCAATGGGAGCGTCTATAGAGCCCGTGGGAGCCTCTCTATTGGCCTATGGAGCCAATGGGAGCGTCTATAGAGCCCATGGGAGCCTCTCTAGTGGCCTATGGAGCCAATGGGAGCGTCTATAGAGCCCGTGGGAGCCTCTCTATTGGCCTATGGAGCCAATGGGAGCGTCTATAGAGCCCGGGGAGCCTCTCTAGTGGCCTATGGAGCCAATGGGAGCGTCTATAGAGCCCGGGGAGCCTCTCTAGAGGCCTATGGAGCCAATGGGAGCGTCTATAGAGCCCGGGGGAGCCTCTCTAGTGGCCAAAGGAGCCAATGGGAGCGTCTATAGAGCCCGGGGAGCCTCTCTACTGGCCTCTGGAGCCAATGGGAGCGTCTATAGAGCCCGGGGGAGCCTCTCTAGAGGCCTATGGAGCCAATGGGAGCGTCTATAGAGCCCGTGGGAACCTATATAGAGCCCTATGGAGCCAATGGGAGCGTCTATAGAGCCTGTGGGAGCCTCTCTAGTGGCCTATGGAGCCAATGGGAGCGTCTATAGAGCCCGGGGGAGCCTCTCTAGTGGCCTATGGAGCCAATGGGAGCGTCTATAGAGCCCGGGGGAGCCTCTCTAGTGGCCTAAGGAGCCAAAGGGTGCGTCTATAGAGCCCGTGGGAACCTCTAGAGCCCTATGGAGCCAATGGGAGCGTCTATAGAGCCTGTGGGAGCCTCTCTAGTGGCCTAAGGAGCCAATGGGAGCGTCTATAGAACCCGGCGGAGCCTCTCTTCTGGCCTATGGAGCCAATGGGAGCGTCTATAGAGCCCGGGGGAGCCTCTCTAGTGGCCTATGGAGCCAATGGGAGCGTCTATAGAGCCCGGCGGAGTCTCTCTAGAGGCCTATGGAGCCAATGGGAGCGCCTATAGAGCCCGGGGGAGCCTCTCTAGTGGCCTATGGAGCCAAAGGGAGCGTCTATAGAGCCCGGGGGAGCCTCTCTAGTGGCCTATGGAGCCAATGGAAGCGTCTATAGAGCCCGGGGGAGCCTCTCTAGTGGCCTGTGGAGCCAATGGGAGCGTCTATAGAGCCCGGGGGAGCCTCTCTAGTGGCCTGTGGAGCCAATGGGAGCGTCTATAGAGCCCGGGGGAGCCTCTCTCGTGGCCTATGGAGCCAATGGGAGCGTCTATAGAGCCCGGGGAGCCTCTCTAGTGGCCTATGCAGCGAATGGGAGCGTCTATAGAGCCCGTGGGAGCCTCTCTAGTGGCCTATGGAGCCAAAGGGAGCGTCTATAGAGCCCGGGGAGCCTCTCTAGTAGCCTATGGAGCCAATGGGAGCGTCTATAGAGCCCATGGGAGCCTCTCTGGAGGCCTATGGAGCCAATGGGAGTGTCTATAGAGCCCGTGGGAGGCTCTCTATTGGCCTATGGAGCCAATGGGAGCGTCTATAGAGCCCGGGGAGCCTCTCTAGTGGCCTCTGGAGCCAATGGGAGCGTCTATAGAGCCCGGGGGAGCATCTCTAGTGGCCTATGGAGCCAATGGGAGCGTCTATAGAGCCCGCGGAGCCTCTCTAGAGGCCTATGGAGCCAATGGGAGCGTCTATAGAGCCCGGAGGACCCTCTCTAGTGGCCTATGGAGCCAATGAGAGCGTCTATAGCGCCCGGGGGAGCCTCTCTAGTGGCCTATGGAGCCAATGGGAGCGTCTATAGAGCCCGACGGAGCCTCTCTTCTGGCCTATGGAGCCAATGGGAGCGTCTATAGAGCCCGGGGGAGCCTCTCTAGTGGCCTATGGAGCCAATGGGAGCGTCTATAGAGCCCGGGGGAGCCTCTCTAGTGGCCTATGGAGCCAATGGGAGCGTCTATAGAGCCCGGGGAGCCTCTCTAGTGGCCTATGGAGCCAATGGGAGCGTCTATAGAGCCCATGGGAGCCTCTCTGGAGGCCTATGGAGCCAGTGGGAGCGTCTATAGAGCCCGTGGGAGCCTCTCTATTGGCCTATGGAGCCAATGAGAGCGTCTATAGAGCCCGGGGGAGCCTCTCTAGTGGCCTATGGAGCCAATGGGAGCGTCTATAGAGCCCGTGGGAGCCTCTCTAGTGGCCTCTGGAGCCAATGGGAGCGTCTATAGAGGCCGGTGGAGCCTCTCTATAGTGGCCTAAGGAGCCAATGGGAGCATCTATAGAGCCCGGGGGAGCCTCTATAGTGGCCTATGGAGCAAATTGGAGCATCTATAGAGCCCGGGGGAGCCTCTCTAGTGGCCTCTGGAGCCAATGGGAGCGTCTATAGAGGCCGGTGGAGCCTCTCTATAGTGGCCTAAGGAGCCAATGGGAGCATCTATAGAGCCCGGGGGAGCCTCTATAGTGGCCTATGGAGCCAAAGAGTGCGTCTATAGAGCCCGTGGGAACCTATATAGAGCCCTATGGAGCCAATGGGAGCGTCTATAGAGCCTGTGGGAGCCTCTCTAGTGGCCTATGGAACCAATGGGAGCGTCTATAGAGCCCGGCGGAGCCTCTCTTCTGGCCTATGGAGCCAATGGGAGCGTCTATAGAGCCCGGGGGAGCCTCTCTAGTGGCCTATGGAGCCAATGGGAGCGTCTATAGAGCCCGGCGGAGTCTCTCTAGAGGCCTATGGAGCCAATGGGAGCGTCTATAGAGCCCGGGGGAGCCTCTCTAGTGGCCTGTGGAGCCAATGGGAGCGTCTATAGAGCCCGGGGGAGCCTCTCTAGTGGCCTGTGGAGCCAATGGGAGCGTCTATAGAGCCCGGGAGAGCCTCTCTAGTGGCCTGTGGAGCCAATGGGAGCGTCTATAGAGCCCAAGGGAGCCTCTCTAGTGGCCTATGGAGCCAATGGGAGCGTCTATAGAGCCCGGGGGAGCCTCTCTAGTGGCCTATGGAGCGAATGGGAGCGTCTATAGAGCCCGGGGGAGCCTCTCTACTGGCCTATGGAGCCAATGGGAGCGTCTATAGAGCCCGGGGAGCCTCTCTAGTAGCCTATGGAGCCAATGGGAGCGTCTATAGAGCCCATGGGAGCCTCTCTAGAGGCCTATGGAGCCAATGGGAGCGTCTATAGAGCCCGTGGGAGCCTCTCTATTGGCCTATGGAGCCAATGGGAGCGTCTATAGAGCCCGGGGAGCCTCTCTAGAGGCCTATGGAGCCAATGGGAGCGTCTATAGAGCCCGGGGAGCCTCTCTAGTGGCCAATGGAGCCAATGGGAGCGTCTATAGAGCCCGGGGAGCCTCTCTACTGGCCTCTGGAGCCAATGGGAGCGTCTATAGAGCCCGGGGAGCCTCTCTAGAGGCCTATGGAGCCAATGGGAGCGTCTATAGAGCCCGGGGAGCCTCTCTAGTGGCCTATGGAGCCAATGGGAGCGTCTATAGAGCCCGGGGGAGCCTCTCTAGTGGCCTCTGGAGCCAAAGGGAGCGTCTATAGAGCCCGGGGAGCCTCTATAGTGGCCTAAGGAGCCAAAGGGTGCGTCTATAGAGCCCGTGGGAACCTCTCTAGAGCCCTATGGAGCCAATGGGAGCGTCTATAGAGCCCGTGGGAGCCTCTCTAGTGGCCAATGGAGCCAATGGGAGCGTCTATAGAGCCCGGGGGAGCCTCTCTAGTGGCCTATGGAGCCAATGGGAGCGTCTATAGAGCCCGGGGGAGCCTCTATAGTGGCCTATGGAGCCAAGGGTGCGTCTATAGAGCCCGTGGGAACTCTCTAGTAGAGCCCTATGGAGCCAATGGGAGCGTCTATAGAGCCTGTGGGAGCCTCTCTAGTGGCCTAATGGAGCCAATGGGAGCGTCTATAGAGCCCGGGGAGCCTCTCTTCTGGCCTATGGAGCCAATGGGAGCGTCTATAGAGCCCGGGGGAGCCTCTCTAGAGGCCTATGGAGCCAATGGGAGCGTCTATAGAGCCCGGGGGAGCCTCTCTAGTGGCCTATGGAGCCAATGGGAGCGTCTATAGAGCCCCAGGGAGCCTCTCTAGTGGCCTCTGGAGCCAATGGGAGCGTCTATAGAGCCCGGGGGAGCCTCTCTAGTGGCCTCTGGAGCCAATGGGAGCGTCTATAGAGCCCGTGGGAGCCTCTCTAGAGGCCTATGGAGCCAATGGGAGCGTCTATAGAGCCCGGAGGACCCTCTCTAGTGGCCTATGGAGCCAATGGGAGCGTCTATAGAGCCCGGGGGAGCCTCTCTAGTGGCCTATGGAGCCAATGGGAGCGTCTATAGAGCCCATGGGAGCCTCTCCAGTGGCCTATGGAGCCAATGGGAGCGTCTATAGAGCCCGTGGGAGCCTCTCTAGTGGCCAATGGAGCCAAAGGGAGCGTCTATAGAGCCCGGGGGAGCCTCTCTAGAGGCCTATGGAGCCAATGGGAGCGTCTATAGAGCCCGGCGGAGCCTCTGTTCTGGCCTATGGAGCCAATGAGAGCGTCTATAGAGCCCGGCGGAGCCTCTCTGCTGGCCTATGGAAACAATAAGAGCGTCTATAGAACCCGGGGGAGCCACTTTAGTGGCCTATGGAGCCAATGGGAGCGTCTATAGAGCCCGGGAGCCTCTCTAGTGGCTAAGGAGCCAATGGGAGCGGCTATAGAGCCCGGGAGCCTCTCTAGTGGCCTATGGAGCCAATGGAGAGCGTTTATAGAGCCCGGGGAACCTCTCTATTGGCCTATGGAGCAAATTGGAGCATCTATAGAGCCCGGGGAGCCTCTCTAGTGGCCTCTGGAGCCAATGGGAGCGTCTATAGAGGCCGGTGGAGCCTCTCTATAGTGGCCTAAGGAGCCAATGGGAGCATCTATAGAGCCCGGGGGAGCCTCTATAGTGGCCTAAGGAGCCAAAGAGTGCGTCTATAGAGCCCGTGGGAACCTCTCTATAGAGCCCTATGGAGCCAATGGGAGCGTCTATAGAGCCTGTGGGAGCCTCTCTAGTGGCCTATGGAGCCAATGGGAGCGTCTATAGAGCCCGGCGGAGCTCTCTTCTGGCCTATGGAGCCAATGGGAGCGTCTATAGAGCCCTGCGGAGCCTCTCATCTGGCCTATGGAGCCAATGGGAGCGTCTATAGAGCCCGGGGGAGCCTCTCTAGTGGCCTATGGAGCCAATGGAGCGTCTATAGAGCCCGGGGAGTCTCTCTAGAGGCCTATGGAGCCAATGGGAGCGTCTATAGAGCCCGGGGGAGCCTCTCTAGTGGCCTGTGGTGCCAATGGGAGCGTCTATAGAGCCCGGGGGAGCCTCTCTAGTGGCCTGTGGAGCCAATGGGAGCGTCTATAGAGCCCGGGGAGCCTCTCTAGTGGCCTGTGGAGCCAATGGGAGCGTCTATAGAGCCCAAGGGAGCCTCTCTAGTGGCCTATGGAGCCAAAGGGAGCGTCTATAGAGCCCGGGGGAGCCTCTCTAGTGGCCTATGGAGCGAATGGGAGCGTCTTTAGAGCCCGGGGGAGCCTCTCTACTGGCCTATGGAGCCAATGGGAGCGTCTATAGAGCCCGGGGGAGCCTCTCTAGTAGCCTATGGAGCCAATGGGAGCGTCTATAGAGCCCATGGGAGCCTCTCTGGAGGCCTATGGAGCCAATGGGAGCGTCTATAGAGCCCGTGGGAGCCTCTCTATTGGCCTATGGAGCCAATGGGAGCGTCTATAGAGCCCGGCGGAGCCTCTCTAGAGGCCTATGGAGCCAATGGGAGCGTCTATAGAGCCCGGGGGAGCCTCTCTAGTGGCCAATGGAGCCAATGGGAGCGTCTATAGAGCCCGGGGAGCCTCTCTACTGGCCTCTGGAGCCAATGGGAGCGTCTATAGAGCCGGGGGGAGCCTCTCTAGTGGCCTATGGAGCCAATGGGAGCGTCTATAGAGCCCGGGAGCCTCTCTAGTGGCCTATGGAGCCAATGGGAGCGTCTATAGAGCCCGGGGGAGCCTCTCTAGTGGCCTCTGGAGCCAATGGGAGCGTCTATAGAGCCCGGGAGCCTCTATAGTGGCCCTGGAGCCAAAGGGGCGTCTATAGAGCCCGTGGGAGCCTCTCTAGAGGCCTATGGAGCCAATGGGAGCGTCTATAGAGCCCGTGGGAGCCTCTCTAGTGGCCTAAGGAGCCAATGGGAGCGTCTATAGAGCCCGGCGGAGCCTCTCTTCTGGCCTATGGAGCCAATGGGAGCGTCTATAGAGCCCGGGGGAGCCTCTCTAGTGGCCTATGGAGCCAATGGGAGCGTCTATAGAGCCCGGGGAGTCTCTCTAGAGGCCTATGGAGCCAATGGGAGCGTCTATAGAGCCCGGGGAGCCTCTCTAGTGGCCTATGGAGCCAAAGGGAGCGTCTATAGAGCCCGGGGAGCCTCTCTAGTGGCCTATGGAGCCAATGGAGCGTCTATAGAGCCCG
This sequence comes from Melanerpes aurifrons, assembly GCA_011125475.1. Lineage (NCBI taxonomy): Eukaryota > Metazoa > Chordata > Aves > Piciformes > Picidae > Melanerpes > Melanerpes aurifrons. Next base: position 761,217 of record WWNC01000155.1, read on the forward strand.
GGGAGCCTCTCTAGTGGCCTGTGGAGCCAATGGGAGCGTCTATAGAGCCCGGGGGAGCCTCTCTAGTGGCCTGTGGAGCCAATGGGAGCGTCTATAGAGCCCGAGGGAGCCTCTCTCTGGCCTATGGAGCCAATGGGAGCGTCTATAGAGCCCGGGGGAGCCTCTCTAGTGGCCTATGCAGCCAATGGGAGCGTCTATAGAGCCCGGGGAGCCTCTCTAGTGGCCTATGGAGCCAATGGGAGCGTCTATAGAGCCCGGGGAGCCTCTCTAGTGGCCTATGGAGCCAATGGGAGCGTCTATAGAGCCTATATGGGAGCCTCTCTAGAGGCCTATGGAGCCAATGGGAGCGTCTATAGAGCCCGGGGAGCCTCTCTAGTGGCCTATGGAGCCAATGGGAGCGTCTATAGAGCCCGGGGAGCCTCTCTAGTGGCCTATGGAGCCAATGGGAGCGTCTATAGAGCCCGGGGGAGCCTCTCTAGTGGCCTGTGGAGCCAATGGGAGCGTCTATAGAGCCCGGGGGAGCCTCTCTAGTGGCCTGTGGAGCCAATGGGAGCGTCTATAGAGCCCGAGGGAGCCTCTCTCTTGGCCTATGGAGCCAATGGGAGCGTCTATAGAGCCCGGGGAGCCTCTCTAGTGGCCTATGGAGCCAATGGGAGCGTCTATAGAGCCCGGGGGAGCCTCTCTAGTGGCCTATGGAGCCAATGGGAGCGTCTATAGAGCCCGGCGGAGCCTCTCTTCTGGCCTATGGAGCCAATGGGAGCGTCTATAGAGCCCGGGGAGCCTCTCTAGTGGCCTGTGGAGCCAATGGGAGCGTCTATAGAGCCCGGGGGAGCCTCTCTAGTGGCCTGTGGAGCCAATGGGAGCGTCTATAGAGCCCGAGGGAGCCTCTCTAGTGGCCTATGGAGCCAATGGGAGCGTCTATAGAGCCCGGGGAGCCTCTCTAGTGGCCTATGCAGCCAATGGGAGCGTCTATAGAGCCCGTGGGAGCCTCTCTAGTGGCCTATGGAGCCAAAGGGAGCGTCTATAGAGCCCGGGGAGCCTCTCTAGTAGCCTATGGAGCCAATGGGAGCGTCTATAGAGCCCATGGGAGCCTCTCTAGTGGCCTATGGAGCCAATGGGAGCGTCTATAGAGCCCGTGGGAGCCTCTCTAGTGGCCTATGGAGCCAATGGGAGCGTCTATAGAGCCCGGGGGAGCCTCTATAGTGGCCTATGGAGCGAATGGGAGCGTTTATAGAGCCCATGGGAGCCTCTCTAGAGGCCTATGGAGCCAATGGGAGCGTCTATAGAGCCCGGGGGAGCCTCTCTATTGGCCTATGGAGCCAATGGGAGCGTCTATAGAGCCCGGGGGAGCCTCTCTAGTGGCCTATGGAGCCAATGGGAGCGTCTATAGAGCCCGGGGGAGCCTCTCTAGTGGCCTCTGGAGCCAATGGGAGCGTCCATAGAGCCCGGGGGAGCCTCTCTAGAGGCCTATGGAGCCAATGGGAGCGTCTATAGAGCCCGGGGAGCCTCTCTAGTGGCCTATGGAGCCAATGGGAGCGTCTATAGAGCCCGTGGGAGCCTCTCTGGAGGCCTATGGAGCCAATGGGAGCGTCTATAGAGCCCGGGGAGCCTCTCTAGAGGCCTATGGAGCCAATGGGAGCGTCTATAGAGCCCGGGGAGCCTCTCTAGTGGCCTATGGAGCCAATGGGAGCGTCTATAGAGCCCCAGGGAGCCTCTCTAGTGGCCTCTGGAGCCAATGGGAGCGTCTATAGAGCCCGGGGAGCCTCTCTAGTGGCCTATGGAGCAAATGGGAGCGTCTATAGAGCCCGTGGGAGCCTCTCTAGAGGCCTATGGAGCCAATGGGAGCGTCTATAGAGCCCGGAGGACCCTCTCTAGTGGCCTATGGAGCCAATGGGAGCGTCTATAGAGCCCGGGGGAGCCTCTCTAGTGGCCTATGGAGCCAATGGGAGCGTCTATAGAGCCCATGGGAGCCTCTCTATTGGCCTATGGAGCCAATGGGAGCGTCTATAGTGCCCGGGGGAGCCTCTCTAGAGGCCTATGGAGCCAATGGGAGCGTCTATAGAGCCCGGGGGAGCCTCTCTAGTGGCCTATGGAGCCAATGGGAGCGTCTATAGAGCCTGGGGTAGCCTCTCTAGTGGCCTATGGAGCCAATGGGAGCGTCTATAGAGCCCGGCGGAGCCTCTCTTCCGGCCTATGGAGCCAATGGGAGCGTCTATAGAGCCCGGGGGAGCCTCTCTAGTGGCCTATGGAGCCAATGGGAGCGTCTATAGAGCCCGGCGGAGCCTCTCTTCTGGCCTATGGAGCCAATGGGAGCGTCTATAGAGCCCGGGGGAGCCTCTCTAGTGGCCTATGGAGCCAATGGGAGCGTCTATAGAGCCCGGGGGAGCCTCTCTAGTGTCCTGTGGAGCCAAAGGGAGCGTCTATAGAGCCCGTGGGAACCTATATAGAGCCCTATGGAGCCAATGGGAGCATCTATATTGCCCATCGGAGCCTCTGTAGAGGCCTATAGAGCCAATGGGAGCGTCTATAGAGCCCGTGTGAGCCTCTCTAGTGGCCACTGGAGCCAATGGGAGCGTCTATAGAGCCCGGGGGAGCCTCTCTAGTGGCCAATGGAGCCAATGGGAGCGTCTATAGAGCCTGGGGGAGCCTCTCTAGTGGCCTATGGAGCCAAAGGGAGCGTCTATAGAGCTCGGCAGAGCCTCTCTTCTGGCCTATGGAGCCAATGGGAGCGTCTATAGAGCCCGGGGGAGCCTCTCTACTGGCCTATGGATCCAATGGGAGCAGCTATAGAGCCCGGGGGAGCCTCTCTACTGGCCTATGGATCCAATGGGAGCATCTATAGAGCCCGGGGGAGCCGCTCTAGAGGCCTATGGAGCCAATGGGAGCGTCTATAGAGCCCGGCGGAGCCTCTCTAGAGGCCTATGGTGCCAATGGGAGCGTCTATAGAGCCCGGGGGAGCCTCTCTAGTGGCCTATGGAGGCAATGGGAGCTTCTATAGAGCCCGCGGGAGCCTCTCTAGTGGCCTATGAAGCCAATGGGAGCGTCTGTAGAGCCCGGGGGAGGCTCTCTAATGGCCTATTGAGCCAATGGGAGCGTCTATAGAGCCCGTGGGAGCCTCTATAGTGGCCTATGGAGCCAATGGGAGCGTCTATAGAGCCCGGGGGAGCCTCTCTAGTGGCCTAGTGAGCCAATGGGAGCGTCCATGGAGCACGGGGGAGCCTCTCTAGTGGCCTATGGAGCCAATGGGAGCGTCTATAGAGCCCATGGGAGCCTCTCTAGAGGCCTATGGAGCCAATGGGAGCGGCTATTGTGCCCATGGGAGCCTCTCTAGTGGCCTCTGGAGCCAATGGGAGCGTCTATAGAGCCCGGGGGAGCCTCTCTAGTGGCCTATGGAGCCAATGGGAGCGTCTATAGAGCCTGTGGGAGCCTCTCTAGTAGCCTATGGAGCCAATGGGAGCGTCTATAGAGCCCGTGGGAGCCTCTCTAGTGGCCTATGGAGCCAATGGGAGCGTCTATAGAGCCCGGGGGAGCCTCTCTAGTGGCCTCTGGAGCCAATGGGAGCGTCTATAGAGCCCGGGGGAGCATCTCTAGTGGCCTCTGCAGCCAATGGGAGCGTCTATAGAGCCCGGGGAGCCTCTCTAGTGGCCTATGGAGCCAATGGGAGCGTCTATAGAGCCCGGGGAGCCTCTCTAGTGGCCTATGGAGCCAATGGGGAGGTCTATAGAGCCCGGGAGCCTCTCTAGTGGCCTCTGGAGCCAATGGGAGCGTCTATAGAGCCCGGGAGCATCTCTAGTGGCCTCTGCAGCCAATGGGAGCGTCTATAGAGCCCGGGAGCCTCTCTAGTGGCCTCTGCAGCCAATGGGAGCGTCTATAGAGCCCGGGGAGCATCTCTAGTGGCCTCTGCAGCCGATGGGAGCGTCTATAGCGCCCGGGGAGCCTCTCTAGTGGCCTATGGAGCCAATGGGAGCGTCTATAGAGCCCGGGGAGCCTCTCTTTGGCCTCTGGAGCCAATGGGAGCGTCTATAGAGCCCGGGAGCCTCTCTAGTGGCCTATGGAGCCAATGGGAGCGTCTATAGAGCCCGGCGGAGTCTCTCTAGTGGCCAATGGAGCCAATGGGAGCGTCTCTAGATAGAGGGAGCCTCTCTAGTGGCCTATGGAGCCAATGGGAGCGTCTATAGAGCCGGCGGAGCCTCTCTAGTGGCCTATGGAGCCAATGGAAGCGTCTATAGAAGCCCGGCCGGGAGCCTCTATTGGCCTATGGAGCCATTGGGAGCGTCTATAGAGCCCGGGGAGCCTCTCTAGTGGCCTATGGAGCCAATGGGAGCGTCTATAGAGCCCGGGGAGCCTCTCTAGTGGCCTATGGAGCCAATGGGAGCGTCTATAGAGCCCATGGGAGCCTCTCCAGTGGCCTATGGAGCCAATGGGAGCGTCTATATTGCCCCGGGGAGCCTCTCTAGTGGCCTATGGAGCCAATGGGAGCGTCTATAGAGCCCGGGGGAGCCTCTCTAGTGGCCTATGGAGCCAATGGGAGCGTCTATAGAGCCGGCGGAGCCTCTCTAGTGGCCTATGGAGCCAATGGGAGCGTCTATAGAGCCCGGGGAGCCTCTCTAGTGGCCTATGGAGCCAATGGGAGCGTCCATGGAGCACGGGGAGCCTCTCTAGTGGCCTATGGAGCCAATGGGAGCATCTATAGAGCCCGGGGAGCTCTCTAGTGGCCTATGGAGCCAATGGGAGCGTCTATAGAGCCCGGGAGCCTCTCTAGTGGCCTATGGAGCCAATGGGAGCGTCTATAGAGCCCGGGAGCCCTCTAGTGGCCTATGGAGCCAATGGGCCTCTAGAGTGGCCTAGTGGAGCCAATGGGAGCGTCTATAGAGCCCGGGAGCCTCTCTAGTGGCCTAGGGAGCCAATGGGAGCGTCCATGGAGCACGGGGGAGCCTCTCTAGTGGCCTATGGAGCCAATGGGAGCATCTATAGAGCCCGGGGGAGCCTCTCTAGTGGCCTGTGGAGCCAATGGGAGCGTCTATACAGCCCGGGGAGCCTCTCTAGTGGCCTATGGAGCCAATGGGAGCGTCTATAGAGCCCGTGGGAGCCTCTATAGTGGCCTATGGAGCCAATGGGAGCGTCTATAGAGCCCGGGGGAGCCTCTCTAGTGGCCTATGGAGCCAATGGGAGCGTCTATAGAGCCGGGGGGAGCCTCTCTAGTGGCCTAGGGAGCCAATGGGAGCGTCCATGGAGCACGGGGGATCCTCTCTAGTGGCCTATGGAGCCAATGGGAGCGTCCATGGAGCACGGGGGATCCTCTCTAGTGGCCTATGGAGCCAATGGGAGCGTCTATAGAGCCCGGGGGAGCCTCTCTAGTGGCCTAGGGAGCCAATGGGAGCGTCTATAGAGCCCGTGGGAGCCTCTCTAGTGGCCTATGGAGCCAATGGGAGCGTCTATAGAGCCCGGGGGAGCCTCTCTAGTGGCCTAGGGAGCCAATGGGAGCGTCCATGGAGCACGGGGGAGCCTCTCTAGTGGCCTATGGAGCCAATGGGAGCATCTATAGAGCCCGGGGGAGCCTCTCTAGTGGCCTGTGGAGCCAATGGGAGCGTCTATAGAGCCCGGGGGAGCCTCTATAGTGGCCTAAGGAGCCAATGGGAGCGTCTATAGAGCCCGGGGGAGCCTCTCTAGTGGCCTATGGAGCCAATGGGAGCGTCTATAGAGCCCGGGGGAGCCTCTATAGTGGCCTATGGAGCCAAAGATTGCGTCTATAGAGCCCGTGGGAACCCTATAGAGCCCTATGGAGCCAATGGGAGCGTCTATAGAGCCTGGGAGCCTCTCTAGTGGCCTAAGGAGCCAATGGAGCGTCGATAGAGCCCGGGGAGCCTCTCTTCTGGCCTATGGAGCCAATGGGAGCGTCTATAGAGCCCGGGAGCCTCTCTAGTGGCCTATGGAGCCAATGGGAGCGTCTATAGAGCCCGGCGGAGTCTCTAGAGGCCTATGGAGCCAATGGGAGCGTCTATAGAGCCCGGGGGAGCCTCTCTAGTGGCCTGTGGTGCCAATGGGAGCGTCTATAGAGCCCGGGGGAGCCTCTCTAGTGGCCTGTGGAGCCAATGGGAGCGTCTATAGAGCCCGGGGGAGCCTCTCTAGTGGCCTATGGAGCCAATGGGAGCGTCTATAGAGCCCGGGGGAGCCTCTCTAGTGGCCTATGGAGCCAAAGGGAGCGTCTATAGAGCCCGGGAACCTCTCTAGTGGCCTATGGAGCAATGGGAGCGTCTTCAGAGCCCGGGGGAGCCTCTCTACTGGCCTATGGAGCCAATGGGAGCGTCTATAGAGCCCATGGGAGCCTCTCTGGAGGCCTATGGAGCCAATGGGAGCGTCTATAGAGCCCGGGGGAGCCTCTCTAGTGGCCTATGGAGCCAATGGGAGCGTCTATAGAGCCCGGCGGAGCCTCTCTCGTGGCCTATGGAGCCAATGGGAGCGTCTATAGAGCCCGGGGGAGCCTCTCTAGTAGCCTATGGAGCCAATGGGAGCGTCTATAGAGCCCATGGGAGCCTCTCTGGAGGCCTATGGAGCCAATGGGAGCGTCTATAGAGCCCGTGGGAGCCTCTCTAGTGGCCTATGGAGCCAATGGGAGCGTCTATAGAGCCCGGGGAGCCTCTCTAGTGGCCTATGGAGCCAATGGGAGCGTCTATAGAGCCCGGGGGAGCCTCTCTAGTGGCCTAGGGAGCCAATGGGAGCGTCTATAGAGCCCGGGGGAGCCTCTCTACTGGCCTCTGGAGCCAATGGGAGCGTCTATAGAGCCCGGGGAGCCTCTCTAGAGGCCTATGGAGCCAATGGGAGCGTCTATAGAGCCCGGGGGAGCCTCTCTAGTGGCCTATGGAGCCAATGGGAGCGTCTATAGAGCCCGGGGCCTCTCTAGTGGCCTATGGAGCCAATGGGAGCGTCTATAGAGCCCGGGGAGCCTCTCTAGTGGCCTCTGGAGCCAATGGGAGCGTCTATAGAGCCCGGGGGAGCCTCTATAGTGGCCTAAGGAGCCAAAGGGTGCGTCTATAGAGCCTGTGGGAGCCTCTCTAGAGCCCTATGGAGCCAATGGGAGCGTCTATAGAGCCTGTGGGAGCCTCTCTAGTGGCCTATGGAGCCAATGGGAGCGTCTATAGAGCCCGGCGGAGCCTCTCTAGTGGCCTATGGAGCCAATGGGAGCGTCTATAGAGCCCGGGGGAGCCTCTATAGTCGCCTATGGAGACAAAGGGTGCGTCTATAGAGCCGTGGGAACCTCTATAGAGCCCTATGGAGCCAATGGGAGCGTCTATAGAGCCCGGGGAGCCTCTCTAGTGGCCTAAGGAGCCAATGGGAGCGTCTATAGAGCCCGGGGAGCCTCTCTAGTGGCCTATGGAGCCAATGGGAGCGTCTATAGAGCCCGGGGGAGCCTCTCTAGTGGCCTATGGAGCCAATGGGAGCGTCTATAGAGCCCGGGGGAGCCTCTCTAGAGGCCTATGGAGCCAATGGGAGCGTCTATAGAGCCCGGGGGAGCCTCTCTAGTGGCCTATGGAGCCAAAGGGAGCGTCTATAGAGCCCGGGGAGCCTCTCTAGTGGCCTATGGAGCCAATGGGAGCGTCTATAGAGCCCGGGGAGCCTCTCTAGTGGCCTGTGGAGCCAATGGGAGCGTCTATAGAGCCCGGGGAGCATCTCTAGTGGCCTATGGAGCCAATGGGAGCGTCTATAGAGCCCGAGGGAGCCTCTCTAGTGGCCTATGGAGCCAATGGGAGCGTCTATAGAGCCCGGGGAGCCTCTCTAGTGGCCTATGCAGCCAATGGGAGCGTCTATAGAGCCCGGGGGAGCCTCTCTAGTGGCCTATGGAGCCAAAGGGAGCGTCTATAGAGCCCGGGGAGCCTCTCTAGTGGCCTATGGAGCCAATGGGAGCGTCTATAGAGCCCGGGGGAGCCTCTCTGGAGGCCTATGGAGCCAATGGGAGCGTCTATAGAGCCCGTGGGAGCCTCTCTAGTGGCCTATGGAGCCAATGGGAGCGTCTATAGAGCCCGGGAGCCTCTCTAGTGGCCTCTGGAGCCAATGGGAGCGTCTATAGAGCCCGGGAGCATCTCTAGTGGCCTATGGAGCCAATGGGAGCGTCTATAGAGCCCGGGGAGCCTCTCTAGAGGCCTATGGAGCCAATGGGAGCGTCTATAGAGCCCGGGGAGCCTCTCTAGTGGCCTATGGAGCCAATGGGAGCGTCTATAGAGCCCGGGGAGCCTCTCTAGTGGCCTATGGAGCCAATGGGAGCGTCTATAGAGCCCGGGAGCCTCTCTTCTGGCCTATGGAGCCAATGGGAGCGTCTATAGAGCCCGGGAGCCTCTCTAGTGGCCTATGGAGCCAATGGGAGCGTCTATAGAGCCCGGGGGAGCCTCTCTAGTGGCCTATGGAGCCAATGGGAGCGTCTATAGAGCCCATGGGAGCCTCTCTAGAGGCCTATGGAGCCAAAGCGTCGTCTATAGAGCCCGTGGGAGCCTCTCTATTGGCCTATGGAGCCAATGGGAGCGTCTATAGAGCCCGGGGAGCCTCTCTAGTGGCCTATGGAGCCAATGGGAGCGTCTATAGAGCCCGGGAGCCTCTCTAGTGGCCTCTGGAGCCAATGGGAGCGTCTATAGAGCCCGGGGAGCCTCTCTAGAGGCCTATGGAGCCAATGGGAGCGTCTATAGAGCCCGGGAGCCTCTCTAGTGGCCTATGGAGCCAATGGGAGCGTCTATAGAGCCCGTGGGAGCCTCTCTAGAGGCCTATGGAGCCAATGGGAGCGTCTATAGAGCCGGGGAGCCTCTCTAGTGGCCTCTGGAGCCAATGGGAGCGTCTATAGAGCCCGGGAGCCTCTCTAGTGGCCTATGGAGCCAATGGGAGCGTCTATAGAGCCCCAGGGAGCCTCTCTAGTGGCCTCTGGAGCCAATGGGAGCGTCTATAGAGCCCGGGAGCCTCTCTAGTGGCCTCTGGAGCCAATGGGAGCGTCTATAGAGCCCGTGGGAGCCTCTCTAGAGGCCTATGGAGCCAATGGGAGCGTCTATAGAGCCCGGAGGACCCTCTCTAGTGGCCTATGGAGCCAATGGGAGCGTCTATAGAGCCCGGGGAGCCTCTCTAGTGGCCTATGGAGCCAATGGGAGCGTCTATAGAGCCCATGGGAGCCTCTCCAGTGGCCTATGGAGCCAATGGGAGCGTCTATAGAGCCCGTGGGAGCCTCTCTAGTGGCCAATGGAGCCAAAGGGAGCGTCTATAGAGCCCCGGGAGCCTCTCTAGAGGCCTATGGAGCCAATGGGAGCGTCTATAGAGCCCGGGGAGCCTCTGTTCTGGCCTATGGAGCCAATGGGAGCGTCTATAGAGCCCGGGGAGCCTCTCTGCTGGCCTATGGAACCAATAAGAGCGTCTATAGAACCCGGGAGCCACTTTAGTGGCCTATGGAGCCAATGGGAGCGTCTATAGAGCCCGGGGGAGCCTCTCTAGTGGCTAAGGAGCCAATGGGAGCGGCTATAGAGCCCGTGGGAGCCTCTCTAGTGGCCTATGGAGCCAATGAGAGCGTTTATAGAGCCCGGGGGAGCCTCTCTATTGGCCTATGGAGCAAATTGGAGCATCTATAGAGCCCGGGGGAGCCTCTCTAGTGGCCTCTGGAGCCAATGGGAGCGTCTATAGAGGCCGGTGGAGCCTCTCTATAGTGGCCTAAGGAGCCAATGGGAGCGTCTATAGAGCCCGTGGGAGCCTCTCTAGTGGCCTAGGGAACCAATGGGAGCATCTATAGAGCCCGGGGCAGCCTCTCTAGTGGCCTATGGAGCCAAAGGGAGCGTCTTTAGAGCCCGGCGGAGCCTCTCCAGAGGCCTATGGAGCCAAAGGGAGAGTCTATAGAGCCCGAGGGAGCCTCTCTAGTGGCCTATGGAGCCAATGGGAGCGTCTATAGAGCCCGCGGGAGCCTCTCTAGTGGCCTATGGAGCCAATGGGAGCGTCTATAGAGCCCGGCGGAGCCTCTCTTCTGGCCTATGGAGCCAATGGGAGCGTCTATAGAGCCCGGGGGAGCCTCTCTAGTGGCCTATGGAGCCAATGGGAGCGTCTATAGAGCCCGGGGGAGCCTCTCTAGTGGCCTGTGGAGCCAATGGGAGCGTCTATAGAGCCCGGGGGAGCCTCTCTCATGGCCTATGGAGCCAATGGGAGCGTCTATAGAGCCCGGGGGAGCCTCTCTAGTGGCCTATGGAGCCAATGGGAGCGTCTATAGAGCCCATGGGAGCCTCTCTGGAGGCCTATGGAGCCAATGGGAGCGTCTATAGAGCCCGGGGGAGCCTCTCTAGTGGCCTATGGAGCCAATGGAAGCGTCTATAGAGCCCGGGGGAGCCTCTCTAGTGGCCTGTGGAGCCAATGGGAGCGTCTATAGAGCCCGGGGGAGCCTCTCTAGTGGCCTGTGGAGCCAATGGGAGCGTCTATAGAGCCCGGGGGAGCCTCTCTGCTTCCTATGGAGCCAATGGGAGCGTCTATAGAGCCCGGGAGCCTCTCTAGTGGCCTATGCAGCGAATGGGAGCGTCTATAGGGGAGCCTCTCTAGTGGCCTATGGAGCCAATGGGAGCGTCTATAGAGCCCGGGGAGCCTCTCTAGTAGCCTATGGAGCCAATGGGAGCGTCTATAGAGCCCGGGGGAGCCTCTCTGGAGGCCTATGGAGCCAATGGGAGCGTCTATAGAGCCCATGGGAGCCTCTCTGGAGGCCTATGGAGCCAATGGGAGCGTCTATAGAGCCCGGGGGAGCCTCTCTATTGGCCTATGGAGCCAATGGGAGCGTCTATAGAGCCCGGCGGAGCCTCTCTAGAGGCCTATGGAGCCAATGGGAGCGTCTATAGAGCCCGGGGAGCCTCTCTAGTGGCCTATGGAGCCAATGGGAGCGTCTATAGAGCCCGGGGAGCCTCTCTACTGGCCTCTGGAGCCAATGGGAGCGTCTATAGAGCCCGGGGGAGCCTCTCTAGAGGCCTATGGAGCCAATGGGAGCGTCTATAGAGCCCGGGGAGCCTCTCTAGTGGCCTATGGAGCCAATGGGAGCGTCTATAGAGCCCGGGGGAGCCTCTCTAGTGGCCTATGGAGCCAATGGAAGCGTCTATAGAGCCCGGGGAGCCTCTCTAGTGGCCTGTGGAGCCAATGGGAGCGTCTATAGAGCCCGGGGGAGCCTCTCTAGTGGCCTGTGGAGCCAATGGGAGCGTCTATAGAGCCCGAGGGAGCCTCTCTCGTTTCCTATGGAGCCAATGGGAGCGTCTATAGAGCCCGGGGGAGCCTCTCTAGTGGCCTATGCAGCCAATGGGAGCGTCTATAGAGCCCGGGGGAGCCTCTCTAGTGGCCTATGGAGCCAAAGGGAGCGTCTATAGAGCCCGGGGGAGCCTCTCTAGTAGCCTATGGAGCCAATGGGAGCGTCTATAGAGCCCATGGGAGGAGCCTGGAGCCTCTGGAGGCCTATGGAGCCAATGGGAGCGTCTATAGAGCCCGTGGGAGCCTCTCTAGTGGCCTATGGAGCCAATGGGAGCGTCTATAGAGCCCGGGGGAGCCTCTCTAGTGGCCTCTGGAGCCAATGGGAGCGTCTATAGAGCCCGGGGGAGCCTCTCTAGTGGCCTATGGAGCCAAGATTGCGTCTATAGAGCCCGTGGGAACCTCTAGAGAGCCTATGGAGCCAATGGGAGCGTCTATAGAGCCTGTGGGAGCCTCTCTAGTGGCCTAAGGAGCCAATTGGGAGCGTCGATAGAGCCCGGCGGAGCCTCTCTTCTGGCCTATGGAGCCAATGGGAGCGTCTATAGAGCCCGGGAGCCTCTCTAGTGGCCTATGGAGCCAATGGGAGCGTCTATAGAGCCCGGGGAGTCTCTAGAGGCCTATGGAGCCAATGGGAGCGTCTATAGAGCCCGGGGGAGCCTCTCTAGTGGCCTGTGGTGCCAATGGGAGCGTCTATAGAGCCCGGGGAGCCTCTCTAGTGGCCTGTGGAGCCAATGGGAGCGTCTATAGAGCCCGGGGAGCCTCTCTAGTGGCCTATGGAGCCAATGGGAGCGTCTATAGAGCCCGGGGAGCCTCTCTAGTGGCCTATGGAGCCAAAGGGAGCGTCTATAGAGCCCGGGGGAGCCTCTCTAGTGGCCTATGGAGCCAATGGGAGCGTCTTCAGAGCCCGGGGAGCCTCTCTACTGGCCTATGGAGCCAATGGGAGCGTCTATAGAGCCCATGGGAGCCTCTCTGGAGGCCTATGGAGCCAATGGGAGCGTCTATAGAGCCCGTGGGAGCCTCTCTAGTGGCCTATGGAGCCAATGGGAGCGTCTATAGAGCCCGGGGAGCCTCTCTAGTGGCCTATGGAGCCAATGGGAGCGTCTATAGAGCCCGGGGAGCCTCTCTAGTAGCCTATGGAGCCAATGGGAGCGTCTATAGAGCCCATGGGAGCCTCTCTAGAGGCCTATGGAGCCAATGGGAGCGTCTATAGAGCCCGTGGGAGCCTCTCTATTGGCCTATGGAGCCAATGGGAGCGTCTATAGAGCCCGGCGGAGCCTCTCTAGTGGCCTATGGAGCCAATGGGAGCGTCTATAGAGCCCGGGGGAGCCTCTCTAGTGGCCTAAGGAGCCAATGGGAGCGTCTATAGAGCCCGGGGAGCCTCTCTACTGGCCTCTGGAGCCAATGGGAGCGTCTATAGAGCCGGGGGGAGCCTCTCTAGTGGCCTATGGAGCCAATGGGAGCGTCTATAGAGCCCGGGAGCCTCTCTAGTGGCCTATGGAGCCAATGGGAGCGTCTATAGAGCCCGGGAGCCTCTCTAGTGGCCTATGGAGCCAATGGGAGCGTCTATAGAGCCCGGGAGCCTCTCTAGTGGCCTCTGGAGCCAATGGGAGCGTCTATAGAGCCCGGGGAGCCTCTCTAGTGGCCTAATGGAGCCAATGGGTGCGTCTATAGAGCCCGTGGGAGCCTCTATAGAGCCCTATGGAGCCAATGGGAGCGTCTATAGAGCCTGTGGGAGCCTCTCTAGTGGCCTATGGAGCCAATGGGAGCGTCTATAGAGCCCGGCGGAGCCTCTCTAGTGGCCTATGGAGCCAATGGGAGCGTCTATAGAGCCCGGGGGAGCCTCTATAGTCGCCTAAGGAGACAAAGGGTGCGTCTATAGAGCCCGTGGGAACCTATATAGAGCCCTATGGAGCCAATGGGAGCGTCTATAGAGCCTGGCGGAGCCTCTCTAGTGGCCTAAGGAGCCAATGGGAGCGTCTATAGAGCCCGGCGGAGCCTCTCTTCTAGCCTATGGAGCCAATGGGAGCGTCTATAGAGCCCGGGGGAGCCTCTCTAGTGGCCTATGGAGCCAATGGGAGCGTCTATAGAGCCCCGCGGAGTCTCTCTAGAGGCCTATGGAGCCAATGGGAGCGTCTATAGAGCCCGGGGGAGCCTCTCTAGTGGCCTATGGAGCCAAAGGGAGCGTCTATAGAGCCCGGGGGAGCCTCTCTAGTGGCCTATGGAGCCAATGGGAGCGTCTATAGAGCCCGGGGGAGCCTCTCTAGTGGCCTCTGGAGCCAATGGGAGCGTCTATAGAGCCCGGGGGAGCATCTCTAGTGGCCTGTGGAGCCAATGGGAGCGTCTATAGAGCCCGAGGGAGCCTCTCTCGTTTCCTATGGAGCCAATGGGAGCGTCTATAGAGCCCGGGGGAGCCTCTCTAGTGGCCTATGCAGCGAATGGGAGCGTCTATAGAGCCCGTGGGAGCCTCTCTAGTGGCCTATGGAGCCAAAGGGAGCGTCTATAGAGCCCGGGGGAGCCTCTCTAGTAGCCTATGGAGCCAATGGGAGCGTCTATAGAGCCCATGGGAGCCTCTCTGGAGGCCTATGGAGCCAATGGGAGCGTCTATAGAGCCCGTGGGAGGCTCTCTATTGGCCTATGGAGCCAATGGGAGCGTCTATAGAGCCCGGGGGAGCCTCTCTAGTGGCCTCTGGAGCCAATGGGAGCGTCTATAGAGCCCGGGGGAGCATCTCTAGTGGCCTATGGAGCCAATGGGAGCGTCTATAGAGCCCGGCGGAGCCTCTCTAGAGGCCTATGGAGCCAATGGGAGCGTCTATAGAGCCCGGAGCACCCTCTCTAGTGGCCTATGGAGCCAATGAGAGCGTCTATAGCGCCCGGGGGAGCCTCTCTAGTGGCCTATGGAGCCAATGGAAGCGTCTATAGAGCCCGTGGGAGCCTCTCTTCTGGCCTATGGAGCCAATGGGAGCGTCTATAGAGCCCGGGGAGCCTCTCTAGTGGCCTATGGAGCCAATGGGAGCGTCTATAGAGCCCGGGGGAGCCTCTCTAGTGGCCTATGGAGCCAATGGGAGCGTCTATAGAGCCCATGGGAGCCTCTCTGGAGGCCTATGGAGCCAATGGGAGCGTCTATAGAGCCCGGGGAGCCTCTCTATTGGCCTATGGAGCCAATGGGAGCGTCTATAGAGCCCGGGGGAGCCTCTCTAGTGGCCTATGGAGCCAATGGGAGCGTCTATAGAGCCCGGGAGCCTCTCTAGTGGCCTCTGGAGCCAATGGGAGCGTCTATAAAGCCCGGGAGCCTCTCTAGAGGCCTATGGAGCCAATGGGAGCGTCTATAGAGCCCGGGGGAGCCTCTCTAGTGGCCTATGGAGCCAATGGGAGCGTCTATAGAGCCCGTGGGAGCCTCTCTGGAGGCCTATGGAGCCAATGGGAGCGTCTATAGAGCCCGGGGGAGCCTCTCTAGTGGCCTCTGGAGCCAATGGGAGCGTCTATAGAGCCCGGGGGAGCCTCTCTAGTGGCCTATGGAGCCAATGGGAGCGTCTATAGAGCCCCAGGGAGCCTCTCTAGTGGCCTCTGGAGCCAATGGGAGCGTCTATAGAGCCCGGGGGAGCCTCTCTAGTGGCCTCTGGAGCCAATGGGAGCGTCTATAGAGCCCGTGGGAGCCTCTCTAGAGGCCTATGGAGCCAATGGGAGCGTCTATAGAGCCCGGAGGACCCTCTCTAGTGGCCTATGGAGCCAATGGGAGCGTCTATAGAGCCCGGGGAGCCTCTCTAGTGGCCTATGGAGCCAATGGGAGCGTCTATAGAGCCCATGGGAGCCTCTCCAGTGGCCTATGGAGCCAATGGGAGCGTCTATAGAGCCCGGGGGAGCCTCTCTAGTGGCCAATGGAGCCAAAGGAAGCGTCTATAGAGCCCGGGGGAGCCTCTCTAGAGGCCTATGGAGCCAATGGGAGCGTCTATAGAGCCCGGGGGAGCCTCTGTTCTGGCCTATGGAGCCAATGAGAGCGTCTATAGAGCCGGGGAGCCTCTCTGCTGGCCTATGGAACCAATAAGAGCGTCTATAGAGCCCGGGAGCCTCTTTAGTGGCCTATGGAGCCAATGGGAGCGTCTATAGAGCCCGTGGGAGCCTCTCTAGTGGCCTATGGAGCCAATGGGAGCGTCTATAGAGCCCGTGGGAGCCTCTCTAGTGGCCTATGGAGCCAATGGGAGCGTTTATAGAGCCCGGGGAGCCTCTCTAGTGGCCTATGGAGCCAATTGGAGCGTCTATAGAGCCCGGGGAGCCTCTCTAGTGGCCTATGGAGCCAATGGGAGCGTCTATAGAGCCGGTGGAGCCTCTCTATAGTGGCCTATGGAGCCAATGGGAGCGTCTATAGAGCCCGGGGGAGCCTCTCTAGTGGCCTAGGGAACCAATGGGAGCATCTATAGAGCCCGGGGCAGCCTCTCTAGTGGCCTATGGAGCCAATGGGAGCGTCTATAGAGCCCGGCGGAGCCTCTCCAGAGGCCTATGGAGCCAAAGGGAGAGTCTATAGAGCCCGAGGGAGCCTCTCTAGTGGCCTATGGAGCCAATGGGAGCGTCTATAGAGCCCGGGGAGCCTCTCTAGTGGCCTATGGAGCCAATGGGAGCGTCTATAGAGCCCGGCGGAGCCTCTCTTCTGGCCTATGGAGCCAATGGGAGCGTCTATAGAGCCCGGGGGAGCCTCTCTAGTGGCCTATGGAGCCAATGGGAGCGTCTATAGAGCCCGGGGGAGCCTCTCTAGTGGCCTGTGGAGCCAATGGGAGCGTCTATAGAGCCCGGGAGCCTCTCATGGCCTATGGAGCCAATGGGAGCGTCTATAGAGCCCGGGGAGCCTCTCTAGTGGCCTATGGAGCCAATGGGAGCGTCTATAGAGCCCGTGGGAGCCTCTCTGGAGGCCTATGGAGCCAAAGGGAGCGTCTATAGAGCCCGGGGAGCCTCTCTAGTGGCCTATGGAGCCAATGGGAGCGTCTATAGAGCCCGGGGGAGCCTCTCTAGTGGCCTGTGGAGCCAATGGGAGCGTCTATAGAGCCCGGGGGAGCCTCTCTAGTGGCCTGTGGAGCCAATGGGAGCGTCTATAGAGCCCGAGGGAGCCTCTCTAGTTTCCTATGGAGCCAATGGGAGCGTCTATAGAGCCCGGGGAGCCTCTCTAGTGGCCTATGCAGCCAATGGGAGCGTCTATAGAGCCCGTGGGAGCCTCTCTAGTGGCCTATGGAGCCAATGGGAGCGTCTATAGAGCCCGGGGAGCCTCTCTAGTAGCCTATGGAGCCAATGGGAGCGTCTATAGAGCCATGGGAGCCTCTCTAGAGGCCTATGGAGCCAATGGGAGCGTCTATAGAGCCCATGGGAGCCTCTCTAGAGGCCTATGGAGCCAATGGGAGCGTCTATAGAGCCCGTGGGAGCCTCTCTATTGGCCTATGGAGCCAATGGGAGCGTCTATAGAGCCCGGCGGAGCCTCTCTAGAGGCCTATGGAGCCAATGGGAGCGTCTATAGAGCCCGGGGAGCCTCTCTAGTGGCCTAAGGAGCCAATGGGAGCGTCTATAGAGCCCGGGGGAGCCTCTCTACTGGCCTCTGGAGCCAATGGGAGCGTCTATAGAGCCCGGGGAGCCTCTCTAGAGGCCTATGGAGCCAATGGGAGCGTCTATAGAGCCCGGGGGAGCCTCTCTAGTGGCCTATGGAGCCAATGGGAGCGTCTTTAGAGCCCGGGGGAGCCTCTCTAGTGGCCTCTGGAGCCAATGGGAGCGTCTATAGAGCCCGGGGGAGCCTCTATAGTGGCCTAAGGAGCCAAAGGGTGCGTCTATAGAGCCCGTGGGAACCTCTATAGAGCCCTATGGACCCAATGGGAGCGTCTATAGAGCCCGGGGGAGCCTCTCTAGTGGCCTATGGAGCCAATGGGAGCGTCTATAGAGCCCGGGGGAGCCTCTCTAGTGGCCTATGGAGCCAATGGGAGCGTCTATAGAGCCCGGGGGAGCCTCTATAGTGGCCTAAGGAGCCAAAGGGTGCGTCTATAGAGCCCGTGGGAACCTCTATAGAGCCCTATGGAGCCAATGGGAGCGTCTATAGAGCCTGTGGGAGCCTCTCTAGTGGCCTATGGAGCCAATGGGAGCGTCTATAGAGCCCGGCGGAGCCTCTCTTCTGGCCTATGGAGCCAATGGGAGCGTCTATAGAGCCCGGGGGAGCCTCTCTAGTGGCCTATGGAGCCAATGGGAGCGTCTATAGAGCCCGGCGGAGTCTCTCTAGAGGCCTATGGAGCCAATGGGAGCGTCTATAGAGCCCGGGGGAGCCTCTCTAGTGGCCTATGGAGCCAAAGGGAGCGTCTATAGAGCCCGTGGGAGCCTCTCTAGTGGCCTATGGAGCCAATGGAAGCGTCTATAGAGCCCGGGGGAGCCTCTCTAGTGGCCTGTGGAGCCAATGGGAGCGTCTATAGAGCCCGGGGGAGCCTCTCTAGTGGCCTGTGGAGCCAATGGGAGCGTCTATAGAGCCCGAGGAGCCTCTCGTTTCCTATGGAGCCAATGGGAGCGTCTATAGAGCCCGGGAGCCTCTCTAGTGGCCTATGCAGCGAATGGGAGCGTCTATAGAGCCCGGCGGAGCCTCTCTAGTGGCCTATGGAGCCAATGGGAGCGTCTATAGAGCCCGGGGGAGCCTCTCTAGTAGCCTATGGAGCCAATGGGAGCGTCTATAGAGCCCATGGGAGCCTCTCTGGAGGCCTATGGAGCCAATGGGAGCGTCTATAGAGCCCGTGGAGCCTCTCTAGTGGCCTATGGAGCCAATGGGGAGCGTCTATAGAGCCCGGGGGAGCCTCTCTAGTGGCCTCTGGAGCCAATGGGAGCGTCTATAGAGCCCGGGGGAGCATCTCTAGTGGCCTATGGAGCCAATGGGAGCGTCTATAGAGCCCGGCGGAGCCTCTCTAGAGGCCTATGGAGCCAATGGGAGCGTCTATAGAGCCCGGAGGACCCTCTCTAGTGGCCTATGGAGCCAATGAGAGCGTCTATAGCGCCCGGGGGAGCCTCTCTAGTGGCCTATGGAGCCAATGGGAGCGTCTATAGAGCCCGACGGAGCCTCTCTTCTGGCCTATGGAGCCAATGGGAGCGTCTATAGAGCCCGGGGAGCCTCTCTAGTGGCCTATGGAGCCAATGGGAGCGTCTATAGAGCCCGGGAGCCTCTCTAGTGGCCTATGGAGCCAAATGGGAGCGTCTATAGAGCCCGGGGAGCCTCTCTAGTGGCCTATGGAGCCAATGGGAGCGTCTATAGAGCCCATGGGAGCCTCTCTGGAGGCCTATGGAGCCAATGGGAGCGTCTATAGAGCCGTGGGAGCCTCTCTCTGGCCTATGGAGCCAATGGGAGCGTCTATAGAGCCCGGGAGCCTCTCTAGTGGCCTATGGAGCCAATGGGAGCGTCTATAGAGCCCGTGGGAGCCTCTCTAGTGGCCTCTGGAGCCAATGGGAGCGTCTATAGAGCCCGGGGAGCCTCTCTAGAGGCCTATGGAGCCAATGGGAGCGTCTATAGAGCCCGGGGGAGCCTCTCTAGTGGCCTATGGAGCCAATGGGAGCGTCTATAGAGCCCGTGGGAGCCTCTCTGGAGGCCTATGGAGCCAATGGGAGCATCTATAGAGCCCGGGGGAGCCTCTCTAGAGGCCTATGGAGCCAATGGGAGCGTCTATAGAGCCCGGGGGAGCCTCTCTAGTGGCCTATGGAGCCAATGGGAGCGTCTATAGAGCCCCAGGGAGCCTCTCTAGTGGCCTCTGCAGCCAATGGGAGCGTCTATAGAGCCCGGGGGAGCCTCTCTAGTGGCCTCTGGAGCCAATGGGAGCGTCTATAGAGCCCGGGGGAGCCTCTCTAGAGGCCTATGGAGCCAATGGAAGCGTCTATAGAGCCCGGGGGACCCTCTCTAGTGGCCTATGGAGCCAATGGGAGCGTCTATAGAGCCCGGGGGAGCCTCTCTAGTGGCCTATGGAGCCAATGGGAGCGTCTATAGAGCCCATGGGAGCCTCTCCAGTGGCCTATGGAGCCAATGGGAGCGTCTATAGAGCCCGTGGGAGCCTCTCTAGTGGCCAATGGAGCCAAAGGGAGCGTCTATAGAGCCCGGGGGAGCCTCTCTAGAGGCCTATGGAGCCAATGGGAGCGTCTATAGAGCTCGGCAGAGCCTCTGTTCTGGCCTATGGAGCCAATGAGAGCGTCTATAGAGCCCGGAGGACCCTCTCTAGTGGCCTATGGAACCAATAAGAGCGTCTATAGAACCCGGGGGAGCCACTTTAGTGGCCTATGGAGCCAATGGGAGCGTCTATAGAGCCCGGGGGAGCCTCTCTAGTGGCCTATGGAGCCAATGGGAGCGGCTATAGAGCCCGTGGGAGCCTCTCTAGTGGCCTATGGAGCCAATGAGAGCGTTTATAGAGCCCGGGAGCCTCTCTATTGGCCTATGGAGCAAATGGAGCATCTATAGAGCCGGGGAGCCTCTCTAGTGGCCTATGGAGCCAATGGGAGCGTCTATAGAGCCCGGTGGAGCCTCTCTAGTGGCCTATGGAGCCAATGGGAGCGTCTATAGAGCCCGGGGGAGCCTCTCTAGTGGCCTAGGGAGCCAATGGGAGCGTCTATAGAGCCCGGGGCAGCCTCTCTAGTGGCCTATGGAGCCAATGGGAGCGTCTATAGAGCCCGGGGGAGCCTCTCTAGTGGCCTATGGAGCCAATGGGAGCGTCTATAGAGCCCGGGGGAGCCTCTCTTCTGGCCTATGGAGCCAATGGGAGCGTCTATAGAGCCCGGGGGAGCCTCTCTAGTGGCCTATGGAGCCAATGGGAGCGTCTATAGAGCCCGTGGGAGCCTCTCTAGTGGCCTATGGAGCCAAAGGGAGCGTCTATAGAGCCCGGGGAGCCTCTCTAGTGGCCTATGGAGCCAATGGGAGCGTCTATAGAGCCCATGGGAGCCTCTCTGGAGGCCTATGGAGCCAATGGAAGCGTCTATAGAGCCCGGGGGAGCCTCTCTATTGGCCTATGGAGCCAATGAGAGCGTCTATAGAGCCCGGGGAGCCTCTCTAGTGGCCTATGGAGCCAATGGGAGCGTCTATAGAGCCCGTGGGAGCCTCTCTAGTGGCCTCTGGAGCCAATGGGAGCGTCTATAAAGCCCGGGGAGCCTCTCTAGAGGCCTATGGAGCCAATGGGAGCGTCTATAGAGCCCGGGGGAGCCTCTCTAGTGGCCTATGGAGCCAATGGGAGCGTCTATAGAGCCCGGGAGCCTCTCTAGTGGCCTATGGAGCCAATGGGAGCGTCTATAGAGCCCGTGGGAGCCTCTCTGGAGGCCTATGGAGCCAATGGGAGCGTCTATAGAGCCCGGGGGAGCCTCTCTAGTGGCCTATGGAGCCAATGGGAGCGTCTATAGAGCCCGTGGGAGCCTCTCTAGAGGCCTATGGAGCCAATGGGAGCGTCTATAGAGCCCGGGAGCCTCTCTAGTGGCCTATGGAGCCAATGGGAGCGTCTATAGAGCCCGTGGGAGCCTCTCTGGAGGCCTATGGAGCCAATGGGAGCGTCTATAGAGCCCGGGGGAGCCTCTCTAGAGGCCTATGGAGCCAATGGGAGCGTCTATAGAGCCCGGGAGCCTCTCTAGTGGCCTATGGAGCCAATGGGAGCGTCTATAGAGCCCCAGGGAGCCTCTCTAGTGGCCTCTGAGCCAATGGGAGCGTCTATAGAGCCCGGGAGCCTCTCTAGTGGCCTCTGGAGCCAATGGGAGCGTCTATAGAGCCCGGGGAGCCTCTCTAGAGGCCTATGGAGCCAATGGGAGCGTCTATAGAGCCCGGGGGACCCTCTCTAGTGGCCTATGGAGCCAATGGGAGCGTCTATAGAGCCCGGGGAGCCTCTCTAGTGGCCTATGGAGCCAATGGGAGCGTCTATAGAGCCCATGGGAGCCTCTCCAGTGGCCTATGGAGCCAATGGGAGCGTCTATAGAGCCCGTGGGAGCCTCTCTAGTGGCCAATGGAGCCAAAGGGAGCGTCTATAGAGCCCGGGGGAGCCTCTCTAGAGGCCTATGGAGCCAATGGGAGCGTCTATAGAGCTCGGCAGAGCCTCTGTTCTGGCCTATGGAGCCAATGAGAGCGTCTATAGAGCCCGGAGGACCCTCTCTAGTGGCCTATGGAACCAATAAGAGCGTCTATAGAACCCGGGGGAGCCACTTTAGTGGCCTCTGGAGCCAATGGGAGCTTCTATAGAGCCCGGGGGAGCCTCTCTAGTGGCTAAGGAGCCAATGGGAGCGGCTATAGAGCCCGTGGGAGCCTCTCTAGTGGCCTATGGAGCCAATGAGAGCGTTTATAGAGCCCGGGGGAGCCTCTCTATTGGCCTATGGAGCAAAATGGAGCATCTATAGAGCCCGGGGGAGCCTCTCTAGTGGCCTCTGGAGCCAATGGGAGCGTCTATAGAGGCCGGTGGAGCCTCTCTATAGTGGCCTAAGGAGCCAATGGGAGCGTCTATAGAGCCCGTGGGAGCCTCTCTAGTGGCCTAGGGAACCAATGGGAGCATCTATAGAGCCCGGGGCAGCCTCTCTAGTGGCCTATGGAGCCAAAGGGGGAGCGTCTATAGAGCCGGCGGAGCCTCTCCAGAGGCCTATGGAGCCAAAGGGAGAGTCTATAGAGCCCGGGAGCCTCTCTAGTGGCCTATGGAGCCAATGGAGCGTCTATAGAGCCCGGGAGCCTCTCTTCTGGCCTATGGAGCCAATGGGAGCGTCTATAGAGCCCGGGAGCCTCTCTAGTGGCCTATGGAGCCAATGGGAGCGTCTATAGAGCCCGGGGGAGCCTCTCTAGTGGCCTGTGGAGCCAATGGGAGCGTCTATAGAGCCCGGGAGCCTGTCTCAGTGGCCTATGGAGCCAATGGGAGCGTCTATAGAGCCCGGGGGAGCCTCTCTAGTGGCCTGTGGAGCCAATGGGAGCGTCTATAGAGCCCGGGGGAGCCTCTCTAATGGCCTATGGAGCCAATGGGAGCGTCTATAGAGCCCGGGGGAGCCTCTCTAGTGGCCTATGGAGCCAATGGGAGCGTCTATAGAGCCCATGGGAGCCTCTCTGGAGGCCTATGGAGCCAATGGGAGCGTCTATAGAGCCCGGGGGAGCCTCTCTAGTGGCCTATGGAGCCAATGGAAGCGTCTATAGAGCCCGGGGGAGCCTCTCTAGTGGCCTGTGGAGCCAATGGGAGCGTCTATAGAGCCCGGGGGAGCCTCTCTAGTGGCCTGTGGAGCCAATGGGAGCGTCTATAGAGCCCGGGGGAGCCTCTCTATTGGCCTATGGAGCCAATGGGAGCGTCTATAGAGCCCGGGGAGCCTCTCTAGTGGCCTATGCAGCCAATGGGAGCGTCTATAGAGCCCGTGGGAGCCTCTCTAGTGGCCTATGGAGCCAATGGGAGCGTCTATAGAGCCCGGGGGAGCCTCTCTAGTAGCCTATGGAGCCAATGGGAGCGTCTATAGAGCCCATGGGAGCCTCTCTAGAGGCCTATGGAGCCAATGGGAGCGTCTATAGAGCCCGTGGGAGACTCTCTATTGGCCTATGGAGCCAATGGGAGCGTCTATAGAGCCCGGGGAGCCTCTCTAGTGGCCTCTGGAGCCAATGGGAGCGTCTATAGAGCCCGGGGGAGCCTCTCTAGTGGCCTATGGAGCCAATGGCAGCGTCTATAGAGCCCGGGGGAGCCTCTCTAGTGGCCTATGGAGCCAATGGGAGCGTCTATAGAGCCCGGGGAGCCTCTCTAGAGGCCTATGGAGCCAATGGGAGCGTCTATAGAGCCCGGAGGAGCCTCTCTAGTGGCCTATGGAGCCAATGGGAGCGTCTATAGAGCCCGGGGGAGCCTCTCTAGTGGCCTATGGAGCCAATGGAAGCGTCTATAGAGCCCGACGGAGCCTCTCTTCTGGCCTATGGAGCCAATGGGAGCGTCTATAGAGCCCGAGGGAGCCTCTCTTCTGGCCTATGGAGCCAATGGGAGCGTCTATAGAGCCCGGGGGAGCCTCTCTAGTGGCCTATGGAGCCAATGGGAGCGTCTATAGAGCCCGTGGGAGCCTCTCTAGTGGCCTATGGAGCCAATGGGAGCGTCTATAGAGCCCGGAGGACCCTCTCTAGTGGCCTATGGAGCCAATGAGAGCGTCTATAGAGCCCGGGGGAGCCTCTCTAGTGGCCTATGGAGCCAATGGGAGCGTCTATAGAGCCGACGGGAGCCTCTCTTCTGGCCTATGGAGCCAATGGGAAGCGTCTCTATAGAGCCCGACGGAGCCTCTCTTCTGGCCTATGGAGCCAATGGGAGCGTCTATAGAGCCCGGGGGAGCCTCTCTAGTGGCCTATGGAGCCAATGGGAGCGTCTATAGAGCCCGGGGAGCCTCTCTAGTGGCCTATGGAGCCAATGGGAGCGTCTATAGAGCCCGGGGAGCCTCTCTAGTGGCCTATGGAGCCAATGGGAGCGTCTATAGAGCCCGGGGGAGCCTCTCTAGTGGCCTATGGAGCCAATGGGAGCGTCTATAGAGCCCGGGGGAGCCTCTCTAGTGGCCTATGGAGCCAATGGGAGCGTCTATGGAGCCCGGGGGAGCCTCTCTACTGGCCTATGGAGCCAATGGGAGCGTCTATAGAGCCCGTGGGAGCCTCTCTAGTGGCCCATGGAGCCAATGGGAGCGTCTATAGAGCCCGGGGGAGCCTGTCTAGTGGCCTAGGGAGCCAATGGGAGCGTCCATGGAGCCCGGGGGAGCCTCTCTAGTGGCCTATGGAGCCAATGGGAGCGTCTATAGAGCCCATGGGAGCCTCTCTAGTGGCCTAGGGAGCAAATGGGAGCGTCTATAGAGCCCGGGAGCCTCTCTAGTGGCCTCTGGAGCCAATGGGAGCGTCTATAGAGCCCGGGGGAGCCTCTCTCGTGGCCTATGGAGGCAATGGGAGCGTCTATAGAGCCTGTGGGAGCCTCTCTAGTGGCCTAAGGAGCCAATGGGAGCGTCTATAGAGCCCGGGGGAGCCTCTCTACTGGCCTATGGAGCCAATGGGAGCGTCTATAGAGCCCGGGGGAGCCTCTCTACTAGCCTATGGAGCGAATGGGAGCGTCTATAGAGCCCATGGGAGCCTCTCTGGAGGCCTATGGAGCCAATGGGAGCGTCTATAGAGCCCATGGGAGCCTCTCTATTGGCCTATGGAGCCAATGGGAGCGTCTATAGAGCCCGGGGGAGCCTCTCTAGTGGCCTATGGAGCCAATGGGAGCGTCTATAGAGCCCGTGGGAGCCTCTCTAGTGGCCTCTGGAGCCAATGGGAGCGTCTATAAAGCCCGGGGGAGCCTCTCTAGAGGCCTATGGAGCCAATGGGAGCGTCTATAGAGCCCGGGGAGCCTCTCTAGTGGCCTATGGAGCCAATGGGAGCGTCTATAGAGCCCGGGGAGCCTCTCTGGAGGCCTATGGAGCCAATGGGAGCGTCTATAGAGCCCGGGGGAGCCTCTCTAGAGGCCTCTGGAGCCAATGGGAGCGTCTATAGAGCCCGGGGAGCCTCTCTAGTGGCCTATGGAGCCAATGGGAGCGTCTATAGAGCCCGGGAGCCTCTCTAGTGGCCTATGGAGCCAATGGGAGCGTCTATAGAGCCCGGGGGAGCCTCTCTAGTGGCCTATGGAGCCAATGGGAGCGTCTATAGAGCCCGTGGGAGCCTCTCTAGAGGCCTATGGAGCCAATGGGAGCGTCTATAGAGCCCGGGGAGCCTCTCTAGTGGCCTATGGAGCCAATGGGAGCGTCTATAGAGCCCATGGGAGCCTCTCCAGTGGCCTATGGAGCCAATGGGAGCGTCTATAGAGCCCGTGGGAGCCTCTCTAGTGGCCAATGGAGCCAAAGGGAGCGTCTATAGAGCCCGGGGGAGCCTCTCTAGAGGCCTATGGAGCCAATGGGAGCGTCTATAGAGCTCGGCAGAGCCTCTGTTCTAGCCTATGGAGCCAATGAGAGCGTCTATAGAGCCCGGCGGAGCCTCTCTGCTGGCCTATGGAACCAATAAGAGCGTCTATAGAACCCGGGGGAGCCTCTTTAGTGGCCTATGGAGCCAATGGGAGCGTCTATAGAGCCCGGGGGAGCCTCTCTAGTGGCTATGGAGCCAATGGGAGCGGCTATAGAGCCCGTGGGAGCCTCTCTAGTGGCCTATGGAGCCAATGAGAGCGTTTATAGAGCCCGGGGGAGCCTCTCTATTGGCCTATGGAGCAAATTGGAGCATCTATAGAGCCCGGGGGAGCCTCTCTAGTGGCCTCTGGAGCCAATGGGAGCGTCTATAGAGGCCGGTGGAGCCTCTCTATAGTGGCCTAAGGAGCCAATGGGAGCGTCTATAGAGCCCGTGGGAGCCTCTCTAGTGGCCTAGGGAACCAATGGGAGCATCTATAGAGCCCGGGCAGCCTCTCTAGTGGCCTATGGAGCCAAAGGGAGCGTCTATAGAGCCCGGCGGAGCCTCTCCAGAGGCCTATGGAGCCAAAGGGAGAGTCTAGAGAGCCCGAGGGAGCCTCTCTAGTGGCCTATGGATCCAATGGGAGCAGCTATAGAGCCCGGGGGAGCCTCTCTAGAGGCCTATGGAGCCAATGGGAGCGTCTATAGAGCCCGGGGAGCCTCTCTAGTGGCCTATGGAGCCAATGGGAGTGTCTATAGAGCCCGGGGAGCCTCTCTAGTGGCCTATGGAGCCAATGGGAGCTTCTATAGAGCCCGGGGGAGCCTCTCTAGTGGCCTATGAAGCCAATGGGAGCGTCTGTAGAGCCCGGGGGAGGCTCTCTAAAGCCTATTGAGCCAATGGGAGCGTCTATAGAGCCCGTGGGAGCCTCTCTAGTGGCCTATGGAGCCAATGGGAGCGTCTATAGAGCCCGGGGGAGCCTCTCTAGTGGCCTATGCAGCCAATGGGAGCGTCTATAGAGCCCGTGGGAGCCTCTCTAGTGGCCTATGGAGCCAATGGGAGCGTCTATAGAGCCCGGGGAGCCTCTCTAGTAGCCTATGGAGCCAATGGGAGCGTCTATAGAGCCCATGGGAGCCTCTCTGGAGGCCTATGGAGCCAATGGGAGCGTCTATAGAGCCCGGGGAGCTCTCTAGTGGCCTATGGAGCCAATGGGAGCGTCTATAGAGCCCGGGAGCCTCTCTAGTGGCCTCTGGAGCCAATGGGAGCGTCTATAGAGCCCGGGAGCCTCTCTAGTGGCCTATGGAGCCAATGGGAGCGTCTATAGAGCCCGGCGGAGCCTCTCTAGAGGCCTATGGAGCCAATGGGAGAGCGTCTATAGAGCCGGAGGAGCCTCTCTAGTGGCCTATGGAGCCAATGGGAGCGTCTATAGAGCCCGGGGGAGCCTCTCTAGTGGCCTATGGAGCCAATGGAGCGTCTATAGAGCCCGGCGGAGCCTCTCTTCTGGCCTATGGAGCCAATGGGAGCGTCTATAGAGCCCGGGGAGCCTCTCTTCTGGCCTATGGAGCCAATGGGAGCGTCTATAGAGCCCGGCGGAGCCTCTCTAGTGGCCTATGGAGCCAATGGGAGCGTCTATAGAGCCCGTGGGAGCCTCTCTAGAGGCCTATGGAGCCAATGGGAGCGTCTATAGAGCCCGGGGGAGCCTCTCTATTGGCCTATGGAGCCAATGAGAGCGTCTATAGAGCCCGGGGGAGCCTCTCTAGTGGCCTATGGAGCCAATGGGAGCGTCTATAGAGCCCGGGGGAGCCTCTCTTCTGGCCTATGGAGCCAATGGGAGCGTCTATAGAGCCCGGGAGCCTCTCTTCTGGCCTATGGAGCCAATGGGAGCGTCTATAGAGCCCGGGGAGCCTCTCTAGTGGCCTATGGAGCCAATGGGAGCGTCTATAGAGCCCGTGGGAGCCTCTCTAGTGGCCTATGGAGCCAATGGGAGCGTCTATAGAGCCCGGGGGAGCCTCTCTAGTGGCCTATGGAGCCAATGGGAGCGTCTATAGAGCCCGGCGGAGCCTCTCTAGTGGCCTATGGAGCCAATGGGAGCGTCTATAGAGCCCGGGGGAGCCTCTCTAGTGGCCTATGGAGCCAATGGGAGCGTCTATAGAGCCCGGGGGAGCCTCTCTACTGGCCTATGGAGCCAATGGGAGCGTCTATAGAGCCCGTGGGAGCCTCTCTAGTGGCCTATGGAGCCAATGGGAGCGTCTATAGAGCCCGGGGAGCCTCTCTAGTGGCCTATGGAGCCAATGGGAGCGTCTATAGAGCCCGGGGGAGCCTCTCTAGTGGCCTATGGAGCCAATGGGAGCGTCTATAGAGCCCATGGGAGCCTCTCTAGTGGCCTATGGAGCAAATGGGAGCGTCTATAGAGCCCGTGGGAGCCTCTCTAGTGGCCTATGGAGCCAATGGGAGCGTCTATAGAGCCCGGGGAGCCTCTCTAGTGGCCTATGGAGGCAATGGGAGCGTCTATAGAGCCCGTGGGAGCCTCTCTAGTGGCCTAAGGAGCCAATGGGAGCGTCTATAGAGCCCGGGGAGCCTCTCTACTGGCCTATGGAGCCAATGGGAGCGTCTATAGAGCCCGGGGAGCCTCTCTACTGGCCTATGGAGCCAATGGGAGCGTCTATAGAGCCCATGGGAGCCTCTCTAGTGGCCTATGGAGCCAATGGGAGCGTCTATAGAGCCCGGGGGAGCCTCTCTAGTGGCCTATGGAGCCAATGGGAGCGTCTATAGAGCCCGGGGGAGCCTCTCTAGTGGCCTATGGAGCCAATGGGAGCGTCTATAGAGCCCGTGGGAGCCTCTCTAGTGGCCTCTGGAGCCAATGGAAGCGTCTATAAGCCGGGAGCCCTAGTGGCCTATGGAGCCTCTCTAGAGGCCTATGGAGCCAATGGGAGCGTCTATAGAGCCCGGGGAGCCTCTCTAGTGGCCTATGGAGCCAATGGGAGCGTCTATAGAGCCCGGGGAGCCTCTCTAGTGGCCTATGGAGCCAATGGGAGCGTCTATAGAGCCCGGGAGCCTCTCTAGTGGCCTATGGAGCCAATGGGAGCGTCTATAGAGCTGGGGGAGCCTCTCTAGTGGCCTATGGAGCCAATGGGAGCGTCTATAGAGCCTGGGGAGCCTCTCTAGTGGCCTATGGAGCCAATGGGAGCGTCTATAGAGCCCGGGGGAGCCTCTCTAGTGGCCTCTGGAGCCAATGGGAGCGTCTATAGAGCCCGGGGGAGCCTCTCTAGTGGCCTATGGAGCCAATGGGAGCGTCTATAGAGCCCGGTGGAGCCTCTCTAGTGGCCTATGGAGCCAATGGGAGCGTCTATAGAGCCCATGGGAGCCTCTCCAGTGGCCTATGGAGCCAATGGGAGCGTCTATAGAGCCCGTGGGAGCCTCTCTAGTGGCCAATGGAGCCAATGGGAGCGTCTATAGAGCCCGGGGAGCCTCTCTAGAGGCCTATGGAGCCAATGGGAGCGTCTATAGAGCCCGGGAGCCTCTGTTCTAGTGGCCTATGGAGCCAATGGAGCGTCTATAGAGCCCGGGGAGCCTCTCTGCTGGCCTATGGAGCCAATGGGAGAGCGTCTATAGAGCCCGGGGGAGCCTCTTTCTAGTGGCCTATGGAGCCAATGGGAGCGTCTATAGAGCCCGGGAGCCTCTCTAGTGGCTATGGAGCCAATGGGGAGCGTCTATAGAGCCCGTGGGAGCCTCTCTAGTGGCCTATGGAGCCAATGGAGCATCTATAGAGCCCGGGGAGCCTCTCTAGTGGCCTCTGGAGCCAATGGGAGCGTCTATAGAGCCGGTGGAGCCTCTCTCTAGTGGCCTATGGAGCCAATGGGAGCGTCTATAGAGCCCGTGGGAGCCTCTCTAGTGGCCTATGGAGCCAATGGGAGCATCTATAGAGCCCGGGGCAGCCTCTCTAGTGGCCTATGGAGCCAAAGGGAGCGTCTATAGAGCCCGGGGAGCCTCTCCAGTGGCCTATGGAGCCAATGGGAGAGTCTATAGAGCCCGGGGGAGCCTCTCTAGTGGCCTATGGAGCCAATGGGAGCAGCTATAGAGCCCGGGGGAGCCTCTCTAGAGGCCTATGGAGCCAATGGGAGCGTCTATAGAGCCCGGCGGAGCCTCTCTAGAGGCCTATGGAGCCAATGGGAGCGTCTATAGAGCCCGGGGGAGCCTCTCTAGTGGCCTATGGAGCCAATGGGAGCTTCTATAGAGCCCGGGGGAGCCTCTCTAGTGGCCTATGAAGCCAATGGGAGCGTCTATAGAGCCCGGGGGAGCCTCTCTAAAGCCCTATTGAGCCAATGGGAGCGTCTATAGAGCCCGGGGGAGCCTCTCTAGTGGCCTATGGAGCCAATGGGAGCGTCTATAGAGCCCGGGGGAGCCTCTCTAGTGGCCTATGGAGCCAATGGGAGCGTCCATAGAGCCCGGGGAGCCTCTCTAGTGGCCTATGGAGCCAATGGGAGCGTCTATAGAGCCCGGGGGAGCCTCTCTAGTGGCCTATGGAGCCAATGGGAGCGTCTATAGAGCCCGGGAGCCTCTCTAGTGGCCTATGGAGCCAATGGGAGCGTCTATAGAGCCCGGGGGAGCCTCTCTAGTGGCCTCTGGAGCCAATGGGAGCGTCTATAGAGCCGGGGGAGCCTCTCTAGTGGCCTCTGGAGCCAATGGGAGCGTCTATAGAGCCCGGGGGAGCCTCTCTAGTGGCCTCTGGAGCCAATGGGAGCGTCTATAGAGCCCGGGGGAGCCTCTCTAGTGGCTTCTGGAGCCAATGGAAGCGTCTATAGAGCCCGGGGGAGCCTCTCTAGTGGCCTATGGAGCCAATGGGAGCGTCTATAGAGCCCGGGGGAGCCTCTCTAGTGGCCTGGAGCCAATGGGAGCGTCTATAGAGCCCGGGAGCCTCTCTAGTGGCCTATGGAGCCAATGGAGCGTCTATAGAGCCCGGCGGAGCCTCTCTTCTGGCCTATGGAGCCAATGGGAGCGTCTATAGAGCCCGGGGGAGCCTCTCTAGTGGCCTATGGAGCCAATGGGAGCGTCTATAGAGCCCGGGGGAGCCTCTCTAGTGGCCTATGGAGCCAATGGGAGCGTCTATAGAGCCCGGGGGAGCCTCTCTAGTGGTATCTGGAGCCAATGGGACCGTCTATAGAGCCCGGGGGAGCCTCTCTAGTGGCCTCTGGAGCCAATGGGAGCGTCTATAGAGCCCGGGGGAGCCTCTCTAGTGGCCTATGGACCCAATGGGAGCGTCTATAGAGCCTGTGGGAGCCTCTCTAGTGGCCTATGGAGCCAATGGGAGCGTCTATAGAGCCCGGGGGAGCCTCTCTAGTGGCCTATGGAGCCAATGAGAGCGTCTATAGAGCCTTGGGGAGCCTCTCCAGTGGCCTATGGAGCCAATGGGAGTGTCTATAGAGCCCGGGGAGCCTCTCTAATGGCCTATGGAGCCAATGGGAGCGTCTATAGAGCCCGGGGAGCCTCTCTAGTGGCCTATGGAGCCAATGGGAGCGTCTATAGAGCCCGGGGGAGCCTCTCTAGTGGCCTATGGAGCCCAATGGGAGCGTCTATAGAGCCCGGGGGAGCCTCTCTAGTGGCCTATGGAGCCAATGGGAGCGTCTATAGAGCCCGGGGGAGCCTCTCTAGTGGCCTGTGGAGCCAATGGGAGCGTCTATAGAGCCCGGGGGAGCCTCTCTAGTGGCCTGTGGAGCCAATGGGAGCGTCTATAGAGCCCGAGGGAGCCTCTCTAGTGGCCTATGGAGCCAATGGGAGCGTCTATAGAGCCCGGGGAGCCTCTCTAGTGGCCTATGGAGCCAATGGGAGCGTCTATAGAGCCCGGGGGAGCGTCTCTAGTGGCCTATGGAGCCAATGGGAGCGTCTATAGAGCCCGTGGGAGCCTCTCTAGTGGCCTATGGAGCCAATGGGAGCGTCTATAGAGCCTGGGGGAGCCTCTCTAGTAGCCTATGGAGCCAATGGGAGCGTCTATAGAGCCCATGGGAGCCTCTCTGGAGGCCTATGGAGCCAATGGGAGCGTCTATAGAGCCCGTGGGAGCCTCTCTATTGGCCTATGGAGCCAATGGGAGCGTCTATAGAGCCCGGGGGAGCCTCTCTAGAGGCCTATGGAGCCAATGGGAGCGTCTATAGAGCCCGGGGGAGCCTCTCTAGTGGCCTCTGGAGCCAATGGGAGCGTCTATAGAGCCCTGGGAGCCTCTCTAGTGGCCTCTGGAGCCAATGGGAGCGTCTATAGAGCCCGGGGGAGCCTCTCTAGTGGCCTATGGAGCCAATGGGAGCGTCTATAGAGCCCGGCGGAGCCTCTCTACTGGCCTATGGAGCCAATGGGAGCGTCTATAGAGCCCGGAGGAGCCTCTCTAGTGGCCTATGGAGCCAATGAGAGCGTCTATAGAGCCCGGGGGAGCCTCTCTAGTGGCCTATGGAGCCAATGGGAGCGTCTATAGAGCCCGGGGGAGCCTCTCTTCTGGCCTATGGAGCCAATGGGAGCGTCTATAGAGCCCGGGGAGCCTCTCTAGTGGCCTATGGAGCCAATGGGAGCGTCTATAGAGCCCGGCGGAGCCTCTCTAGTGGCCTATGGAGCCAATGGGAGCGTCTATAGAGCCCGGGGGAGCCTCTCTAGTGGCCTATGGAGCCAATGGGAGCGTCTATAGAGCCCGGGGAGCCTCTCTAGTGGCCTCTGGAGCCAATGGGAGCGTCTATAGAGCCCGGGGGAGCCTCTCTAGTGGCCTATGGAGCCAATGGGAGCGTCTATAGAGCCCGGGGAGCCTCTCTAGTGGCCTATGGAGCCAATGGGAGCGTCTATAGAGCCCGTGGGAGCCTCTCTAGTGGCCTATGGAGCCAATGGGAGCGTCTATAGAGCCCGGGGGAGCCTCTCTAGTGGCCTATGGAGCCAATGGGAGCGTCTATAGAGCCCGGGGGAGCCTCTCTAGTGGCCTAGGGAGCAAATGGGAGCGTCTATTGAGCCCGTGGGAGCCTCTCTAGAGGCCTCTGGAGCCAATGGGAGCGTCTATAGAGCCCGGGGGAGCCTCTCTAGTGGCCTATGGAGGCAATGGGAGCGTCTATAGAGCCCGTGGGAGCCTCTCTAGTGGCCTAAGGAGCCAATGGGAGCGTCTATAGAGCCCGGGGAGCCTCTCTAGTGGCCTATGGAGCCAATGGGAGCGTCTATAGAGCCCGGGGGAGCCTCTCTACTAGCCTATGGAGCGAATGGGAGCGTCTATAGAGCCCGGGGGAGCCTCTCTACTAGCCTATGGAGCGAATGGGAGCGTCTATAGAGCCCATGGGAGCCTCTCTGGAGGCCTATGGAGCCAATGGGAGCGTCTATAGAGCCTGTGGGAGCCTCTCTAGTGGCCTATGGAGCCAATGGGAGCGTCTATAGAGCCCGGGGGAGCCTCTCTAGTGGCCTATGGAGCCAATGGGAGCGTCTATAGAGCCCGTGGGAGCCTCTCTAGTGGCCTCTGGAGCCAATGGGAGCGTCTATAGAGCCCGGGGAGCCTCTCTAGAGGCCTATGGAGCCAATGGGAGCGTCTATAGAGCCCGTGGGAGCCTCTCTAGTGGCCTATGGAGCCAATGGGAGCGTCTATAGAGCCCGTGGGAGCCTCTCTGGAGGCCTATGGAGCCAATGGGAGCGTCTATAGAGCCCGGGGAGCCTCTCTAGAGGCCTATGGAGCCAATGGGAGCGTCTATAGAGCCCGGGGGAGCCTCTCTAGTGGCCTATGGAGCCAATGGGAGCGTCTATAGAGCCCGTGGGAGCCTCTCTAGTGGCCTCTGGAGCCAATGGGAGCGTCTATAGAGCCCGTGGGAGCCTCTCTAGTGGCCTCTGGAGCCAATGGGAGCGTCTATAGAGCCCGTGGGAGCCTCTCTAGAGGCCTATGGAGCCAATGGGAGCGTCTATAGAGCCCGGAGGACCCTCTCTAGTGGCCTATGGAGCCAATGGGAGCGTCTATAGAGCCCGGGGAGCCTCTCTAGTGGCCTATGGAGCCAATGGGAGCGTCTATAGAGCCCATGGGAGCCTCTCCAGTGGCCTATGGAGCCAATGGGAGCGTCTATAGAGCCCGTGGGAGCCTCTCTAGTGGCCAATGGAGCCAATGGGAGCGTCTATAGAGCCCGGGGAGCCTCTCTAGAGGCCTATGGAGCCAATGGGAGCGTCTATAGAGCTCGGCAGAGCCTCTGTTCTGGCCTATGGAGCCAATGAGAGCGTCTATAGAGCCGGCGGAGCCTCTCTGCTGGCCTATGGAACCAATAAGAGCGTCTATAGAACCCGGGGGAGCCTCTTTAGTGGCCTATGGAGCCAATGGGAGCGTCTATAGAGCCCGGAGGAGCCTCTCTAGTGGCTAAGGAGCCAATGGGAGCGTCTATAGAGCCCGTGGGAGCCTCTCTAGTGGCCTATGGAGCCAATGAGAGCGTTTATAGAGCCCGGGGGAGCCTCTCTATTGGCCTATGGAGCAAATTGGAGCATCTATAGAGCCCGGGGGAGACTCTCTAGTGGCCTCTGGAGCCAATGGGAGCGTCTATAGAGGCCGGTGGAGCCTCTCTATAGTGGCCTAAGGAGCCAATGGGAGCGTCTATAGAGCCCGTGGGAGCCTCTCTAGTGGCCTAGGGAACCAATGGGAGCATCTATAGAGCCCGGGGAGCCTCTCTAGTGGCCTATGGAGCCAATGGGAGCGTCTATAGAGCCCGGCGGAGCCTCTCCAGAGGCCTATGGAGCCAAAGGGAGCGTCTATAGAGCCCGCCTATGGAGCGGAGCCCTCTTCTAGTGGCCTATGGAGCCAATGGGAGCGTCTATAGAGCCCGGCGGGAGCCTCTCTTCTGGCCTATGGAGCCAATGGGAGCGTCTATAGAGCCGGGAGCCTCTCTAGTGGCCTATGGAGCCAATGGGAGCGTCTATAGAGCCCGGGGAGCCTCTCTAGTGGCCTGTGGAGCCAATGGGAGCGTCTATAGAGCCGGGGGAGCCTCTCTCATGGCCCTGGAGCCAATGGGAGCGTCTATAGAGCCCGGGGAGCCTCTCTAGTGGCCTGTGGAGCCAAAAGGAGCGTCTATAGAGCCCGTGGGAACCTATATAGAGCCCTATGGAGCCAATGGGAGCGTCTATATTGCCCATCGGAGCCTCTGCAGAGGCCTATAGAGCCAATGGGAGCGTCTATAGAGCCCGGGGGAGCCACTCTAGTGGCCAATGGAGCCAATGGGAGCGTCTATAGAGCCTGGGGGAGCCTCTCTAGTGGCCTATGGAGCCAAAGGGAGCGTCTATAGAGCTCGGCAGAGCCTCTCTTCTGGCCTATGGAGCCAATGGGAGCGTCTATAGAGCCCGGGGGAGCCTCTCTACTGGCCTATGGATCCAATGGGAGCAGCTATAGAGCCCGGGGGAGCCTCTCTAGTGGCCTATGGATCCAATGGGAGCAGCTATAGAGCCCGGGGGAGCCTCTATAGTGGCCTATGGAGCCAATGGGAGCGTCTATAGAGCCCGGCGGAGCCTCTCTAGAGGCCTATGGTGCCAATGGGAGCGTCTATAGAGCCCGGGGGAGCCTCTCTAGTGGCCTATGGAGCCAATGGGAGCTTCTATAGAGCCGGCGGGAGCCTCTCTAGTGGCCTATGAAGCCAATGGGAGCGTCTGTAGAGCCCGGGGGAGCCTCTCTAATGGCCTATTGAGCCAATGGGAGCGTCTATAGAGCCCGTGGGAGCCTCTCTAGTGGCCTATGGAGCCAATGGGAGTGTCTATAGAGCCCGGGGGAGCCTCTCTAGTGGCCTAGTGAGCCAATGGGAGCGTCCATGGAGCACGGGGGAGCCTCTCTAGTGGCCTATGGAGCCAATGGGAGCGTCTATAGAGCCCATGGGAGCCTCTCTAGAGGCCTATGGAGCCAATGGGAGCGGCTATTGTGCCCATGGGAGCCTCTCTAGTGGCCTATGGAGCCAATGGGAGCGTCTATAGAGCCCGGGGGAGCCTCTCTCGTGGCCTATGGAGCCAATGGGAGCGTCTATAGAGCCTGTGGGAGCCTCTCTAGTGGCCTAAGGAGCCAATGGGAGCGTCTATAGAGCCCGGGGGAGCCTCTCTAGTGGCCTATGGAGCCAATGGGAGCGTCTATAGAGCCCGGGGGAGCCTCTCTAGTGGCCTCTGGAGCCAATGGGAGCGTCTATAGAGCCAGGGGGAGCATGTCTAGTGGCCTCTGCAGCCAATGGGAGCGTCTATAGAGCCCATGGGAGCCTCTCTAGTGGCCTATGGAGCCAATGGGAGCGGCTATTGAGCCCATGGGAGCCTCTCTAGTGGCCTATGGAGCCAATGGGAGCGTCTATAGAGCCCGGGGGAGCCTCTCTAGTGGCCTATGGAGCCAATGGGAGCGTCTATAGAGCCTGTGGGAGCCTCTCTAGTGGCCTAAGGAGCCAATGGGAGCGTCTATAGAGCCCGGGGAGCCTCTCTAGTGGCCTATGGAGCCAATGGGAGCGTCTATAGAGCCCGAGGGAGCCTCTCTAGTGGCCTCTGGAGCCAATGGGAGCGTCTATAGAGCCCGGGGGAGCATCTCTAGTGGCCTCTGCAGCCAATGGGAGCGTCTATAGAGCCCGTGGGAGCCTCTCTAGTGGCCTATGGAGCCAATGGGAGCGTCTATAGAGCCCGGGGGAGCCTCTCTAGTGGCCTATGGAGCCAATGGGAGCGTCTATAGAGCCCGGGGAGCCTCTCTAGTGGCCTCTGGAGCCAATGGGAGCGTCTATAGAGCCCGGGGGAGCCTCTCTAGTGGCCTCTGCAGCCAATGGGAGCGTCTATAGAGCCCGTGGGAGCCTCTCTAGTGGCCTCTGGAGCCAATGGGAGCGTCTATAGAGCCCGGGGAGCCTCTCTAGTGGCCTATGGAGCCAATGGGAGCGTCTATAGAGCCCGGGGGAGCATCTCTAGTGGCCTCTGCAGCCAATGGGAGCGTCTATAGAGCCCGTGGGAGCCTCTCTAGTGGCCTCTGGAGCCAATGGGAGCGTCTATAGAGCCCGGGGGAGCCTCTCTAGTGGCCTCTGGAGCCAATGGGAGCGTCTATAGAGCCCGGGGGAGCCTCTCTAGTGGCCTCTGGAGCCAATGGGAGCGTCTATAGAGCCCGGGGGAGCCTCTCTAGTGGCCTCTGGAGCCAATGGGAGCGTCTATAGAGCTCGGGGGAGCCTCTCTAGTGGCTTCTGGAGCCAATGGAAGCGTCTATAGAGCCCGGGGGAGCCTCTCTAGTGGCCTATGGAGCCAATGGGAGCGTCTATAGAGCCCGGGGGAGCCTCTCTAGTGGCTTCTGGAGCTAATGGAAGCGTCTATAGAGCCCGTGGGAGCCTCTCTAGTGGCCTATGGAGCCAATGGAAGCGTCTATAGAGCCCGGAGGAGCCTCTCTTCTGGCCTATGGAGTGAATGGGAGCGTCTATAGAGCCCGGGGGAGCCTCTCTAGTGGCCTATGGAGCCAATGGGAGCGTCTATAGAGCCCGGGGGAGCCTCTCTAGTGACCTATGGAGCCAATGGGAGCGTCTATAGAGCCCGGGGGAGCCTCTCTAGTGGCCTATGGAGCCAATGGAAGCGTCTGTAGAGCCCGGCGGATCCTCTCTTCTGGCCAATGGAGCCAATGAGAGCGTCTTTAGTGCCCGTGGGAGCCTCTCTAGTGGCCTATGGAGCCAATGGGAGCGTCTATAGAGCCCGGGGGAGCCTCTCTAGTGGCCTATGGAGCCAATGGGAGCGTCTATAGAGCCCGGGGGAGCCTCTCTAGTGGCCTCTGGAGCCAATGGGAGCGTCTATAGAGCCCGGGGGAGCCTCTCTAGTGGCCTCTGGAGCCAATGGGAGCGTCTATAGAGCCCGGGGGAGCCTCTCTAGTGGCCTCTGGAGCCAATGGAAGCGTCTATAGAGTCTGTGGGAGCCTCTCTAGTGGCCTATGGAGCCAATGGGAGCGTCTATAGAGCCCGGGGGAGCCTCTCTAGTGGCCTATGGAGCCAATGGGAGCGTCTATAGAGCCCGGGTGAGCCTCTCTAGTGGCCTATGGAGCCAATGGGAGCGTCTATAGAGCCCGTGGGAGCCTCTCTAGTGGCCTATGGAGCCTAAGAGAGCGTCTATAGAGCCTTGGGGAGCCTCTCCAGTGGCCTATGGACCCAATGGGAGTGTCTATAGAGCCCGGGGGAGCCTCTCTAATGGCCTAAGGAGCCAATGGGAGCGTCTATAGAGCCCGGGGGAGCCTCTCTAGTGGCCTATGGAGCCAATGAGAGCGTCTATAGAGCCCGGGGGAGCCTCTCTAGTGGCCTCTGGAGCCAATGGGAGCGTCTATAGAGCCCGGGGGAGCCTCTCTAGTGGCCTCTGGAGCAAATGGGAGCGTCTATAGAGCCCGTGGGAGCCTCTCTAGTGGCCTATGGAGCCAATGGGAGCATCTATAGAGCCCGGGGGAGCCTCTCTAGTGGCCTCTGGAGCCAATGGGAGCGTCTATAGAGCCCGGGGGAGCCTCTCTAGTGGCCTATGGAGCCAATGGGAGCATCTATAGAGCCCGGAAGAGCCTCTCTAGTGGCCTCTGGAGCCAATGGGAGCGTCTATAGAGCCCGGGGGAGCCTCTCTAGTGGCCTATGGAGCCAATGGGAGCGTCTATAGAGCCCAGGGAGCCTCTCTAGTGGCCTATGGAGCCAATGGGAGCGTCTATAGAGCCCGGGGGAGCCTCTCTAGTGGCATATGGAGCCAATGGGAGCGTCTATAGAGCCTGTGGGAGCCTCTCTAGTGGCATATGGAGCCAATGGGAGCATCTATAGAGCCTGTGGGAGCCTCTCTAGTGGCCTATGGAGCTAATGGGAGCGTCTATAGAGCCCGGGGGAGCCTCTCTAGTGGCCTATGGAGCCAAAGGGAGCGTCTATAGAGCCCGGGGGAGCCTCTCTAGTGGCATATGGAGCCAATGGGAGCGTCTATAGAGCCTGTGGGAGCCTCTCTAGTGGCATATGGAGCCAATGGGAGCGTCTATAGAGCCTGTGGGAGCCTCTCTAGTGGCATATGGAGCCAATGGGAGCGTCTATAGAGCCCGGGGGAGCCTCTCTAGTGGCCTATGGAGCCAATGGAAGCGTCTATAGAGCCCGGGGGAGCCTCTCTAGTGGCATATGGAGCCAATGGGAGCGTCTATAGAGCCTGTGGGAGCCTCTCTAGAGGCCTATGGAGCCAATGGGAGCGTCTATAGAGCCCGGGGGAGCCTCTCTAGAGGCCTATGGAGCCAATGGGAGCGTCTATAGAGCCCGTGGGAGCCTCTCTAGTGGCCTAAGGAGCCAATGGGAGCGTCTATAGAGCCCGTGGGAGCCTCTCTAGTGGCCTAAGGAGCCAATGGAAGCGTCTATAGAGCCCGGCGGAGCCTCTCTTCTGGCCTATGGAGCCAATGGGAGCGTCTATAGAGCCCGGGGGAGCCTCTCTAGAGTGGCCTATGGAGCCAATGGGAGCGTCTATAGAGCCCGTGGGAGCCTCTCTAGTGGCCTAAGGAGCCAATGGGAGCGTCTATAGAGCCCGTGGGAGCCTCTCTAGTGGCCTAAGGAGCCAATGGAAGCGTCTATAGACCCCGGGGGAGCCTCTCTTCTGGCCTATGGAGCCAATGGGAGCGTCTATAGAGCCCGGGGGAGCCTCTCTAGTGGCCTATGGAGCCAATGGGAGCGTCTATAGAGCCCGGGGGAGCCTCTCTTCTGGCCTATGGAGCCAATGGGAGCGTCTATAGAGCCCGTGGGAGCCTCTCTAGTGGCCTATGGAGCCAATGGGAGCGTCTATAGAGCCCGGGGGAGCCTCTCTAGTGGCCTATGGAGCCAATGGGAGCGTCTATAGAGCCCGGGGAGCCTCTCTTCTGGCCTATGGAGCCAATGGGAGCGTCTATAGAGCCCGGGGGAGCCTCTCTAGTGGCCTATGGAGCCAATGGGAGCGTCTATAGAGCCCGGGGGAGCCTCTCTAGTGGCCTATGGAGCCAATGGGAGCGTCTATAGAGCCCGGGGGAGCCTCTCTAGTGGTATCTGGAGCCAATGGAACCGTCTATAGAGCCCGTGGGAGCCTCTCTAGTGGCCTCTGGAGCCAATGGAAGCGTCTATAGAGTCTGTGGGAGCCTCTCTAGTGGCCTATGGAGCCAATGGGAGCGTCTATAGAGCCCGGGGGAGCCTCTCTAGTGGCCTATGGAGCCAATGGGAGCGTCTATAGAGCCGGGGAGCCTCTCTAGTGGCCTATGGAGCCAATGGGAGCGTCTATAGAG
Organism: Melanerpes aurifrons; assembly: GCA_011125475.1. Classification (NCBI taxonomy): domain Eukaryota; kingdom Metazoa; phylum Chordata; class Aves; order Piciformes; family Picidae; genus Melanerpes; species Melanerpes aurifrons. The sequence continues at coordinate 800,481 of WWNC01000155.1, forward strand.
CCCGGGGAGCCTCTCTAGTGGCCTATGGAGCCAATGGGAGCGTCTATAGAGCCCGGGGAGCCTCTCTAGTGGCCTATGGAGCCAATGGGAGCGTCTATAGAGCCCGTGGGAGCCTCTCTAGTGGCCTATGGAGCCTAAGAGAGCGTCTATAGAGCCTTGGGGAGCCTCTCCAGTGGCCTCTGGAGCCAATGGGAGTGTCTATAGAGCCCGGGGGAGCCTCTCTCATGGCCTATGGAGCCAATGGGAGCGTCTATAGAGCCCGGGGGAGCCTCTCTAGTGGCCTATGGAGCCAATGGGAGCGTCTATAGAGCCCGGGGGAGCCTCTCTAGTGGCCTCTGGAGCCAATGGGAGCGTCTATAGAGCCCGTGGGAGCCTCTCTAGTGGCCTCTGGAGCAAATGGGAGCGTCTATAGAGCCCGTGGGAGCCTCTCTAGTGGCCTCTGGAGCCAATGGGAGCGTCTATAGAGCCCGTGGGAGCCTCTCTAGTGGCCTCTGGAGCAAATGGGAGCGTCTATAGAGCCCGTGGGAGCCTCTCTAGTGGCCTATGGAGCCAATGGGAGCGTCTATAGAGCCCGGGGGAGCCTCTCTAGTGGCCTCTGGAGCCAATGGGAGCGTCTATAGAGCCCGTGGGAGCCTCTCTAGTGGCCTATGGAGCCAATGGGAGCGTCTATAGAGCCCGGGGAGCCTCTCTAGTGGCCTCTGGAGCCAATGGGAGCGTCTATAGAGCCCGTGGGAGCCTCTCTAGTGGCCTCTGGAGCAAATGGGAGCGTCTATAGAGCCCGTGGGAGCCTCTCGAGTGGCCTATGGAGCCAATGGGAGCATCTATAGAGCCCGGGGGAGCCTCTCTAGTGGCCTCTGGAGCAAATGGGAGCGTCTATAGAGCCCGGGGGAGCCTCTCTTCTGGCCTATGGAGCCAATGGGAGCGTCTATAGAGCCCGGGGGAGCCTCTCTAGTGGCCTATGGAGCCAATGGGAGCGTCTATAGAGCCCGGGGGAGCCTCTCTAGTGGCCTATGGAGCCAATGGGAGCGTCTATAGAGCCCGGGGAGCCTCTCTTCTGGCCTATGGAGCCAATGAGAGCATCTATAGAGCCCGGGGGAGCCTCTCTAGTGGCCTCTGGAGCCAATGGGAGCGTCTATAGAGCCCGGGGAGCCTCTCTAGTGGCCTATGGAGCCAATGGGAGCGTCTATAGAGCCCGGGGGAGCCTCTCTAGTGACCTATGGAGCCAATGGGAGCGTCTATAGAGCCCGGGGGAGCCTCTCTTCTGGCCTATGGAGCCAATGGGAGCATCTATAGAGCCCGGGGGAGCCTCTCTAGTGGCCTCTGGAGCCAATGGGAGCGTCTATATAGCCCGGGGGAGCCTCTCTAGTGGCCTATGGAGCCAATGGGAGCGTCTATAGAGCCCGGCGGAGCCTCTCTAGTGGCCTATGGAGCCAATGGGAGCGTCTATAGAGCCCGTGGGAGCCTCTATTGTGGCCTATGGAGCCAAAGCGAGCGTCTATATTGCCCAGGGGAGCCTCTGTAGAGGCCTATAGAGCCAATGGGAGCGTCTATAGAGCCCGGGGGAGCCTCTCTAGTGGCCTATGGAGCCAATGGGAGCGTCTATAGAGCCCGGGGGAGCCTCTCTAGTGGCCTATGGAGCCAATGGGAGCATCTATAGAGCCCGGGGGAGCCTCTCTAGTGGCCTATGGAGCCAATGGGAGCATCTATAGAGCCCGGGGAGCCTCTCTAGTGGCCTGTGGAGCCAATGGGAGCGTCTATAGAGCCCGGGGGAGCCTCTCTAGTGGCCTCTGGAGCCAATGGGAGCGTCTATAGAGCCTGGGGGAGCCTCTCTAGTGGCCTATGGAGCCAATGGGAGCAGCTATAGAGCCCGGGGGAGCCTCTCTACTGGCCTATGGAGCCAATGGGAGCGTCTATAGAGCCCGGGGAGCCTCTCTAGTGGCCTCTGGAGCCAATGGGAGCGTCTATAGAGCCCGGGGGAGCCTCTCTAGTGGCCTATGGAGCCAATGGGAGCAGCTATAGAGCCCGGGGGAGCCTCTCTAGTGGCCTATGGAGCCAAAGGGTGCGTCTATAGAGCCCGTGGGAACCTCTATAGAGCCTATGGAGCCAATGGGAGCATCTATAGAGCCTGTGGGAGCCTCTCTAGTGGCCTAAGGAGCCAATGGGAGCGTCTATAGAGCCCTGGGAGCATCTCATCTGGCCTATGGAGCCAATGGGAGCGTCTATAGAGCCCGGGGAGCCTCTCTAGTGGCCTATGGAGCCAATGGGAGCGTCTATAGAGTCCGGGGGAGCCTCTCTAGAGGCCTATGGAGCCAATGGGAGCGTCTATAGAGCCCGGGAGCCTCTCTAGTGGCCTATGGAGCCAATGGGAGCGTCTATAGAGCCCGGGGGAGCCTCTCTAGTGGCCTGTGGAGCCAATGGGAGCGTCTATAGAGCCCGGGGGAGCCTCTCTAGTGGCCTCTGGAGCCAATGGAAGCGTCTATAGAGCCCGGGAGCCTCTCTAGTGGCCTATGGAGCCAATGGGAGCGTCTATGGAGCCGGGGAGCCTCTCTAGTGGCCTATGGAGCCAATGGGAGCAGCTATAGAGCCCGGGGAGCCTCTATAGTGGCCTATGGAGCCAAAGGGTGCGTCTATAGAGCCCGTGGGAGCCCTCTAGAGCCCTATGGAGCCAATGGGAGCATCTATAGAGCCTGTGGGAGCCTCTCTAGTGGCCTATGGAGCCAATGGGAGCGTCTATAGAGCCCTGGGAGCCTCTCATCTGGCCTATGGAGCCAATGGGAGCGTCTATAGAGCCCGGGGGAGCCTCTCTAGTGGCCTATGGAGCCAATGGGAGCGTCTATAGAGTCCGGGGGAGCCTCTCTAGAGGCCTATGGAGCCAATGGGAGCGTCTATAGAGCCCGGGCAGCCTCTCTAGTGGCCTGTGGAGCCAATGGGAGCGTCTATAGAGCCCGGGGGAGCCTCTCTAGTGGCCTATGGAGCCAATGGGAGCGTCTATAGAGCCCTGGGAGCCTCTCTAGTGGCCTATGGAGCCAATGGGAGCGTCTATAGAGCCCGGGGGAGCCTCTCTAGTGGCCTATGGAGCGAATGGGAGCGTCTATAGAGCCCGGGGGAGCCTCTCTAGTGGCCTGTGGAGCCAATGGGAGCGTCTATAGAGCCCGGGGAGCCTCTCTAGTGGCCTCTGGAGCCAATGGGAGCGTCTATAGGGCCCGGGGGAGCCTCTCTAGTGGCCTATGGAGCCAATGGGAGCGTCTATAGAGCCCGGGGGAGCCTCTCTAGTGGCCTATGGAGCCAATGGGAGCGTCTATAGAGCCCGGCGGATCCTCTCTAGTGGCCTGTGGAGCCAATGGGAGCGTCTATAGAGCCCGGGGGAGCCTCTCTAGTGGCCTCTGGAGCCAATGGGAGCGTCTATAGAGCCCAGGGGAGCCTCTCTAGTGGCCTATGGAGCCAATGGGAGCGTCTATGGAGCCCGGGGGAGCCTCTCTAGTGGCCTATGCAGCCAATGGGAGCGTCTATAGAGCCCGGGGGAGCCTCTCTAGTGGCCTATGGAGCCAATGGGAGCGTCTATAGAGCCCGGGGAGCCTCTCTAGTGGCCTGTGGAGCCAATGGGAGCGTCTATAGAGCCCGGGGGAGCCTCTCTAGTGGCCTCTGGAGCCAATGGGAGCGTCTATAGAGCCCGTGGGAGCCTCTCTAGTGGCCTATGGAGCCAATGGGAGCGTCTATGGAGCCCGGGGGAGCCTCTCTAGTGGCCTATGGAGCGAATGGGAGCGTCTATAGAGCCCGGGGGAGCCTCTCTAGTGGCCTATGGAGCCAATGGGAGCGTCTATAGAGCCCGGGGAGCCTCTCTAGTGGCCTCTGGAGCCAATGGGAGCGTCTATAGAGCCCGGGGGAGCCTCTCTAGTGGCCTATGGAGCCAATGGGAGAGTCTATAGAGCCCGGGGAGCCTCTATAGTGGCCTATGGAGCCAATGGGAGCGTCTATAGAGCCCGTTGGAGCCTCTCTAGAGGCCTATGGAGCCAATGGGAGCGTCTATAGAGCCTGTGGGAGCCTCTCTAGTGGCCTATGGAGCCAATGGGAGCGTCTATAGAGCCCGGGGGAGCCTCTCTACTGGCCTATGGAGCCAATGGGAGCGTCTATAGAGCCCGGGGAGCCTCTCGAGTGGCCTATGGAGCCAATGGGAGCGTCTATAGAGTCCGGGGAGTCTCTAGAGGCCTATGGAGCCAATGGGAGCGTCTATAGAGCCCGGGAGCCTCTCTAGTGGCCTATGGAGCCAATGGGAGCGTCTATAGAGCCGGGGAGCCTCTCTCTAGTGGCCTATGGAGCCAATGGGAGCGTCTATAGAGCCCGGGGGAGCCTCTCTAGTGGCCTGTGGAGCCAATGGGAGCGTCTATAGAGCCCGGGGAGCCTCTCTAGTGGCCTGTGGAGCCAATGGGAGCGTCTATAGAGCCCAAGGGAGCCTCTCTAGTGGCCTATGGAGCCAATGGGAGCGTCTATGGAGACCGGGGAAGCCTCTCTAGTGGCCTATGGAGCCAATGGGAGCGTCTATAGAGCCCGGGGGGGCCTCTCTAGTGGCCTATGGAGCCAATGGGAGCGTCTATAGAGCCCGGGGGAGCCTCTCTAGTGGCCTATGGAGCCAATGGGAGCGTCTATAGAGCCCGGCGGAGCCTCTCTTCTGGCCTATGGAGCCAATGGGAGCGTCTATAGAGCCCGGGGGAGCCTCTCTAGTGGCCTATGGAGCCAATGGGAGCGTCTATAGAGCCCGGCGGACCCTCTCTAGAGGCCTATGGAGCCAATGGGAGCGTCTATAGGCCCAGGGAGCCTATCTAGTGGCCTATGGAGCCAATGGGAGCGTCTATAGAGCCCGGGAGCCTCTCTAGTGGCCTATGGAGCCAATGGAGAGCGTCTATAGAGCCCGGCGGAGACCTCTCTTCTGGCCTATGGAGCCAATGGGAGCGTCTATAGAGCCCGGGGAGCCTCTCTAGTGGCCTGTGGAGCCAATGGGAGTCTATAGTCTATAGTGGCCTATGGAGCCAATGGGAGGTCTATAGAGCCGGGGAGCCTCTCTAGAGGCCTATGGAGCCAATGGAAGCGTCTATAGAGCCGGGGAGCATCTCCAGTGGCCTCTGGAGCCAATGGGAGCGTCTATAGAGCCCGGGAGCCTCTCTAGTGGCCTATGGAGCCAATGGGAGCGTCTATAGAGCCGGGGAGCCTCTCTCTAGTGGCCTATGGAGCCAATGGGAGCGTCTATAGAGCCCGGGGAGCCTCTCTAGTGGCCTATGGAGCCAATGGGAGCGTCTATAGAGCCCGGGGGAGCCTCTCTAGTGGCCCATGGAGCCAATGGGAGCGTCTATAGAGCCCGGGGGAGCCTCTCTAGTGGCCTATGGAGCCAATGGGAGCGTCTATAGAGCCCGGGGGAGCCTCTCTAGTGGCCTATGGAGCCAATGGGAGCTTCTATAGAGCCCGGGGGAGCCTCTCTAGTGGCCTATGGAGCCAATGGGAGCGTCTATAGAGCCCGGGGAGCCTCTCTAGTGGCCTCTGGAGCCAATGGGAGCGTCTATAGAGCCCGGGGGAGCCTCTCTAGTGGCCTATGGAGCCAATGGGAGCGTCTATAGAGCCCGGGGGAGCCTCTCTAGTGGCCTATGGAGCCAATGGGTGCGTCTATAGAGCCCGGGGAACCTCTAGTGGCCCTATGGAGCCAATGGGAGCGTCTATAGAGCCCGGGGGAGCCTCTCTAGTGGCCTAAGGAGCCAATGGGAGCGTCTATAGAGCCCTGGGAGCCTCTCATCTGGCCTATGGAGCCAATGGGAGCGTCTATAGAGCCCGGGGAGCCTCTCTACTGGCCTATGGAGCCAATGGGAGCGTCTATAGAGCCCGGGGGAGCCTCTCTAGAGGCCTATGGAGCCAATGGGAGCGTCTATAGAGCCCGGGGAGCCTCTCTAGTGGCCTGTGGAGCCAATGGAAGCGTCTATAGAGCCCGGGGGAGCCTCTCTAGTGGCCTATGGAGCCAATGGGAGCGTCTATAGAGCCCGGGGAGCCTCTCTAGTGGCCTATGGAGCCAATGGGAGCGTCTATAGAGCCCGGGGGAGCCTCTCTAGTGGCCTATGGAGCCAATGGGAGCGTCTATAGAGCCCGGGGAGCCTCTCTAGTGGCCTGTGGAGCCAATGGGAGCGTCTATAGAGCCCGGGGGAGCCTCTCTAGTGGCCTGTGGAGCCAATGGGAGCGTCTATAGAGCCCGGGGAGCCTCTCTAGTGGCCTATGGAGCCAATGGGAGCGTCTATAGAGCCCGGGGGAGCCTCTCTAGTGGCCTATGCAGCGAATGGGAGCGTCTATAGAGCCGGGGAGCCTCTCTTCTGGCCTATGGAGCCAATGGGAGCGTCTATAGAGCCCGGGGAGCCTCTAGTGGCCTATGGAGCCAATGGGAGCGTCTATAGAGCCCGGGGAGCCTCTCTAGTGGCCTGTGGAGCCAATGGAGCGTCTATAGAGCCCGGGAGCCTCTCTAGTGGCCTATGGAGCCAATGGGAGCGTCTATAGAGCCCGGGAGCCTCTCTAGTGGCCTATGGAGCCAATGGGAGCGTCTATAGAGCCCGGGGAGCCTCTCTAGTGGCCTGTGGAGCCAATGGGGAGCGTCTATGGAGCCAAGCCCGGGAGCTCTAGTGGCCTAGAGCCCAAGGGATGGAGCCAATGGGAGCGTCTATAGAGCCCGGGAGCCTCTCTAGTGGCCTATGGAGCCAATGGGAGCGTCTATAGAGCCCGGGGAGCCTCTCTAGTGGCCTGTGGAGCCAATAAAGGGAGCGTCTATAGAGCCCGGGGAGCTCTCTAGAGCCCGGGGGAGCCTCTCTAGTGGCCTATGGAGCCAATGGGAGCGTCTATAGAGCCTCCCAATGGGGGAGCCTCTCTAGTGGCCTATGGAGCCAATGGGAGCGTCTATAGAGCCCGGGGAGCCTCTCTAGTGGCCTATGGAGCCAATGGGAGCGTCTATAGAGCCCGGGGGAGCCTCTCTAGTGGCCTATGGAGCCAATGGGAGCGTCTATAGAGCCCGGGGAGCCTCTCTAGAGGCCTCTGGAGCCAATGGGAGCGTCTATAGAGCCCGGGGGAGCCTATCTAGTGGCCTATGGAGCCAATGGGAGCGTCTATAGAGCCCGGGGGAGCCTCTCTAGTGGCCTATGGAGCCAATGGAAGCGTCTATAGAGCCCGGGGGAGCCTCTCTTCTGGCCTTTGGAGCCAATGGGAGCGTCTATAGAGCCCGGCGGAGCCTCTCTTCTGGCCTATGGAGCCAATGGGAGCGTCTATAGAGCCCGGGGGAGCCTCTCTAGTGGCCTATGGAGCCAAAGGGAGCGTCTATAGAGCCGGGGGAGCCTCTCAAGTGGCCTATGGAGCCAATGGGAGCGTCTATAGAGCCCGGGGGAGCCTCTCTAGTGGCCTATGGAGCCAATGGGAGCGTCTATAGAGCCCGGGGAGCCTCTCTAGTGGCCTGTGGAGCCAATGGGAGCGTCTATAGAGCCCGGGGGAGCCTCTCTAGTGGCCTATGGAGCCAATGGGAGCGTCTATAGAGCCCGGGGGAGCCTCTCTAGTGGCCTATGCAGCGAATGGGAGCGTCTATAGAGCCCGGGGGAGCCTCTCTACTGGCCTATGGAGCCAATGGGAGCGTCTATAGAGCCCGGGGAGCCTCTCTAGTGGCCTATGGAGCCAATGGGAGCGTCTATAGAGCCCGGGGAGCCTCTCTAGTGGCCTATGGAGCCAATGGGAGCGTCTATAGAGCCCGTGGGAGCCTCTCTAGTGGCCTGTGGAGCCAATGGGAGCGTCTATAGAGCCCGGGGGAGCCTCTCTAGTGGCCTATGGAGCCAATGGGAGCGTCTATAGAGCCGGGGGAGCCTCTCTAGTGGCCTATGGAGCCAAAGGGAGCGTCTATAGAGCCCGTGGGAGCCTCTATAGAGCCTATGGAGCCAATGGGAGCGTCTATAGAGCCCGTGGGAGCCTCTCTAGTGGCCTAAGGAGCCAATGGGAGCGTCTATAGAGCCCTGGGGAGCCTCTCATCTGGCCTATGGAGCCAATGGGAGCGTCTATAGAGCCCGGGGGAGCCTCTCTAGTGGCCTATGGAGCCAATGGGAGCGTCTATAGAGTCCGGGGGAGCCTCTCTAGAGGCCTATGGAGCCAATGGGAGCGTCTATAGAGCCCGGGGAGCCTCTCTAGTGGCCTATGGAGCCAATGGGAGCGTCTATAGAGCCCGGGAGCCTCTCTAGTGGCCTATGGAGCCAATGGGAGCGTCTATAGAGCCCGGGGGAGCCTCTCTAGTGGCCTATGGAGCCAATGGGAGCGTCTATAGAGCCCGGGGAGCCTCTCTAGTGGCCTATGGAGCCAATGGAAGCGTCTATAGAGCCCGGGGAGCCTCTCTCGTGGCCTATGGAGCCAATGGGAGCGTCTATGGAGACCGGGGAGCCTCTCTAGTGGCCTATGGAGCCAATGGGAGCGTCTATAGAGCCCGGGGGAGCCTCTCTAGTGGCCTATGGAGCCAATGGGAGCGTCTATAGAGCCCGTGGGAGCCTCTCTAGTGGCCTCTGGAGCCAATGGGAGCGTCTATAGAGCCCGGGAGCCTCTCTAGTGGCCTATGGAGCCAATGGGAGCGTCTATAGAGCCCGTTGGAGCCTCTCTAGAGGCCTATGGAGCCAATGGGAGCGTCTATAGAGCCTGGGAGCCTCTCTAGTGGCCTCTGGAGCCAATGGGAGCGTCTATAGAGCCCTGTGGGAGCCTCTCATCTGGCCTATGGAGCCAATGGGAGCGTCTATAGAGCCCGGGAGCCTCTCTAGTGGCCTATGGAGCCAATGGGAGCGTCTATAGAGCCCGGGAGCCTCTTTAGTGGCCTATGGAGCCAATGGGAGCGTCTATAGAGCCCGGGAGCTCTCTTCTGGCCTATGGAGCCAATGGGAGCGTCTATAGAGCCGGGGAGCCTCTCTTCTGGCCTATGGAGCCAATGGGAGCGTCTATAGAGCCGGGGAGCCTCTCTAGTGGCCTATGGAGCCAATGGGAGCGTCTATAGAGCCCGGGGAGCCTCTCTAGTGGCCTATGGAGCCAATGGGAGCGTCTATAGAGCCGGGAGCATCTCTAGTGGCCTGTGGAGCCAATGGGAGCGTCTGCTCTATAGTGCCGGGGAGCCTCTCTAGTGGCCTATGGAGCCAATGGGAGCGTCTATAGAGCCCGGGGGAGCCTCTCTAGTGGCCTATGGAGCCAATGGGAGCGTCTATAGAGCCCGGGGAGCCTCTCTAGTGGCCTATGGAGCGAATGGGAGCGTCTATAGAGCCCGGGGGAGCCTCTCTAGTGGCCTATGGAGCCAATGGGAGCGTCTATAGAGCCCGGGGAGCCTCTCTAGTGGCCTATGGAGCCAATGGGGAGCGTCTATAGAGCCCGGGGGAGCCTCTCTAGTGGCCTATGGAGCCAATGGGAGCGTCTATAGAGCCCGGGGAGCCTCTCTAGTGGCCTCTGGAGCCAATGGGAGCGTCTATAGAGCCGGGGGGAGCCTCTCTAGTGGCCTATGGAGCCAATGGGAGCGTCTATAGAGCCCGGGGAGCCTCTCTAGTGGCCTATGGAGCCAATGGGAGCGTCTATAGAGCCCGTGGGAGCCTCTCTAGAGGCCTATGGAGCCAATGGGAGCGTCTATAGAGCCTGTGGGAGCCTCTCTAGTGGCCTATGGAGCCAATGGGAGCGTCTATAGAGCCCGTGGGAGCCTCTCTTCTGGCCTATGGAGCCAATGGGAGCGTCTATAGAGCCCGGGGAGCCTCTCTAGTGGCCTATGGAGCCAATGGGAGCGTCTATAGAGCCCGGGGGAGCTCTCTAGTGGCCTATGGAGCCAATGGGAGCGTCTATAGAGCCCGGGGGAGCCTCTCTAGTGGCCTATGGAGCCAATGGGAGCGTCTATAGAGCCCGGGGGAGCCTCTCTAGTGGCCTCTGCAGCCAATGGGAGCGTCTATAGAGCCCGGGGGAGCCTCTCTAGTGGCCTATGGAGCCAATGGGAGCGTCTATAAAGCCCAAGGGAGCCTCTCTAGTGGCCTATGGAGCCAATGGGAGCGTCTATAGAGAGCCCGGGGAGCCTCTCTAGTGGCCTATGGAGCCAATGGGAGCGTCTATAGAGCCCGGGGAGCCTCTCTAGTGGCCTGTGGAGCCAATGGGAGCGTCTATAGAGCCCGGGGAGCCTCTCTAGTGGCCTCTGGAGCCAATGGGAGCGTCTATAGAGCCGGGAGCCTCTCTAGTGGCCTATGGAGCCAATGGGAGCGTCTATAGAGGCCCGTTGGAACCTCTAGAGGCCTATGGAGCCAATGGGAGCGTCTATAGAGCCTGTGGGAGCCTCTCTAGTGGCCTAATGGAGCCAATGGAGCGTCTATAGAGCCCTGGGAGCCTCTCTCTGGCCTATGGAGCCAATGGGAGCGTCTATAGAGCCCGGGAGCCTCTCTAGTGGCCTATGGAGCCAATGGGAGCGTCTATAGAGCCCGGGGAGCCTCTCTAGTGGCCTATGGAGCCAATGGGAGCGTCTATAGAGCCCGGGGAGACTCTCTTCTGGCCTATGGAGCCAATGGGAGCGTCTATAGAGCCCGGGGAGCCTCTCTAGTGGCCTATGGAGCCAATGGGAGCGTCTATAGAGCCCGGGGAGCCTCTCTAGTGGCCTATGGAGCCAATGGGAGCGTCTATAGAGCCCGGGGAGCCTCTCTAGTGGCCTATGGAGCCAATGGGAGCGTCTATAGAGCCCGGGAGCATCTCTAGTGGCCTCTGGAGCCAATGGGAGCGTCTATAGAGCCCGGGAGCCTCTCTAGTGGCCTGTGGAGCCAATGGGAGCGTCTATAGAGCCCAAGGGAGCCTCTCTAGTGGCCTATGGAGCCAATGGGAGCGTCTATAGAGCCCGGGGAGCCTCTCTAGTGGCCTATGCAGCGAATGGGAGCGTCTATAGAGCCCGGGGGAGCCTCTCTACTGGCCTATGGAGCCAATGGGAGCGTCTATAGAGCCCGGGGAGCCTCTCTCAGTGGCCTATGGAGCCAATGGGGGCGTCTATAGAGCCCGGGAGCCTCTCTAGTGGCCTATGGAGCCAATGGGAGCGCGTCTATAGAGCCCGTGGGAGCCTCTCTAGTGGCCTCTGGAGCCAATGGGAGCGTCTATAGAGCCCGGGGAGCTCTCTAGTGGCCTATGGAGCCAATGGGAGCGTCTATAGAGCCCGGGAGCCTCTATAGTGGCCTATGGAGCCAAAGGGAGCGTCTATAGAGCCCGGGAAGCCTCTATAGAGGCCTATGGAGCCAATGGGAGCGTCTATAGAGCCTGTGGGAGCCTCTCTAGTGGCCTATGGAGCCAATGGGAGCGTCTATAGAGCCTGTGGGAGCCTCTCTTCTGGCCTATGGAGCCAATGGGAGCGTCTATAGAGCCCGGGGGAGCCTCTCTAGTGGCCTATGGAGCCAATGGGAGCGTCTATAGAGCCCGGGGAGCCTCTCTAGAGGCCTATGGAGCCAATGGGAGCGTCTATAGAGCCCGGGGGAGCCTCTCTAGTGGCCTATGGAGCCAATGGGAGCGTCTATAGAGCCCGGGGGAGCCTCTCTAGTGGCCTATGGAGCCAATGGGAGCGTCTATAGAGCCCGGGGAGCCTCTCTTCTGGCCTATGGAGCCAATGGGAGCGTCTATAGAGCCCGGGGAGCCTCTCTAGTGGCCTATGGAGCCAATGGGAGCGTCTATAGAGCCCGGGGAGCCTCTCTAGTGGCCTATGGAGCCAATGGGAGCTTCTATAGAGCCCGGGGGAGCCTCTCTAGTGGCCTATGGAGCCAATGGGAGCGTCTATAGAGCCCGGGGGAGCCTCTCTAGTGGCCTATGGAGCCAATGGGAGCGTCTATAGAGCCCGGGGGAGCCTCTCTAGTGGCCTGTGGAGCCAATGGGAGCGTCTATAGAGCCAAGGGAGCCTCTCTAGTGGCCTATGGAGCCAATGGGAGCGTCTATAGAGCCCGGGGGAGCCTCTCTAGTGGCCTATGGAGCCAATGGGAGCGTCTATAGAGCCCGGGGAGCCTCTCTAGTGGCCTATGGAGCCAATGGGAGCGTCTATAGAGCCCGGGGGAGCCTCTCTAGTAGCCTATGGAGCCAATGGGAGCGTCTATAGAGCCCGTGGGAGCCTCTCTAGTGGCCTATGGAGCCAATGGGAGCGTCTATAGAGCCCGTGGGAGCCTCTCTAGTGGCCTATGGAGCCAATGGGAGCGTCTATAGAGCCCGGGGGAGCCTCTCTAGTGGCCTATGGAGCCAATGGGAGCGTCTATAGAGCCCGGGGAGCCTCTCTAGTGGCCTATGGAGCCAATGGGTGCGTCTATAGAGCCCGTGGGAGCCTCTCTAGTGGCCTATGGAGCCAATGGGAGCGTCTATAGAGCCTGTGGGAGCCTCTCTAGTGGCCTAAGGAGCCAATGGGAGCGTCTATAGAGCCCTGGGGAGCCTCTCATCTGGCCTATGGAGCCAATGGGAGCGTCTATAGAGCCCGGGGGAGCCTCTCTAGTGGCCTATGGAGCCAATGGGAGCGTCTATAGAGCCCGGGGAGCCTCTCTAGAGGCCTATGGAGCCAATGGGAGCGTCTATAGAGCCCGGGAGCCTCTCTAGTGGCCTATGGAGCCAATGGGAGCGTCTATAGAGCCCGGGGAGCCTCTCTAGTGGCCTATGGAGCCAATGGGAGCGTCTATAGAGCCTGGGAGCCTCTCTAGTGGCCTATGGAGCCAATGGAGCGTCTATAGAGCCCGGGAGCTCTAGTGGCCTCTGGAGCCAATGGGAGCGTCTATAGAGCCCGGGGGAGCCTCTCTAGTGGCCTGTGGAGCCAATGGGAGCGTCTATAGAGCCCGGGGAGCCTCTCTAGTGGCCTATGGAGCCAATGGGAGCGTCTATAGAGCCCGGGGAGCCTCTCTAGTGGCCTATGGAGCCAATGGGAGCGTCTATAGAGCCCGGGGGAGCCTCTCTAGTGGCCTGTGGAGCCAATGGGAGCGTCTATAGAGCCCGGGAGCTCTCTAGTGGCCTCTGGAGCCAATGGGAGCGTCTATAGAGCCCGGGGGAGCCTCTCTAGTGGCCTATGGAGCCAATGGGAGCGTCTATAGAGCCCGGGAGCCTCTCTAGTGGCCTATGGAGCCAATGGGAGCGTCTATAGAGCCTGGGAGCCTCTCTAGTGGCCTATGGAGCCAATGGGAGCGTCTATAGAGCCCGGGGAGCCTCTCATCTGGCCTATGGAGCCAATGGGAGCGTCTATAGAGCCCGGGGAGCTCTCTAGTGGCCTATGGAGCCAATGGGAGCGTCTATAGAGCCTGGGGAGCTCTCTAGTGGCCTATGGAGCCAATGGGAGCGTCTATAGAGCCCGGGAGCCTCTCTAGTGGCCTATGGAGCCAATGGGAGCGTCTATAGAGCCTGGGGAGCCTCTCTAGTGGCCTATGGAGCCAATGGGAGCGTCTATAGAGCCCGGGGAGCCTCTCTCTGGCCTATGGAGCCAATGGGAGCGTCTATAGAGCCCGGGGAGCCTCTCTAGTGGCCTATGGAGCCAATGGGAGCGTCTATAGAGCCCGGGGAGCCTCTCTAGTGGCCTATGGAGCCAATGGGAGCGTCTATAGAGCCCGGGAGCCTCTGGGAGCCTCTAGTGGCCTATGGAGCCAATGGGAGCGTCTATAGAGCCCGGGGAGCTCTCTAGTGGCCTGTGGAGCCAATGGGAGCGTCTATAGAGCCCGGGGAGCCTCTCTCTAGTGGCCTATGGAGCCAATGGGAGCGTCTATAGAGCCCGGGAGCCTCTCTAGTGGCCTATGGAGCCAATGGGAGCGTCTATAGAGCCCGGGGAGCCTCTCTAGTGGCCTATGGAGCCAATGGGAGCGTCTATAGAGCCCGGGGAGCCTCTCTAGTGGCCTATGGAGCCAATGGGAGCGTCTATAGAGCCCGGGAGCCTCTCTAGTGGCCTATGGAGCCAATGGGAGCGTCTATAGAGCCCGGGGAGCCTCTCTAGTGGCCTCTGGAGCCAATGGGAGCGTCTATAGAGCCCGGGAGCCTCTCTAGTGGCCTATGGAGCCAATGGGAGCGTCTATAGAGCCCGGGGAGCCTCTCTAGTGGCCTATGGAGCCAATGGGAGCGTCTATAGAGCCCGGGAGCCTCTCTAGTGGCCTATGGAGCCAATGGGAGCGTCTATAGAGCCTGTGGGAGCCTCTCTAGTGGCCTATGGAGCCAATGGGAGCGTCTATAGAGCCCTGGGAGCCTCTCTCTGGCCTATGGAGCCAATGGGAGCGTCTATAGAGCCCGGGAGCCTCTCTAGTGGCCTATGGAGCCAATGGGAGCGTCTATAGAGCCCGGGGAGCCTCTCTAGTGGCCTATGGAGCCAATGGGAGCGTCTATAGAGCCCGGGGAGCCTCTCTAGTGGCCTATGGAGCCAATGGGAGCGTCTATAGAGCCCGGAGGGGGAGCCTCTCTAGTGGCCTATGGAGCCAATGGGAGCGTCTATAGAGCCCGGGGAGCCTCTCTAGTGGCCTATGGAGCCAATGGGAGCGTCTATAGAGCCCGGGGAGCCTCTCTAGTGGCCTGTGGAGCCAATGGGAGCGTCTATAGAGCCCGGGGAGCCTCTCTAGTGGCCTGTGGAGCCAATGGGAGCGTCTATAGAGCCCGGGGAGCCTCTCTAGTGGCCTATGGAGCCAATGGGAGCGTCTATAGAGCCCGGGGGAGCCTCTCTAGTGGCCTATGGAGCCAATGGGAGCGTCTATAGAGCCCGGGAGCCTCTCTAGTGGCCTATGGAGCCAATGGGAGCGTCTATAGAGCCCGGGGAGCCTCTCTAGTGGCCTCTGGAGCCAATGGGAGCGTCTATAGAGCCCGGGAGCCTCTCTAGTGGCCTCTGGAGCCAATGGGAGCGTCTATAGAGCCCGGGGAGCCTCTCTAGTGGCCTATGGAGCCAATGGGAGCGTCTATAGAGCCCGGGAGCCTCTCTAGTGGCCTATGGAGCCAATGGGAGCGTCTATAGAGCCCGTGGGAGCCTCTCTAGTGGCCTATGGAGCCAATGGGAGCGTCTATAGAGCCCGGGGGAGCCTCTCTAGTGGCCTATGGAGCCAATGGGAGCGTCTATAGAGCCCGGGGAGCCTCTCTAGTGGCCTATGGAGCCAATGGGAGCGTCTATAGAGCCCGGGGAGCCTCTCTCTGGCCTAGAGGCCTATGGAGCCAATGGGAGCGTCTATAGAGCCCGGGGGAGCCTCTCTAGTGGCCTATGGAGCCAATGGGAGCGTCTATAGAGCCCGGGGAGCCTCTCTAGTGGCCTATGGAGCCAATGGAAGCGTCTATAGAGCCCGGGGGAGCCTCTCTAGTGGCCTATGGAGCCAATGGGAGCGTCTATAGAGCCCGGGGAGCCTCTCTAGTGGCCTGTGGAGCCAATGGGAGCGTCTATAGAGCCCGGGGAGCCTCTCTCGTGGCCTATGGAGCCAATGGGAGCGTCTATAGAGCCCGGGGGAGCCTCTCTAGTGGCCTATGGAGCCAATGGGAGCGTCTATAGAGCCCGGGGAGCCTCTCTAGTGGCCTATGGAGCCAATGGGAGCGTCTATAGAGCCCGGGGGAGCCTCTCTAGTGGCCTATGGAGCCAATGGGAGCGTCTATAGAGCCCGGCGGAGCCTCTCTAGTGGCCTATGGAGCCAATGGGAGCGTCTATAGAGCCTGGGAGCCTCTCTAGTGGCCTATGGAGCCAATGGGAGCGTCTATAGAGCCCGGGGGAGCCTCTCTAGTGGCCTATGGAGCCAATGGGAGCGTCTATAGAGCCCGGGGAGCCTCTCTAGTGGCCTATGGAGCCAATGGGAGCGTCTATAGAGCCTGGGAGCCTCTCTAGTGGCCTATGGAGCCAATGGGAGCGTCTATAGAGCCCGGGGAGCTCTCTAGTGGCCTGTGGAGCCAATGGGAGCGTCTATAGAGCCTGGGGAGCCTCTCTAGTGGCCTATGGAGCCAATGGGAGCGTCTATAGAGCCGGGGAGCCTCTCTAGTGGCCTATGGAGCCAATGGGAGCGTCTATAGAGCCCGGGGAGCTCTCTAGTGGCCTATGGAGCCAATGGGAGCGTCTATAGAGCCCGGGAGCCTCTCTACTGGCCTATGGAGCCAATGGGAGCGTCTATAGAGCCCGGGGAGCCTCTCTAGTGGCCTATGGAGCCAATGGGAGCGTCTATAGAGCCCGGGAGCCTCTCTAGTGGCCTATGGAGCCAATGGGAGCGTCTATAGAGCCCGGGGGAGCCTCTCTAGTGGCCTCTGGAGCCAATGGGAGCGTCTATAGAGCCGGGGAGCCTCTCTAGTGGCCTATGGAGCCAATGGGAGCGTCTATAGAGCCCGGGGAGCCTCTCTAGTGGCCTATGGAGCCAATGGGAGCGTCTATAGAGCCGTGGGAGCCCTCTAGTGGCCTATGGAGCCAATGGGAGCGTCTATAGAGCCTGTGGGAGCCTCTCTAGTGGCCTATGGAGCCAATGGGAGCGTCTATAGAGCCCGGGAGCCTCTCATCTGGCCTATGGAGCCAATGGGAGCGTCTATAGAGCCCGGGGAGCCTCTCTAGTGGCCTATGGAGCCAATGGGAGCGTCTATAGAGCCCGGGAGCTCTCTAGTGGCCTATGGAGCCAATGGGAGCGTCTATAGAGCCCGGGGAGCCTCTCTAGTGGCCTATGGAGCCAATGGGAGCGTCTATAGAGCCCGGGGGAGCCTCTCTAGTGGCCTATGGAGCCAATGGGAGCGTCTATAGAGCCCGGGGGAGCCTCTCTAGTGGCCTGTGGAGCCAATGGGAGCGTCTATAGAGCCCGGGGGAGCCTCTCTAGTGGCCTATGGAGCCAATGGGAGCGTCTATAGAGCCCGGGGAGCCTCTCTAGTGGCCTATGGAGCCAATGGGAGCGTCTATAGAGCCCGGGGAGCCTCTCTAGTGGCCTATGGACCCAATGGGAGCGTCTATAGAGCCCGGGGGAGCCTCTCTAGTGGCCTCTTGAGCCAATGGGAGCGTCTATAGAGCCCGGGGGAGCCTCTCTAGTGGCCTATGGAGCCAATGGGAGCTTCTATAGAGCCCGGGGGAGCCTCTCTAGTGGCCTCTGGAGCCAATGGGAGCGTCTATAGAGCCCGGGGGAGCCTCTCTAGTGGCCTCTGGAGCCAATGGGAGCGTCTATAGAGCCCGGGGAGCCTCTCTAGTGGCCTATGGAGCCAATGGGAGCGTCTATAGAGCCCGGGGGAGCCTCTCTAGTGGCCTATGGAGCCAATGGGAGCGTCTATAGAGCCCGGGGAACCTCTAGAGCCCTATGGAGCCAATGGGAGCGTCTATAGAGCCCGTGGGAGCCTCTCTAGTGGCCTATGGAGCCAATGGGAGCGTCTATAGAGCCCGGGAGCCTCTCATCTGGCCTATGGAGCCAATGGGAGCGTCTATAGAGCCCGGGGGAGCCTCTCTACAGGCCTATGGAGCCAATGGGAGCGTCTATAGAGCCCGGGGAGCCTCTCTAGAGGCCTATGGAGCCAATGGGAGCGTCTATAGAGCCCGGGGGAGCCTCTCTAGTGGCCTATGGAGCCAATGGGAGCGTCTATAGAGCCCGGGGGAGCCTCTCTAGTGGCCTATGGAGCCAATGGGAGCTTCTATAGAGCCCGGGGGAGCCTCTCTAGTGGCCTGTGGAGCCAATGGGAGCGTCTATAGAGCCCGTGGGAGCCTCTCTAGTGGCCTGTGGAGCCAATGGGAGCGTCTATAGAGCCCGGGGGAGCCTCTCTAGTGGCCTATGGAGCCAATGGGAGCGTCTATAGAGCCCGGGGAGCCTCTCTAGTGGCCTATGGAGCGAATGGGAGCGTCTATAGAGCCCGGGGGAGCCTCTCTTCTGGCCTATGGAGCCAATGGGAGCGTCTATAGAGCCCGGGGGAGCCTCTCTAGTGGCCTATGGAGCCAATGGGAGCGTCTATAGAGCCCGGGGAGCCTCTCTAGTGGCCTATGGAGCCAATGGGAGCGTCTATAGAGCCCGGGAGCCTCTCTAGTGGCCTATGGAGCCAATGGGAGCGTCTATAGAGCCCGGGAGCCTCTCTAGTGGCCTATGGAGCCAATGGGAGCGTCTATAGAGCCCGGGGAGCCTCTATTCTGGCCTATGGAGCCAATGGGAGCGTCTATAGAGCCCGGGGAGCCTCTCTTCTGGCCTATGGAGCCAATGGGAGCGTCTATAGAGCCCGGGGGAGCCTCTCTAGTGGCCTATGGAGCCAATGGGAGCTTCTATAGAGCCCGGGGGAGCCTCTCAACTGGCCTATGGAGCCAATGGGAGCGTCTATAGAGCCCGGGGGAGCCTCTCTAGTGGCCTATGGAGCCAATGGGAGCGTCTATAGAGCCCGGGGGAGCCTCTCTAGTGGCCTGTGGAGCCAATGGGAGCGTCTATAGAGCCCAAGGGAGCCTCTCTAGTGGCCTAAGGAGCCAATGGGAGCGTCTATAGAGCCCTGCGGAGCCTCTCATCTGGCCTATGGAGCCAATGGGAGCGTCTATAGAGCCCGGGGGAGCCTCTCTAGTGGCCTATGGAGCCAATGGGAGCGTCTATAGAGCCCGGGGAGTCTCTCTAGTGGCCTATGGAGCCAATGGGAGCGTCTATAGAGCCCGGGGAGCCTCTCTAGTGGCCTATGGAGCCAATGGGAGCGTCTATAGAGCCGGGAGCCTCTCTAGTGGCCTGTGGAGCCAATGGAAGCATCTATAAAGCCCGGGAGCCTCTCTAGTGGCCTATGGAGCCAATGGGAGCGTCTATGGAGACCGGGGGAGCCTCTCTAGTGGCCTATGCAGCGAATGGGAGCGTCTATAGAGCCCGGGGGAGCCTCTCTAGTGGCCTGTGGAGCCAATGGGAGCGTCTATAGAGCCCGGGGGAGCCTCTCTAGTGGCCTCTGGAGCCAATGGGAGCGTCTATAGAGCCCGGGGGAGCCTCTCTAGTGGCCTATGGAGCCAATGGGAGCGTCTATAGAGCCCGTTGGGACCTATATAGTGGCCTATGGAGCCAATGGGGAGCGTCTATAGAGCCTGTGGGAGCCTCTCTAGTGGCCTATGGAGCCAATGGGAGCGTCTATAGAGCCTGGGAGCCTCTCATCTGGCGTATGGAGCCAATGGGAGCGTCTATAGAGCCCGGGGAGCCTCTCTAGTGGCCTATGGAGCCAATGGGAGCGTCTATAGAGCCCGGGGGAGCCTCTCTAGTGGCCTATGGAGCCAATGGGAGCGTCTATAGAGCCCGGGGGAGCCTATCTAGTGGCCTATGGAGCCAATGGGAGCGTCTATAGAGCCCGGGGGAGCCTCTCTAGTGGCCTATGGAGCCAATGGGAGCGTCTATAGAGCCCGGGGAGACTCTCTTCTGGCCTATGGAGCCAATGGGAGCGTCTATAGAGCCCGGGGAGCCTCTCTTCTGGCCTATGGAGCCAATGGGAGCGTCTATAGAGCCCGGGGAGCCTCTCTAGTGGCCTATGGAGCCAATGGGAGCGTCTATAGAGCCCGGGGAGTCTCTCTAGAGGCCTATGGAGCCAATGGGAGCGTCTATAGAGCCCGGGGGAGCCTCTCTAGTGGCCTGTGGAGCCAATGGGAGCGTCTATAGAGCCCGGGGAGCCTCTCTAGTGGCCTATGGAGCCAATGGGAGCGTCTATAGAGCCCGGGGAGCCTCTCTAGTGGCCTATGGAGCCAATGGGAGCGTCTATAGAGCCCGGGGAGCCTCTCTACTGGCCTATGGAGCCAATGGGAGCGTCTATAGAGCCCGGGGAGCCTCTCTATTGGCCTATGGAGCCAATGGGAGCGTCTATAGAGCCCGGGGGAGCCTCTCTAGTGGCCTATGGAGCCAATGGGAGCGTCTATAGAGCCCGTGGGAGCCTCTCTAGTGGCCTCTGGAGCCAATGGGAGCGTCTATAGAGCCCGTGGGAGCCTCTCTAGTGGCCTATGGAGCCAATGGGAGCGTCTATAGAGCCCGGGGGAGCCTCTCTAGTGGCCTATGGAGCCAATGGGAGCGTCTATAGAGCCGTGGGAACCTCTAGTGGCCTATGGAGCCAATGGGAGCGTCTATAGAGCCTGGGAGCCTCTCAGTGGCCTATGGAGCCAATGGGAGCGTCTATAGAGCCCTGGGAGCCTCTCTTCTGGCCTATGGAGCCAATGGGAGCGTCTATAGAGCCCGGGGAGCCTCTCTACTGGCCTATGGAGCCAATGGGAGCGTCTATAGAGCCCGGGGGAGCCTCTCTAGTAGCCTATGGAGCCAATGGGAGCGTCTATAGAGCCCGGGGGAGCCTCTCTAGTGGCCTATGGAGCCAATGGGAGCGTCTATAGAGCCCGGGGAGCCTCTCTAGTGGCCTGGAGCCAATGGGAGCGTCTATAGAGCCCGGGAGCCTCTCTAGTGGCCTATGGAGCCAATGGGAGCGTCTATAGAGCCCCGGGGAGCCTCTCTAGTGGCCTAATGGAGCCAAAGGGTGCGTCTATAGAGCCGTGGGAGCCTCTAGAGAGCCTATGGAGCCAATGGGAGCGTCTATAGAGCCTGTGGGAGCCTCTCTAGTGGCCTAATGGAGCCAATGGGAGCGTCTATAGAGCCCTGGGAGCCTCTCATCTGGCCTATGGAGCCAATGGGAGCGTCTATAGAGCCCGGGAGCCTCTCTAGTGGCCTATGGAGCCAATGGGAGCGTCTATAGAGTCCGGGGGAGCCTCTCTAGAGGCCTATGGAGCCAATGGGAGCGTCTATAGAGCCTGGGGGAGCCTCTCTAGTGGCCTATGGAGCCAATGGGAGCGTCTATAGAGCCCGGGGGAGCCTCTCTAGTGGCCTATGGAGCCAATGGGAGCGTCTATAGAGCCCGGGGAGCCTCTCTAGTGGCCTATGGAGCCAATGGGAGCGTCTATAGAGCCCGGGGAGCCTCTCTAGTGGCCTATGGAGCCAATGGGAGCGTCTATAGAGCCCGGGGAGCCTCTCTAGTGGCCTATGGAGCCAATGGGAGCGTCTATAGAGCCCGGGGAGCCTCTCTAGTGGCCTATGGAGCCAATGGAGCGTCTATAGAGCCCGGGGGAGCCTCTCTAGTGGCCTATGGAGCCAATGGGAGCGTCTATAGAGCCCGGGGGAGCCTCTCTAGTGGCCTATGGAGCCAATGGAAGCGTCTATAGAGCCCGGGGAGCCTCTCTCGTGGCCTATGGAGCCAATGGGAGCGTCTATAGAGCCCGGGGGAGCCTCTCTAGTGGCCTATGGAGCCAATGGGAGCGTCTATAGAGCCCGGGGGAGCCTCTCTAGTGGCCTATGGAGCCAATGGGAGCGTCTATAGAGCCCGGGGGAGCCTCTCTAGTGGCCTATGGAGCCAATGGGAGCGTATATAGAGCCCGGGAGCCTCTAGAGGCCTATGGAGCCAATGGGAGCGTCTATAGAGCCTGGGGAGCCTCTCTAGTGGCCTATGGAGCCAATGGGAGCGTCTATAGAGCCCGGGAGCCTCTCATCTGGCCTATGGAGCCAATGGGAGCGTCTATAGAGCCCGGGAGCCTCTCTAGTGGCCTATGGAGCCAATGGGAGCGTCTATAGAGCCCGGGGGAGCCTCTCTAGTGGCCTATGGAGCCAATGGGAGCGTCTATAGAGCCCGGGGAGCCTATCTAGTGGCCTATGGAGCCAATGGGAGCGTCTATAGAGCCCGGGGGAGCCTCTCTAGTGGCCTATGGAGCCAATGGGAGCGTCTATAGAGCCCGGCGGAGCTCTCTTCTGGCCTATGGAGCCAATGGGAGCGTCTATAGAGCCCGGGGAGCCTCTCTTCTAGTGGCCTATGGAGCCAATGGGAGCGTCTATAGAGCCCGGGAGCCTCTCTAGTGGCCTATGGAGCCAATGGGAGCGTCTATAGAGCCCGGGGAGTCTCTCTAGTGGCCTATGGAGCCAATGGGAGCGTCTATAGAGCCGGGGAGCATCTCTAGTGGCCTGTGGAGCCAATGGGAGCGTCTATAGAGCCCGGGGGAGCCTCTCTAGTGGCCTGTGGAGCCAATGGGAGCGTCTATAGAGCCCAAGGGAGCCTCTCTAGTGGCCTATGGAGCCAATGGGAGCGTCTATAGAGCCCGGGGAGCCTCTCTAGTGGCCTATGAGCGAATGGGAGCGTCTATAGAGCCCGGGGAGCCTCTCTAGTGGCCTATGGAGCCAATGGGAGCATCTATAGAGCCCGGGGAGCCTCTCTCGTAGCCTATGGAGCCAATGGGAGCGTCTATAGAGCCCGGGGAGCCTCTCTAGTGGCCTATGGAGCCAATGGGAGCGTCTATAGAGCCCGTGGGAGCCTCTCTAGTGGCCTCTGGAGCCAATGGGAGCGTCTATAGAGCCCGGGAGCCTCTCTAGTGGCCTATGGAGCCAATGGGAGCGTCTATAGAGCCCGGGGAGCCTCTATAGTGGCCTATGGAGCCAATGGGAGCGTCTATAGAGCCCGTGGGAGCTCTCTATAGAGCCTATGGAGCCAATGGGAGCGTCTATAGAGCCTGTGGGAGCCTCTCTAGTGGCCTATGGAGCCAATGGGAGCGTCTATAGAGCCCTGGGAGCCTCTCATCTGGCCTATGGAGCCAATGGGAGCGTCTATAGAGCCCGGGGAGCCTCTCTAGTGGCCTATGGAGCCAATGGGAGCGTCTATAGAGCCGGGGGAGTCTCTCTAGAGGCCTATGGAGCCAATGGGAGCGTCTATAGAGCCCGGGGAGCCTCTCTAGTGGCCTATGGAGCCAATGGGAGCGTCTATAGAGCCCGGGGGAGCCTCTCTAGTGGCCTGTGGAGCCAATGGGAGCGTCTATAGAGCCCGGGAGCCTCTCTAGTGGCCTCTGGAGCCAATGGGAGCGTCTATAGAGCCCGGGGAGCCTCTCTAGTGGCCTATGGAGCCAATGGGAGCGTCTATAGAGCCCGTGGGAGCCTCTAGAGCCCTATGGAGCCAATGGGAGCGTCTATAGAGCCTGTGGGAGCCTCTCTAGTGGCCTAAGGAGCCAATGGGAGCGTCTATAGAGCCCTGCGGAGCCTCTCATCTGGCCTATGGAGCCAATGGGAGCGTCTATAGAGCCCGGGGGAGCCTCTCTAGTGGCCTATGGAGCCAATGGGAGCGTCTATAGAGCCCGGGGGAGCCTCTCTAGTGGCCTATGGAGCCAATGGGAGCGTCTATAGAGCCCGAGGGAGCCTCTCTAGTGGCCTATGGAGCCAATGGGAGCGTCTATAGAGCCCGGGGGAGCCTCTCTAGTGGCCTATGGAGCCAATGGGAGCGTCTATAGAGCCCGGCGGAGACTCTCTTCTGGCCTATGGAGCCAATGGGAGCGTCTATAGAGCCCGGGGAGCCTCTCTTCTGGCCTATGGAGCCAATGGGAGCGTCTATAGAGCCCGGGGGAGCCTCTCTAGTGGCCTATGGAGCCAATGGGAGCGTCTATAGAGCCCGGCGGAGCCTCTCTAGAGGCCTATGGAGCCAATGGGAGCGTCTATAGAGCCCGGGGGAGCCTCTCTAGTGGCCTGTGGAGCCAATGGGAGCGTCTATAGAGCCCGGGGGAGCCTCTCTAGTGGCCTGTGGAGCCAATGGGAGCGTCTATAGAGCCCGGGGAGCCTCTCTAGTGGCCTATGGAGCCAATGGGAGCGTCTATAGAGCCCGGGGAGCCTCTCTAGTGGCCTATGGAGCCAATGGGAGCGTCTATAGAGCCCGGGAGCCTCTCTAGTGGCCTATGGAGCCAATGGGAGCGTCTATAGAGCCCGGGGAGCCTCTCTAGTGGCCTATGGAGCCAATGGGAGCGTCTATAGAGCCCGGGGGAGCCTCTCTAGTGGCCTATGGAGCCAATGGGAGCGTCTATAGAGCCCGTGGGAGCCTCTCTAGTGGCCTCTGGAGCCAATGGGAGCGTCTATAGAGCCCGGGAGCCTCTCTAGTGGCCTATGGAGCCAATGGGAGCGTCTATAGAGCCCGGGGAGCCTCTCTAGAGGCCTATGGAGCCAAAGGGAGCGTCTATAGAGCCCGTGGGAGCCTCTCTAGAGGCCTATGGAGCCAATGGGAGCGTCTATAGAGCCTGTGGGAGCCTCTCTAGTGGCCTATGGAGCCAATGGGAGCGTCTATAGAGCCCGGGGAGCCTCTCTAGTGGCCTATGGAGCCAATGGGAGCGTCTATAGAGCCCGGGGGAGCCTCTCTAGTGGCCTGTGGAGCCAATGGGAGCGTCTATAGAGCCCGTGGGAGCCTCTCTAGTGGCCTATGGAGCCAATGGGAGCGTCTATAGAGCCCGGGGGAGCCTCTCTAGTGGCCTATGGAGCCAATGGGAGCGTCTATAGAGCCCGGGGGAGCCTCTCTAGTGGCCTGTGGAGCCAATGGGAGCGTCTATAGAGCCTGGGGGAGCCTCTCTAGTGGCCTATGGAGCCAATGGGAGCGTCTATAGAGCCCGGGGAGCCTCTCTAGTGGCCTCTGGAGCCAATGGGAGCGTCTATAGAGCCCGGGGGAGCCTCTCTAGTGGCCTAAGGAGCCAAAGGGTGCGTCTATAGAGCCCGTTGGAACCTCTATAGAGCCCTATGGAGCCAATGGGAGCGTCTATAGAGCCCTGGGAGCCTCTCATCTGGCCTATGGAGCCAATGGGAGCGTCTATAGAGCCCGGGAGCCTCTCTAGTGGCCTATGGAGCCAATGGGAGCGTCTATAGAGCCCGGGGAGTCTCTCTAGTGGCCTATGGAGCCAATGGGAGCGTCTATAGAGCCCGGGGAGCCTCTCTAGTGGCCTATGGAGCCAATGGGAGCGTCTATAGAGCCCGGGGGAGCCTCTCTAGTGGCCTATGGAGCCAATGGAAGCCTCTATAGAGCCTGGGGGAGCCTCTCTAGTGGCCTGTGGAGCCAAATGGGAGCGTCTATAGAGCCCGGGGGAGCCTCTCTAGTGGCCTGTGGAGCCAATGGAAGCGTCTATAGAGCCCGGGGGAGCCTCTCTAGTGGCCTATGGAGCCAATGGGAGCGTCTATAGAGCCCTGCGGAGCCTCTCATCTGGCGTATGGAGCCAATGGGAGCGTCTATAGAGCCCGGGGGAGCCTCTCTAGTGGCCTATGGAGCCAATGGGAGCGTCTATAGAGCCCGGCGGAGTCTCTCTAGAGGCCTATGGAGCCAATGGGAGCGTCTATAGAGCCCGGGGAGCCTCTCTAGTGGCCTATGGAGCCAATGGGAGCGTCTATAGAGCCCGGGGGAGCCTCTCTAGTGGCCTATGGAGCCAATGGAGCGTCTATAGAGCCTGGGGGAGCCTCTCTAGTGGCCTGTGGAGCCAATGGGAGCGTCTATAGAGCCCGGGGGAGCCTCTCTAGTGGCCTATGGAGCCAATGGAAGCGTCTATAGAGCCCAAGGGAGCCTCTCTAGTGGCCTATGGAGCCAATGGGAGCGTCTATAGAGCCTGGGGAGCCTCTCTAGTGGCCTATGGAGCCAATGGGAGCGTCTATAGAGCCCTGGGGAGCCTCTCTAGTGGCCTATGGAGCCAATGGGAGCGTCTATAGAGCCCGGGGGAGCCTCTCTAGTGGCCTATGGAGCCAATGGGAGCGTCTATAGAGCCCGGCGGAGCCTCTCTTCTGGCCTATGGAGCCAATGGGAGCGTCTATAGAGCCCGGGGGAGCCTCTCTAGTGGCCTATGGAGCCAATGGGAGCGTCTATAGAGCCCGGCGGACCCTCTCTAGAGGCCTATGGAGCCAATGGGAGCGTCTATAGAGCCCAGGGGAGCCTATCTAGTGGCCTATGGAGCCAATGGGAGCGTCTATAGAGCCCGGGGGAGCCTCTCTAGTGGCCTATGGAGCCAATGGAAGCGTCTATAGAGCCCGGGGGAGCATCTCTAGTGGCCTGTGGAGCCAATGGGAGCGTCTATAGAGCCCGGGGGAGCCTCTCTAGTGGCCTGTGGAGCCAATGGGAGCGTCTATAGAGCCCAAGGGAGCCTCTCTCGTGGCCTATGGAGCCAATGGGAGCGTCTATAGAGACCGGGGGAGCCTCTCTAGTGGCCTATGCAGCGAATGGGAGCGTCTATAGAGCCCGGGGGAGCCTCTCTACTGGCCTATGGAGCCAATGGGAGCGTCTATAGAGCCCGGGGGATCCTCTCTCGTAGCCTATGGAGCCAATGGGGGCGTCTATAGAGCCCGGGGGAGCCTCTCTAGTGGCCTATGGAGCCAATGGGAGCGTCTATAGAGCCCGTGGGAGCCTCTCTAGTGGCCTCTGGAGCCAATGGGAGCGTCTATAGAGCCCGGGGGAGCCTCTCTAGTGGCCTATGGAGCCAATGGGAGCGTCTATAGAGCCCGGGGGAGCCTCTATAGTGGCCTAAGGAGCCAAAGGGTGCGTCTATAGAGCCCGTGGGAACCTCTCTAGAGGCCTATGGAGCCAATGGGAGCGTCTATAGAGCCTGTGGGAGCCTCTCTAGTGGCCTAAGGAGCCAATGGGAGCGTCTATAGAGCCCTGCGGAGCCTCTCATCTGGCCTATGGAGCCAATGGGAGCGTCTATAGAGCCCGGGGGAGCCTCTCTAGTGGCCTATGGAGCCAATGGGAGCGTCTATAGAGTCCGGCGGAGTCTCTCTAGAGGCCTATGGAGCCAATGGGAGCGTCTATAGAGCCCGGGGGAGCCTCTCTAGTGGCCTATGGAGCCAATGGGAGCGTCTATAGAGCCCGGGGGAGCCTCTCTAGTGGCCTATGGAGCCAATGGGAGCATCTATAGAGCCCGGGGGAGCCTCTCTAGTGGCCTATGGAGCCAATGGGAGCTTCCATGGAGCCCGGGGGAGCCTCTCTAGTGGCCTGTGGAGCCAATGGGAGCGTCTATAGAGCCCGGGGGAGCCTCTCTAGTGGCCTGTGGAGCCAATGGAAGCGTCTATAAAGCCCAAGGGAGCCTCTCTCGTGGCCTATGGAGCCAATGGGAGCGTCTATGGAGACCGGGGGAGCCTCTCTAGTGGCCTATGCAGCGAATGGGAGCATCTATAGAGCCCGGGGGAGCCTCTCTAGTGGCCTCTGGAGCCAATGGGAGCGTCTATAGAGCCCGGGGGAGCCTCTCTAGTGGCCTCTGGAGCCAATGGGAGCGTCTATAGAGCCCGGGGGAGCCTCTCTAGTGGCCTCTGGAGCCAATGGGAGCGTCTATAGAGCCCGGGGGAGCCTCTATAGTGGCCTAAGGAGCCAAAGGGTGCGTCTATAGAGCCCGTTGGAACCTATATAGAGCCCTATGGAGCCAATGGGAGCGTCTATAGAGCCTGTGGGAGCCTCTCTAGTGGCCTAAGGAGCCAATGGGAGCGTCTATAGAGCCCTGCGGAGCCTCTCATCTGGCGTATGGAGCCAATGGGAGCGTCTATAGAGCCCGGGGGAGCCTCTCTACTGGCCTATGGAGCCAATGGGAGCGTCTATAGAGTCCGGCGGAGTCTCTCTAGAGGCCTATGGAGCCAATGGGAGCATCTATAGAGCCCGGGGGAGCCTCTCTAGTGGCCTATGGAGCCAATGGGAGCGTCTATAGAGCCCGGGGGAGCCTCTCTAGTGGCCTATGGAGCCAATGGAAGCGTCTATAGAGCCCGGGGGAGCCTCTCTAGTGGCCTGTGGAGCCAATGGGAGCGTCTATAGAGCCCGGGGGAGCCTCTCTAGTGGCCTGTGGAGCCAATGGAAGCGTCTATAAAGCCCAAGGGAGCCTCTCTAGTGGCCTATGGAGCCAATGGGAGCGTCTATGGAGACCGGGGGAGCCTCTCTAGTGGCCTATGGAGCCAATGGGGAGCGTCTATAGAGCCCGGGAGCCTCTCTAGTGGCCTATGGAGCCAATGGGAGCGTCTATAGAGCCGGGGAGCCTCTCTAGTGGCCTATGGAGCCAATGGGAGCGTCTATAGAGCCGGGGGAGCCTCTTCTGGCCTATGGAGCCAATGGGAGCGTCTATAGAGCCCGGGGGAGCCTCTCTAGTGGCCTATGGAGCCAATGGGAGCGTCTATAGAGCCCGGCGGACCCTCTCTAGAGGCCTATGGAGCCAGTGGGAGCGTCTATAGAGCCCAGGGAGCCTATCTAGTGGCCTATGGAGCCAATGGGAGCGTCTATAGAGCCCGGGGGAGCCTCTCTAGTGGCCTATGGAGCCAATGGGAGCGTCTATAGAGCCCGGCGGAGCCTCTCTTCTGGCCTATGGAGCCAATGGGAGCGTCTATAGAGCCCGGGGGAGCCTCTCTAGTGGCCTATGGAGCCAATGGGAGCGTCTATAGAGCCCGGCGGAGTCTCTCTAGAGGCCTATGGAGCCAATGGGAGCGTCTATAGAGCCCGGGGGAGCATCTCTAGTGGCCTGTGGAGCCAATGGGAGCGTCTATAGAGCCCGGGGGAGCCTCTCTAGTGGCCTGTGGAGCCAATGGGAGCGTCTATAGAGCCCAAGGGAGCCTCTAGTGGCCTATGGAGCCAATGGGAGCGTCTATAGAGCCCGGGGGAGCCTCTCTAGTGGCCTATGGAGCCAATGGGAGCGTCTATAGAGCCCGTGGGAGCCTCTCCAGTGGCCTATGGAGCCAATGGGAGCGTCTATAGAGCCCGGGGGAGCCTCTCTCGTAGCCTATGGAGCCAATGGGAGCGTCTATAGAGCCCGGGGGAGCCTCTCTAGTGGCCTATGGAGCCAATGGGAGCGTCTATAGAGCCCGTGGGAGCCTCTCTAGTGGCCTCTGGAGCCAATGGGAGCGTCTATAGAGCCCGGGAGCCTCTCTAGTGGCCTATGGAGCCAATGGGAGTGTCTATAGAGCCCGGTGGAGCCTCTCTAGAGGCCTAAGGAGCCAAAGGGTGCGTCTATAGAGCCCGTGGGAACCTATATAGAGCCCTATGGAGCCAATGGGAGCGTCTATAGAGCCTGTGGGAGCCTCTCTAGTGGCCTAAGGAGCCAATGGGAGCGTCTATAGAGCCCTGCGGAGCCTCTCATCTGGCCTATGGAGCCAATGGGAGCGTCTATAGAGCCCGGGGGAGCCTCTCTAGTGGCCTATGGAGCCAATGGGAGCGTCTATAGAGTCCGGCGGAGTCTCTCTAGAGGCCTATGGAGCCAATGGGAGTGTCTATAGAGCCCGGGGGAGCCTCTCTAGTGGCCTATGGAGCCAATGGGAGCGTCTATAGAGCCCGGGGGAGCCTCTCTAGTGGCCTATGGAGCCAATGGGAGCGTCTATAGAGCCCGGGGGAGCCTCTCTAGTGGCCTGTGGAGCCAATGGGAGCGTCTATAGAGCCCGGGGGAGCCTCTCTAGTGGCCTGTGGAGCCAATGGAAGCGTCTATAAAGCCCAAGGGAGCCTCTCTCGTGGCCTATGGAGCCAATGGGAGCGTCTATGGAGACCGGGGGAGCCTCTCTAGTGGCCTATGCAGCGAATGGGAGCGTCTATAGAGCCCGGGGGAGCCTCTCTAGTGGCCTATGGAGCCAATGGGAGCGTCTATAGAGCCCGGGGGAGCCTCTCTAGTGGCCTCTGGAGCCAATGGGAGCGTCTATAGAGCCCGGGGGAGCCTCTCTAGTGGCCTATGGAGCCAATGGGAGCGTCTATAGAGCCCGGGGGAGCCTCTATAGTGGCCTATGGAGCCAAAGGGTGCGTCTATAGAGCCCGTGGGAACCTATATAGAGCCCTATGGAGCCAATGGGAGCGTCTATAGAGCCTGTGGGAGCCTCTCTAGTGGCCTAAGGAGCCAATGGGAGCGTCTATAGAGCCCTGCGGAGCCTCTCATCTGGCGTATGTAGCCAATGGGAGCGTCTATAGAGCCCGGGGGAGCCTCTCTAGTGGCCTATGGAGCCAATGGGAGCGTCTATAGAGCCCGGGGGAGCCTCTCTAGTGGCCTATGGAGCCAATGGGAGCGTCTATAGAGCCCGGGGGAGCCTCTCTAGTGGCCTGTGGAGCCAATGGGAGCGTCTATAGAGCCCGGGGGAGCCTCTCTAGTGGCCTGTGGAGCCAATGGGAGCGTCTATAGAGCCCGGGAGCCTCTCTCGTGGCCTATGGAGCCAATGGGAGCGTCTATGGAGACCGGGGGAGCCTCTCTAGTGGCCTATGCAGCGAATGGGAGCGTCTATAGAGCCCAGGGGAGCCTCTCTACTGGCCTATGGTGCCAATGGGAGCGTCTATAGAGCCCGGGGGAGCCTCTCTAGTAGCCTATGGAGCCAATGGGAGCGTCTATAGAGCCCATGGGAGCCTCTCTGGAGGCCTATGGAGCCAATGGGAGCGTCTATAGAGCCCATGGGAGCCTCTCTGGAGGCCTATGGAGCCAATGGGAGCGTCTATAGAGCCCGGCGGAGCCTCTCTAGAGGACTATGGAGCCAATGGGAGCGTCTATAGAGCCCGTGGGAGCCTCTCTAGTGGCCTATGGAGCCAATGGGAGCGTCTATAGAGCCCGTGGGAGCCTCTCTAGTGGCCTCTGGAGCCAATGGGAGCGTCTATAGAGCCCGGGGGAGCCTCTCTAGTGGCCTATGGAGCCAATGGGAGCGTCTATAGAGCCCGGGGGAGCCTCTCTAGTGGCCTAATGAGCCAATGGGAGCGTCTATAGAGCCCGGGGGAGCCTCTCTAGTGGCCTATGGAGCGAATGGGAGCACCTACAGAGCCCATGGGAGCACTCTAGAGGCCTATGGAGCCAATGGGAGCGTCTATAGAGCCCGTGGGAGCCTCTCTATTGGCCTATGGAGCCAATGGGAGCGTCTATAGAGCCCGGGGGAGCCTCTCTAGTGGCCTATGGAGCCAATGGGAGCGTCTATAGAGCCCGGCGGACCCTCTCTAGAGGCCTATGGAGCCAATGGGAGCGTCTATAGAGCCCAGGGGAGCCTATCTAGTGGCCTATGGAGCCAATGGGAGCGTCTATAGAGCCCGGGGGAGCCTCTCTAGTGGCCTATGGAGCCAATGGAAGCGTCTATAGAGCCCGGCGGAGACTCTCTTCTGGCCTATGGAGCCAATGGGAGCGTCTATAGAGCCCGGCGGAGCCTCTCTTCTGGCCTATGGAGCCAATGGGAGCGTCTATAGAGCCCGGGGGAGCCTCTCTAGTGGCCTATGGAGCCAATGGGAGCGTCTATAGAGCCCGGCGGAGTCTCTCTAGAGGCCTATGGAGCCAATGGAAGCGTCTATAGAGCCCGGGGGAGCATCTCTAGTGGCCTGTGGAGCCAATGGGAGCGTCTATAGAGCCCGGGGGAGCCTCTCTAGTGGCCTGTGGAGCCAATGGGAGCGTCTATAGAGCCCAAGGGAGCCTCTCTTGTGGCCTATGGAGCCAATGGGAGCGTCTATAGAGCCCGGGGAGCCTCTCTAGTGGCCTATGCAGCGAATGGGAGCGTCTATAGAGCCCGTGGGAGCCTCTCCAGTGGCCTATGGAGCCAATGGGAGCGTCTATAGAGCCCGGGGGAGCCTCTCTAGTAGCCTATGGAGCCAATGGGAGCGTCTATAGAGCCCGGGGGAGCCTCTCTAGTGGCCTATGGAGCCAATGGGAGCGTCTATAGAGCCCGTGGGAGCCTCTCTAGTGGCCTCTGGAGCCAATGGGAGCGTCTATAGAGCCCGGGGGAGCCTCTCTAGTGGCCTATGGAGCCAATGGGAGTGTCTATAGAGCCCGGTGGAGCCTCTCTAGAGGCCTATGGAGCCAAAGGGTGCGTCTATAGAGCCCGTGGGAACCTATATAGAGCCCTATGGAGCCAATGGGAGCGTCTATAGAGCCTGGGGAGCCTCTCTAGTGGCCTATGGAGCCAATGGGAGCGTCTATAGAGCCCCGGGAGCCTCTCATCTGGCCTATGGAGCCAATGGGAGCGTCTATAGAGCCCGGGGGAGCCTCTCTAGTGGCCTATGGAGCCAATGGGAGCGTCTATAGAGTCCGGGGAGCCTCTCTAGAGGCCTATGGAGCCAATGGGAGTGTCTATAGAGCCCGGGGAGCCTCTCTAGTGGCCTATGGAGCCAATGGGAGCGTCTATAGAGCCCGGGGGAGCCTCTCTAGTGGCCTATGGAGCCAATGGGAGCGTCTATAGAGCCCGGGGAGCCTCTCTAGTGGCCTGTGGAGCCAATGGGAGCGTCTATAGAGCCCGGGGGAGCCTCTCTAGTGGCCTGTGGAGCCAATGGGAGCGTCTATAAAGCCCGGGGGAGCCTCTCTCGTGGCCTATGGAGCCAATGGGAGCGTCTATGGAGACCGGGGGAGCCTCTCTAGTGGCCTATGGAGCCAATGGGAGCGTCTATAGAGCCCGGGGGAGCCTCTCTAGTGGCCTATGGAGCCAATGGGAGCGTCTATAGAGCCCGGGGGAGCCTCTCTAGTGGCCTCTGGAGCCAATGTGAGCGTCTATAGAGCCCGGGGGAGCCTCTCTAGTGGCCTATGGAGCCAATGGGAGCGTCTATAGAGCCCGGGGGAGCCTCTCTAGTGGCCTAAGGAGCCAAAGGGAGCGTCTATAGAGCCCGTGGGAACCCTATAGAGCCCTATGGAGCCAATGGGAGCGTCTATAGAGCCTGTGGGAGCCTCTCTAGTGGCCTATGGAGCCAATGGGAGCGTCTATAGAGCCCTGCGGAGCCTCTCATCTGGCCACTATGTAGCCAATGGGAGCGTCTATAGAGCCCGGGGAGCCTCTCTAGTGGCCTATGGAGCCAATGGGAGCGTCTATAGAGCCCGGGGGAGCCTCTCTAGTGGCCTATGGAGCCAATGGGAGCGTCTATAGAGCCCGGGGGAGCCTCTCTAGTGGCCTGTGGAGCCAATGGGAGCGTCTATAGAGCCCGGGGGAGCCTCTCTAGTGGCCTGTGGAGCCAATGGGAGCGTCTATAGAGCCCAGGGGAGCCTCTCTAGTGGCCTATGGAGCCAATGGGAGCGTCTATGGAGCCCGGGGAGCCTCTCTAGTGGCCTATGGAGCCAATGGGAGCGTCTATAGAGCCCGGGGAGCCTCTCTACTGGCCTATGGTGCCAATGGGAGCGTCTATAGAGCCCGGGGAGCCTCTCTAGAGCCTATGGAGCCAATGGGAGCGTCTATAGAGCCCGGGGGAGCCTCTCTAGTGGCCTATGGAGCCAATGGGAGCGTCTATAGAGCCCTGGGAGCCTCTCTGGAGGCCTATGGAGCCAATGGGAGCGTCTATAGAGCCCGGCGGAGCCTCTCTAGAGGCCTATGGAGCCAATGGGAGCGTCTATAGAGCCCGGGGGAGCCTCTCTAGTGGCCTATGGAGCCAATGGGAGCGTCTATAGAGCCCGGGGGAGCCTCTCTAGTGGCCTCTGGAGCCAATGGGAGCGTCTATAGAGCCCGGGGAGCCTCTCTAGTGGCCTATGGAGCCAATGGGAGCGTCTATAGAGCCCGGGGGAGCCTCTCTAGTGGCCTGTGGAGCCAATGGGAGCGTCTATAGAGCCCGGGGGAGCCTCTCTAGTGGCCTATGGAGCGAATGGGAGCACCTACAGAGCCCATGGGAGCACTCTAGAGGCCTATGGAGCCAATGGGAGCGTCTATAGAGCCCGTGGGAGCCTCTCTATTGGCCTATGGAGCCAATGGGAGCGTCTATAGAGCCCGGGGGAGCCTCTCCAGTGGCCTATGGAGCCATTGGGAGCGTCTATAGAGCCCGGGGAGCCTCTCTAGTGGCCTACGGAGCCAACAGGAGCGTCTATAGAGCCCGGGGGAGCCTCTCTAGTGGCCTATGGAGCCAATGGGAGCGTCTATGGAGCCAATGGGAGCGTCTATATAGCCCATGGGAGCTTCTCCAGAGGCCTATGGAGCCAATGGGAGCGTCTATATTGCCCCGGGGAGCCTCTCTAGTGGCCCATGGAGCCAATGGGAGCGTCTATAGAGCCCGGGGGAGCCTCTCTAGAGGCCTATGGAGCCAATGGGAGCGTCTATAGAGCCCGGGGGAGCCTCTCTAGTGGCCTATGGAGCCAATGGGAGCGTCTATAGAGCCCGTGGGAGCCTCTATAGTGGCCTATGGAGCCAATGGGAGCGTCTATAGAGCCCGGGGGAGCATCTCTAGTGGCCTATGGAGCCAATGGGAGCGTCCATGGAGCCCGGGGGAGCCTCTCTAGTGGCCTATGGAGCCAATGGGAGCGTCTATAGAGCCCGGAGGAGCCTCTCTAGAGGCCTGTGGAGCCAATGGGAGCGTCTATAGAGCCCGGGGGAGCCTCTCTAGTGGCCTATGGAGCCAATGGGAGCGTCTATAGAGCCCGGGGAGCCTCTCTAGTGGCCTATGGAGCCAATGGGAGCATCTATAGAGCCCGGGGAGCCTCTCTAGTGGCCTGTGGAGCCAATGGGAGCGTCTAGAGAGCCCGGGGGAGCCTCTCTAGTGGCCTATGGAGCCAATGGGAGCGTCTATAGAGCCCGGGGGAGCCTCTATAGTGGCCTAAGGAGCCAAAGAGTGCGTCTATAGAGCCCGGCGGAGCCTCTCTTCTGGCCTATGGAGCCAATGGGAGCGTCTATAGAGCCCGGGGGAGCCTCTCTAGTGGCCAATGGAGCCAATGGGAGCCTCTATAGAGCCCGGGGAGCCTCTCTAGTGGCCTATGGAGCCAAAGGGAGCGTCTATAGAGCCCGTGGGAGCCTCTCTAGTGGCCTAG
Organism: Melanerpes aurifrons; assembly: GCA_011125475.1. Classification (NCBI taxonomy): domain Eukaryota; kingdom Metazoa; phylum Chordata; class Aves; order Piciformes; family Picidae; genus Melanerpes; species Melanerpes aurifrons. Next base: position 834,835 of record WWNC01000155.1, read on the forward strand.
GGAGCCAATGGGAGCATCTATAGAGCCCGGGTGAGCCTCTCTAGTGGCCTATGGAGCCAATGGGAGCGTCTATAGAGCCCGGGGGAGCCTCTCTAGAGGCCTATGGAGCCAATGGGAGAGTCTATAGAGCCCATGGGAGCCTCTCTAGTGGCCTATGGAGCCAATGGGAGCGTCTATAGAGCCCGGGGGAGCCTCTCTAGTGGCCTATGGAGCCAATGGGAGCGTCTATAGAGCCCGGCGGAGCCTCTCTTCTGGCCTATGGAGCCAATGGGAGCGTCTATAGAGCCCGGGGGAGCCTCTCTAGTGGCCTATGGAGCCAATGGGAGCGTCTATAGAGCCCGGGGGAGCCTCTCTAGTGGCCTGTGGAGCCAATGGGAGCGTCTATAGAGCCCGGGAGCCTCTCTCATGGCTCTGGAGCCAATGGGAGCGTCTATAGAGCCCGGGGGAGCCTCTCTAGTGGCCTATGGAGCGAATGGGAGCGTCTATAGAGCCCATGGGAGCCTCTCTAGAGGCCTATGGAGCCAATGGGAGCGTCTATAGAGCCCGGGGGAGCCTCTCTAGTGGCCTATGGAGCCAATGGGAGCGTCTATAGAGCCCGGCGGAGCCTCTCTAGAGGCCTATGGAGCCAATGGGAGCGTCTATAGAGCCCGGGGAGCCTCTCTTCCGGCCTATGGAGCCAATGGGAGCGTCTATAGAGCCCGGGGGAGCCTCTCTAGTGGCCTATGGAGCCAATGGGAGCGTCTATAGAGCCCGGGGGAGCCTCTCTAGTGGCCTATGGAGCCAATGGGAGCGTCTATAGAGCCCGGCGGAGCCTCTCTTCTGGCCTATGGAGCCAATGGGAGCGTCTATAGAGCCCGGGGGAGCCTCTCTAGTGGCCTATGGAGCCAATGGGAGCGTCTATAGAGCCCGGGGGAGCCTCTCTAGTGGCCTGTGGAGCCAAAGGAGCGTCTATAGAGCCCGTGGGAACCTATATAGAGCCCTATGGAGCCAATGGGAGCGTCTATATTGCCCATCGGAGCCTCTCTAGAGGCCTATAGAGCCAATGGGAGAGTCTATAGAGCCCGTGTGAGCCTCTCTAGTGGCCACTGGAGCCAATGGGAGCGTCTATAGAGCCCGGGGGAGCCTCTCTAGTGGCCAATGGAGCCAATGGGAGCGTCTATAGAGCCTGGGGGAGCCTCTCTAGAGGCCTATGGAGCCAATGGGAGCGTCTATAGAGCCCGGGGAGCCTCTCTAGTGGCCTATGGAGCCAATGGGAGCGTCTATAGAGCCCGGGGGAGCCTCTCTCGTGGCCTATGGAGCCAATGGGAGCGTCTATAGAGACCGGGGGAGCCTCTCTAGTGGCCTCTGGAGCCAATGGGAGCGTCTATAGAGCCCGGGGAGCCTCTCTAGTGGCCTCTGGAGCCAATGGGAGCGTCTATAGAGCCCGGGGAGCCTCTCTAGTGGCCTATGGAGCCAATGGGAGCGTCTATAGAGCCCGGGGAGCCTCTCTAGTGGCCTATGGAGCCAATGGGAGCGTCTATAGAGCCCGGGGGAGCCTCTCTAGTGGCCTATGGAGCCAATGGGAGCGTCTATAGAGCCTGTGGGAGCCTCTCTAGTGGCCTATGGAGCCAATGGGAGCGTCTATAGAGCCCGGTGGAGCCTCTCTAGTGGCCTATGGAGCCAATGGGAGCGTCTATAGAGCCCGGGGGAGCCTCTCTAGTGGCCTATGGAGCCAATGGGAGCGTCAATAGAGCCCGGGGAGCCTCTCTAGAGGCTTATGGAGCCAATGGGAGCGTCTATAGAGCCCGGGGGAGCCTCTCTAGTGGCCTATGGAGCCAATGGGAGCGTCTATAGAGCCCGGGGGAGCCTCTCTCGTGGCCTATGGAGCCAATGGGAGCGTCTATAGAGCCCGGGGGAGCCTCTATTGGCCTATGGAGCAAATGGGAGCATCTATAGAGCCCTATGGAGGGGAGCCTCTCTAGTGGCCTCTGGAGCCAATGGGAGCGTCTATAGAGGCCGTGGGAGCCTCTCTAGTGGCCTATGGAGCCAATGTGAGCGTCTATAGAGCCCGGGGGAGCCTCTCTAGTGGCCTATGGAGCCAATGGGAGCGTCTATAGAGCCCGGTGGAGCCTCTCTAGTGGCCTATGGAGCCAATGGGAGCGTCTATAGAGCCCGGGGAGCCTCTCTACTGGCCTATGGAGCCAATGGGAGCGTCTATAGAGCCCGGGGAGCCTCTCTAGTGGCCTATGGAGCCAATGGGAGCGTCTATAGAGCCCGGGTGAGCCTCTCTAGTGGCCTATGGAGCCAATGGGAGCGTCTATAGAGCCCGGGGAGCCTCTCTAATGGCCTATGGAGCCAATGGGAGCGTCTATAGAGCCCGGGGGAGCCTCTCTAGTGGCCTATGGAGCCAATGGGAGCGTCTATAGAGCCCATGGGAGCCTCTCTAGAGGCCTATGGAGCCAATGGGAGCGTCTATAGAGCCGTGGGAGCCTCTCTAGTGGCCTATGGAGCCAATGGGAGCGTCTATAGAGCCGGCGGAGCCTCTCTCTGAGGCCTATGGAGCCAATGGGAGCGTCTATAGAGCCCGGGAGCCTCTCTAGTGGCCTATGGAGCCAATGGGAGCGTCTATAGAGCCTGGGGTAGCCTCTCTAGTGGCCTATGGAGCCAATGGGAGCGTCTATAGAGCCCGGGGAGCCTCTCTTCCGGCCTATGGAGCCAATGGGAGCGTCTATAGAGCCCGGGGAGCCTCTCTAGTGGCCTATGGAGCCAATGGGAGCGTCTATAGAGCCCGGCGGAGCCTCTCTTCTGGCCTATGGAGCCAATGGGAGCGTCTATAGAGCCCGGGGGAGCCTCTCTAGTGGCCTATGGAGCCAATGGGAGCGTCTATAGAGCCCGGGGGAGCCTCTCTAGTGGCCTGTGGAGCCAATGGGAGCGTCTATAGAGCCCGTGGGAGCCTCTCTAGAGCCCTATGGAGCCAATGGGAGCGTCTATAGAGCCCGTGGGAGCCTCTCTAGTGGCCTATGGAGCCAATGGGAGCGTCTATAGAGCCCGTGGGAGCCTCTCTTCTGGCCTATGGAGCCAATGGGAGCGTCTATAGAGCCCGGGGGAGCCTCTCTAGTGGCCTATGGAGCCAATGGGAGCGTCTATAGAGCCCGGGGAGCCTCTCTAGTGGCCTCTGGAGCCAATGGGAGCGTCTATAGAGCCCGGGGGAGCCTCTCTAGTGGCCTCTGGAGCCAATGGGAGCGTCTATAGAGCCCGGGGGAGCCTCTCTAGTGGCCTATGGAGCCAATGGGAGCGTCTATAGAGCCCGGGGGAGCCTCTCTAGTGGCCTATGGAGCCAATGGGAGCGTCTATAGAGCCCGGGGGAGCCTCTCTAGTGGCCTAGGGAGCCAATGGGAGATTCCATGGAGCCCGGGGGAGCCTCTCTAGTGGCCTATGGAGCCAATGGGAGCGTCTATAGAGCCCATGGGAGCCTCTCTAGTGGCCTATGGAGACAATGGGAGCGTCTATTGAGCCCGTGGGAGCCTCTCTAGTGGCCTATGGAGCCAATGAGAGCGTCTATAGAGCCCGTGGGAGCCTCTCTCGTGGCCTATGGAGCCAATGGGAGCGTCTATAGAGCCTGTGGGAGCCTCTCTAGTGGCCTAAGGAGCCAATGGGAGCGTCTATAGAGCCCGGGGGAGCCTCTCTACTGGCCCATGGAGCCAATGGGAGCGTCTATAGAGCCCGGGGGAGCCTCTCTAGTGGCCTATGGAGCCAATGGGAGCGTCTATAAAGCCCGGCGGAGCCTCTCTATAGGCCTATGGAGCCAATGGGAGCGTCTATAGAGCCCGGGGGAGCCTCTCTAGTGGCCTATGGAGCCAATGGGAGCGTCTATAGAGCCCGGGGGAGCCTCTCTAGTGGACTCTGGAGCCAATGGGAGCGTCTATAGAGCCCGGCAGAGCCTCTCTAGAGGCCTATGGAGCCAATGGGAGCGTCTATAGAGCCCGGGGGAGCCTCTCTAGTGGCCTATGGAGCCAATGGGAGCGTCTATAGAGCCCGGCGGAGTCTCTCTGGAGGCCTATGGAGCCAATGGGAGCGTCTATAGAGCCCGGCAGAGCCTCTCTAGAGGCCTATGGAGCCAATGGGAGCATCTATAGAGCCTGTGGGAGCCTCTCTAGTGGCCTATGGAGCCAATGGGAGCGTCTATAGAGCCCGTGGGAGCCTCTCTAGTGGCCCCTGGAGGCAATGGGAGCGTCTATAGAGCCCGGGGGAGCCTCTCTAGTGGCCTATGGAGCCAATGGGAGCGTCTATAGAGCCCGGGAGCCTCTATAGTGGCCTATGGAGCCAAAGGGTGCGTCTATAGAGCCGTGGGAGCCTCTCTAGAGCCTATGGAGCCAATGGGAGCGTCTATAGAGCCTGTGGGAGCCTCTCTGGCCTATGGAGCCAATGGGAGCGTCTATAGAGCCCGGGAGCCTCTCTAGTGGCCTATGGAGCCAATGGGAGCGTCTATAGAGCCCGGGGAGCCTCTCTAGTGGCCTATGGAGCCAATGGGAGCGTCTATAGAGCCCGGGGAGCCTCTCTAGTGGCCTATGGAGCCAATGGGAGCGTCTATAGAGCCCGGGAGCCTCTCTAGTGGCCTATGGAGCCAATGGGAGCGTCTATAGAGCCCGGGAGCCCTCTAGTGGCCTATGGAGCCAATGGGAGCGTCTATAGAGCCCGGGGAGCCTCTCTAGTGGCCTATGGAGCCAATGGGAGCGTCTATAGAGCCCGGGGAGCCTCTCTAGTGGCCTCTGGAGCCAATGGGAGCGTCTATAGAGCCCGGGGGAGCCTCTCTAGTGGCCTCTGGAGCCAATGGGAGCGTCTATAGAGCCCGGGGGAGCCCATCTATTGGCCTATGGAGCCAATGGGAGCGTCTATAGAGCCCGGGGGAGCCTCTCTAGTGGCCTCTGGAGCCAATGGGAGCGTCTATAGAGCCCGGGGGAGCCTCTCTATTGGCCTATGGAGCCAATGGGAGCGTCTATAGAGCCCGGCGGAGCCTCTCTTCTGGCCTATGGAGCCAATGGGAGCGTCTATAGAGCCCGGAGGACCCTCTCTAGTGGCCTATGGAGCCAATGAGAGCGTCTATAGCGCCCGGGGGAGCCTCTCTAGTGGCCTATGGAGCCAATGGGAGCGTCTATAGAGCCCGGCGGAGCCTCTCTTCTGGCCTATGGAGCCAATGGGAGCGTCTATAGAGCCCGGGGGAGCCTCTCTAGTGGCCTATGGAGCCAATGGGAGCGTCTATAGAGCCCGGCGGAGCCTCTCTAGAGGCCTATGGAGCCAATGGGAGCGTCTATAGAGCCCGCGGGAGCCTCTCTAGTGGCCTATGGAGCCAATGGGAGCGTCTATAGAGCCCGGCGGAGCCTCTCTAGTGGCCTATGGAGCCAATGGAAGCGTCTATAGAGCCCGGGAGAGCCTCTCTAGTGGCCTGTGGAGCCAATGGGAGCATCTATAGAGCCCGGGGGAGCCTCTCTAGTGGCCTCTGGAGCCAATGGGAGCGTCTATAGAGCCCGGGGGAGCCTCTCTCGTGGCCTATGGAGCCAATGGGAGCGTCTATAAAGACCGGGGTAGCCTCTCTAGTGGCCTATGGAGCCAATGGGAGCACCTATAGAGCCCGTGGGAGCCTCTCTAGAGGCCTATGGAGCCAATGGGAGCGTCTATAGAGCCCGTGGGAGCCTCTCTATTGGCCTATGGAGCCAATGGGAGCGTCTATAGAGCCCGGGGGAGCCTCTCTAGTGGCCTATGGAGCCATTGGGAGCGTCTATAGAGCCCGGGGGAGCCTCTCTAGTGGCCTATGGAGCCAACGGGAGCGTCTATAGAGCCCGGGGGAGCCTCTCTAGTGGCCTCTGGAGCCAATGGGAGCGTCTATAGAGCCCGGGGGAGCCTCTCTAGTGGCCTATGGAGCCAATGGGAGCGTCTATAGGGACCGGGGGAGCCTCTCTAGTGGCCTATGGAGCCAATGGGAGCGTCTATAGAGCCCGGGGGAGCCTCTCTAGTGGCCTATGGAGCCAATGGGAGCGTCTATAGAGCCCGGGGGAGCCTCTATAGTGGCCTAAGGAGCCAAAGGGTGCGTCTATAGAGCCCGTGGGAACCTATATAGAGCCCTATGGAGCCAATGGGAGCGTCTATAGAGCCTGTGGGAGCCTCTCTAGTGGCCTAAGGAGCCAATGGGAGCGTCTATAGAGCCCTGCGGAGCCTCTCTTCTGGCCTACGGAGCCAATGGGAGCGTCTATAGAGCCCGGGGGAGCCTCTCTAGTGGCCTATGGAGCCAATGGGAGCGTCTATAGAGCCCGGCGGAGTCTCTCTAGAGGCCTATGGAGCCAATGGGAGCGTCTATAGAGCCCGGGGGAGCCTCTCTAGTGGCCTATGGAGCCAATGGGAGCGTATATAGAGACCGTGGGAGCCTCTCTAGTGGCCTATGGAGCCAATGGGAGCGTCTATAGAGCCCGGGGGAGCCTCTCTAGTGGCCTCTGGAGCCAATGGGAGCGTCTATAGAGCCCGGGAGCCTCTCTAGTGGCCTATGGAGCCAATGGGAGCGTCTATAGAGACCGGGGGAGCCTCTCTAGTGGCCTATGGAGCCAATGGGAGCGTCTATAGAGCCCGGGGGAGCCTCTCTAGTGGCCTATGGAGCCAATGGGAGCGTCTATAGAGCCCGGGGGAGCCTCTCTAGTGGCCTCTGGAGCCAAGGGGAGCGTCTATAGAGCCCGTGGGAGCCTCTCTAGTGGCCTATGGAGCCAATGGGAGCGTCTATAGAGCCTGTGGGAGCCTCTCTAGTGGCCTAAGGAGCCAATGGGAGCGTCTATAGAGCCCGTGCGGAGCCTCTCTAGTGGCCTATGGAGCCAATGGGAGCGTCTATAGAGCCCGGGGGAGCCTCTCTAGTGGCCTATGGAGCCAATGGGAGCGTCTATAGAGCCCGGGGAGCCTCTCTAGTGGCCTATGGAGCCAATGGGAGCGTCTATAGAGCCCGGGGAGCCTCTCTAGTGGCCTATGGAGCCAATGGGAGCGTCTCTCTATAGAGCCCGGGGAGCCTCTCTAGTGGCCTATGGAGCCAATGGGAGCGTCTATAGAGCCCGGGGAGCCTCTCTAGTGGCCTATGGAGCCAATGGGAGCGTCTATAGAGCCCGGGGGAGCCTCTCTAGTGGCCTCTGGAGCCAATTGGAGCGTCTATAGAGCCCGGGGGAGCCTCTCTAGTGGCCTATGGAGCCAATGGGAGCGTCTATAGAGCCCGGGGGAGCCTCTCTAGTGGCCTCTGGAGCCAATGGGAGCGTCTATAGAGCCCGGGGGAGCCTCTCTAGTGGCCTCTGGAGCCAATGGGAGCGTCTATAGAGCCCGGGGGAGCCTCTCTATTGGCCTATGGAGCCAATGGGAGCGTCTATAGAGCCCGGCGGAGCCTCTCTAGAGGCCTATGGAGCCAATGGGAGCACCTATAGAGCCCGGAGGACCCTCTCTAGTGGCCTATGGAGCCAATGAGAGCGTCTATAGCGCCCGGGGGAGCCTCTCTAGTGGCCTATGGAGCCAATGGAAGCGTCTATAGAGCCCGGCGGAGCCTCTCTTTTGGCCTATGGAGCCAATGGGAGCGTCTATAGAGCCCGGGGGAGCCTCTCTAGTGGCCTCTGGAGCCAATGGGAGCGTCTATAGAGCCCAGCGGAGTCTCTCTAGAGGCCAATGGAGCCAATGGGAGCGTCTATAGAGCCCGGGGGAGCCTCTCTAGTGGCCTCTGGAGCCAATGGGAGCGTCTATAGAGCCCGGCGGAGCCTCTCTAGTGGCCTATGGAGCTAATGGAAGCGTCTATAGAGCCCGGGAGAGCCTCTCTAGTGGCCTGTGGAGCCAATGGGAGCGTCTATAGAGCCCGGGGGAGCCTCTCTAGTGGCCTATGGAGCCAATGGGAGCGTCTATAGAGCCCGGGGGAGCCTCTCTCGTGGCCTATGGAGCCAATGGGAGCGTCTATAAAGACCGGGGGAGCCTCTCTAGTGGCCTATGGAGCAAATGGGAGCACCTATAGAGCCCATGGGAGCCTCTCTAGAGGCCTATGGAGCCAATGGGAGCGTCTATAGAGCCCGTGGGAGCCTCTCTATTGGCCTATGGAGCCAATGGGAGCGTCTATAGAGCCCGGGGGAGCCTCTCTATTGGCCTATGGAGCCATTGGGAGCGTCTATAGAGCCCGGGGGAGCCTCTCTAGTGGCCTATGGAGCCAACGGGAGCGTCTATAGAGCCCGGGGGAGCCTCTCTAGTGGCCTATGGAGCCATTGGGAGCGTCTATAGAGCCCATGGGAGCCTCTCCAGTGGCCTATGGAGCCAATGGGAGCGTCTATATTTTTTTTTTCATAGTTTCATTCAGGGTTGGAAGGGACCACAAGGATCATCTAGTTCCAACCCCCCTGCCATGGGCAGGGAAACCCCACACTAGATCAGGCTGGACAGAGCCTCTTCCAGCCTGCTCTTAAACACCCCCAGGGACGGGGCCTCGACCACCTCCCTGGACAACCCATTCCAGGGTCTCACCACTCTCATGGTGAAGAACCTCCTCCTCACATCTAGCCTGAATCTCCCCACCTCCAGCTTCATTCCATTCCCCCTAGTCCTATCACTACCTGACATCCTGAGCAGTCCCTCCCCAGCCTTCCTGTAGGCCCCCTTCAGATACTGGAAGGCCACAATTAGGTCACCTCGGAGCCTTCTCTTCTGCAGACTGAACAGCCCCAACTCCTTCAGTCTGCTCTCATAGGAGAGGTGCTCCAGCCCTCTGATCATCCTTGTGGCCCTTCTCTGGACACGTTCCAGCACCTCCACATCCCTCCTGTAATAGGGGCTCCAGAACTGGACACAGTACTCCAGGTGGGGTCTCACCAGGGCTGAGTAGAGGGGAGGATCACCTCCCTCGACCTGCTAGCCACACTTCTCCTGATGCAGCCCAGGATCTGATTGGCCTTGCGGGCTGCAAGTGCACATTGGGAGCTCATGTTGAGCTTTTTGTCCACCAGCACCCCCAAGTCTCTCTCCTCAGGGCTACTTTCCAGCCAGTCACTGCCCAGCCTGTATTTGTGCCGGGATTGCCTCGACCCAGATGCAGGACCCTGCACTTGCTCTTATTGAACTTCATGAGGTTGGCTTGTGCCCACCTCTCCAGCCTGTCAAGGTCCCTCTGGATGGCCTCCCTTCCCTCCAGTGTGTCTGCTGCACCACACAGCTTGGTGTCATCAGCAAACTTGCTGAGGGTGCACTCAATGCCACTGTCCATGTCACCCACAAAGATGTTGAACAAGACAGGTCCCAGGACTGATCCCTGAGGGACTCCGCTTGTCACTGGCCTCCACTGGGACATGGACCCATTGACAGCCACTCTTTGGGTGCGGCCATCAAGCCAGTTCCTTATCCATCTAGTGGTCCACCCATCAAACCCATGTGTCACCAGTTTGGAGACCAGGATGTGGTGCGGGACATCAAAGGCTTTGCTCAGGTCTAGGTAAATGAAACGGGAGCCTCTCTAGTGGCCATGTGTCTATAGAGCCCAGTTTGGGAACCTATAGAGATGGAGCCAGGATGTAGAGCCAATGGGAGCGTCTATAGAGCCCGTGTGACAGTGTCAAAGGTCTTTGCTGGGCAGAGTCTGGGAGCGTAGAAGAGTGGCCATGGAGCCAATGGGAGTTCGGCAGAGCCTCTCTTCTGGCCTATGGAGGCAATGAGAGCCTATCGGATCACTATGGAGCCAATAAGAGCGTCTATAGAACCCGGGAGCCTCTTTAGTGGCCTATGGAGCCAATGGGAGCGTTTATAGAGCCTGGGGGAGCCTCTCTACTGGCCTATGGATCCAATGGGAGCGGCTATAGAGCCCGGGGGAGCCTCTATAGTGGCCTATGGAGCCAATGGGAGCGTCTATAGAGCCCGGCAGAGCCCCTCTAGAGGCCTATGGTGCCAATGGGAGCGTCTATAGAGCCCGGGGGAGCCTCTCTAGTGGCCTATGGAGCCAATGGGAGCTTCTATAGAGCCCGGGGGAGCCTCTCAACTGGCCTATGGAGCCAATGGGAGCGTCTATATTGCCCCGGGGAGCCTCTCTAGTGGCCTATGGAGCCAATGGGAGCGTCTATAGAGCCCGGGGGAGCCTCTCTAGTGGCCTATGGAGCCATTGGGAGCGTCTATAGAGCCCGGGGGAGCCTCTCTAGTGGCCTATGGAGCCAATGGGAGCGTCTATAGAGCCCGGGGGAGCCTCTCTAGTGGCCTATGGAGCCAATGGGAGCATCTATAGAGCCCGGGGTGCCTCTCTAGTGGCCTGTGGAGCCAATGGGAGCGTCTATAGAGCCCGTGGGAGCCTCTCAACTAGCCTATGGAGCCAATGGGAGCGTCTATATTGCCCCGGGGAGCCTCTCTAGTGGCCTATGGAGCCAATGGGAGCTTCTATAGAGCCCGGGGGAGCCTCTCAACTGGCCTATGGAGCCAATGGGAGCGTCTATATTGCCCCGGGGAGCCTCTCTAGTGGCCTATGGAGCCAATGGGAGCGTCTATAGAGCCCGGGGGAGCCTCTCTAGTGGCCTATGGAGCCAATGGGAGCATCTATAGAGCCCGGGGGAGCCTCTCTAGTGGCCTCTGGAGCCAATGGGAGCGTCTATAGAGCCCGTGGGAGCCTCTCTAGTGGCCTATGGAGCCAATGGGAGCGTCTATAGAGCCCGGGGGAGCCTCTCTAGTGGCCTATGGAGCCAATGGGAGCGTCCATGGAGCCCGGGGGAGCCTCTCTAGTGGCCTATGGAGCCAAAGGGAGCGTCTATAGAGCCCATGGGAGCCTCTCTAGTGGCCTATGGAGCCAATGGGAGCGTCTATTGAGCCCGTGGGAGCCTCTCTAGTGGCCTCTGGAGCCAATGGGAGCGTCTATAGAGCCCGGGGGAACCTCTCTCGTGGCCTATGGAGCCAATGGGAGCGTCTATAGAGCCTGTGGGATCCTCTCTAGTGGCCTAAGGAGCCAATGGAAGCGTCTATAGAGCCCGGCGGAGCCTCTCTTCTGGCCTATGGAGCCAATGAGAGCGTCTATAGAGCCCGGGGGAGCCTCTCTAGTGGCCTATGGAGCCAATGAGAGCGTCTATAGAGCCCGGGGAGCCTCTCTTCTGGCCTATGGAGCCAATGAGAGCGTCTATAGAGCCCGGGGGAGCCTCTCTAGTGGCCTATGGAGCCAATGGGAGCGTCTATAGAGCCCGGGGGAGCCTCTCTAGTGGCCTCTGGAGCCAATGGGAGCGTCTATAGAGCCCGGGGGAGCCTCTCTAGTGGCCTATGGAGCCAATGGGAGCGTCTATAGAGCCCGGGGAGCCTCTCTAGTGGCCTATGGAGCCAATGGGAGCGTCTATAGAGCCCGGGAGCCTCTCTAGTGGCCTATGGAGCCAATGGGAGCGTCTATAGAGCCCGGGAGCCTCTCTAGTGGCCTATGGAGCCAATGGGAGCGTCTATAGAGCCCGGGGAGCCTCTCTAGTGGCCTATGGAGCCAATGGGAGCGTCTATAGAGCCCGTGGGAGCCTCTCTAGTGGCCTATGGAGCCAATGGGAGCGTCTATAGAGCCTGGCGGAGCCTCTCTGGCCTATGGAGCCAATGGGAGCGTCTATAGAGCCCGGGAGCCTCTCTAGTGGCCTATGGAGCCAATGGGAGCGTCTATAGAGCCCGGGGAGCCTCTCTAGTGGCCTATGGAGCCAATGGGAGCGTCTATAGAGCCCGGGAGCCTCTCTAGTGGCCTGGAGCCAATGGGAGCGTCTATAGAGCCCGGCGGAGTCACTCTAGAGGCCTATGGAGCCAATGGGAGCGTCTATAGAGCCCGGGGGAGCCTCTCTAGTGGCCTATGGAGCCAATGGGAGCGTCTATGGAGCCCGGGAGCCTCTCTAGTGGCCTATGGAGCCAATGGGAGCGTCTATAGAGCCCATGGGAGCCTCTCTAGTGGCCTATGGAGCCAATGGGAGCGTCTATAGAGCCCGTGGGAGCCTCTCTAGTGGCCTATGGAGCCAATGGGAGCGTCTATAGAGCCCGGGGAGCCTCTCTAGTGGCCTATGGAGCCAATGGGAGCGTCTATAGAGCCTGTGGGAGCCTCTCTAGTGGCCTATGGAGCCAATGGGAGCGTCTATAGAGCCCGGGGGAGCCTCTCTAGTGGCCCATGGAGCCAATGGGAGCGTCTATAGAGCCCAGGGGAGCCTCTCTAGTGGCCTATGGAGCCAATGGGAGCGTCTATAGAGCCGGGGGAGCCTCTCTAGTGGCCTATGGAGCCAATGGGAGCGTCTATAGAGCCCGGGGGAGCCTCTCTAGTGGCCTATGGAGCCAATGGGAGCGTCTATAGAGAGCCCGGGAGCCTCTCTAGTGGCCTATGGAGCCAATGGGAGCGTCTATAGAGCCCGGGGGAGCCTCTCTAGTGGACTCTGGAGCCAATGGGAGCGTCTATAGAGCCCGGCAGAGCCTCTCTAGAGGCCTATGGAGCCAATGGGAGCGTCTATAGAGCCCGGGGGAGCCTCTCTAGTGGCCTATGGAGCCAATGGGAGCGTCTATAGAGCCCGGCGGAGCCTCTCTAGAGGCCTATGGTGCCAATGGGAGCGTCTATAGAGCCCGGCAGAGCTTCTCTAGAGGCCTATGGAGCCAATGGGAGCGTCTATAGAGCCCGGGGGAGCCTCTCTAGTGGCCTATGGAGCCAATGGGAGCGTCTATAGAGCCCGGGGAGTCTCTCTAGAGGCCTATGGAGCCAATGGGAGCGTCTATAGAGCCCGGGGGAGCCTCTCTAGTGGCCTATGGAGCCAATGGGAGCGTCTATAGAGCCCGGGAGCCTCTCTAGTGGCCTATGGAGCCAATGGGAGCGTCTATAGAGCCCGGGGGAGCCTCTCTAGTGGCCTGTGGAGCCAATGGGAGCGTCTATAGAGCCCGGGGGAGCCTCTCTAGTGGCCTATGGAGCCAATGAGAGCGTCTATAGCGCCCGGGGGAGCCTCTCTAGTGGCCTATGGAGCCAATGGGAGCGTCTATAGAGCCCGGGGAGCCTCTCTAGTGGCCTATGGAGGCAATGGGAGCGTCTATAGAGCCCGGGGGAGCCTCTCTAGTGGCCTATGGAGCCAATGGGAGCGTCTATAGAGCCCGGCGGAGCCTCTCTAGTGGCCTATGGAGCCAATGGGAGCGTCTATAGAGCCCGGGGGAGCCTCTCTAGTGGCCTATGGAGCCAATGGGAGCGTCTATAGAGCCCGGGGAGCCTCTCTAGTGGCCTATGGAGCCAATGGGAGCGTCTATAGAGCCCGGGAGAGCCTCTCTAGTGGCCTGTGGAGCCAATGGGAGCGTCTATAGAGCCCGGGGGAGCCTCTCTAGTGGCCTCTGGAGCCAATGGGAGCGTCTATAGAGCCCGGGGGAGCCTCTCTCCTGGCCTATGGAGCCAATGGGAGCGTCTATAAAGCCCGGGGAGCCTCTCTAGTGGCCTATGGAGCCAATGGGAGCACCTATAGAGCCCGTGGGAGCCTCTCTAGAGGCCTATGGAGCCAATGGGAGCGTCTATAGAGCCCGTGGGAGCCTCTCTAGTGGCCTATGGAGCCAATGGGAGCGTCTATAGAGCCCGGGGGAGCCTCTCTATTGGCCTATGGAGCCATTGGGAGCGTCTATAGAGCCCGGGGGAGCCTCTCTATTGGCCTATGGAGCCAATGGGAGCGTCTATAGAGCCCGGGGGAGCCTCTCTATTGGCCTATGGAGCCATTGGGAGCGTCTATAGAGCACGGGGGAGCCTCTCTAGTGGCCTATGGAGCCAATGGGAGCGTCTATAGAGCCCGGGGAGCCTCTCTAGTGGCCTATGGAGCCAATGGGAGCGTCTATAGAGCCCGGGGAGCCTCTCTAGTGGCCTATGGAGCCAATGGGAGCGTCTATAGAGCCCGGGGAGCCTCTCTAGTGGCCTATGGAGCCAATGGGAGCGTCTATAGAGCCCGCGGGAGCCTCTCTAGTGGCCTATGGAGCCAATGGGAGCGTCTATAGAGACCGGGGGAGCCTCTCTAGTGGCCTATGGAGCCAATGGGAGCGTCTATAGAGCCCGGAGGAGCCTCTCTAGTGGCCTATGGAGCCAATGGGAGCGTCTATAGAGCCCGGGGGAGCCTCTCTAGTGGCCTCTGGAGCCAATGGGAGCGTCTATAGAGCCCGGGGGAGCCTCTCTAGTGGCCTATGGAGCCAATGGGAGCGTCTATAGAGCCCGGGGAGCCTCTCTAGTGGCCTCTGGAGCCAATGGGAGCATCTATAGAGCCCGTGGGAGCCTCTCTAGTGGCCTCTGGAGCCAATGGGAGCGTCTATAGAGCCCGGGGGAGCCTCTCTAGTGGCCTATGGAGCCAATGGGAGCGTCTATAGAGCCCGGGGGAGCCTCTCTAGTGGCCTATGGAGCCAATGGGAGCGTCTATAGAGCCCGGAGGAGCCTCTCTAGTGGCCTATGGAGCCAATGGGAGCGTCTATAGAGCCCGGGGGAGCCTCTCTAGTGGCCTATGGAGCCAATGGGAGCGTCTATAGAGCCCGGCGGAGCCTCTCTTCTGGCCTATGGAGCCAATGGGAGCGTCTATAGAGCCCGGGGAGCCTCTCTAGTGGCCTATGGAGCCAATGGGAGCGTCTATAGAGCCCGGCGGAGCCTCTCTAGAGGCCTATGGAGCCAATGGGAGCGTCTATAGAGCCCGGGGGAGCCTCTCTAGTGGCCTATGGAGCCAATGGGAGCGTCTATAGAGCCCGGGGAGCCTCTCTAGTGGCCTGTGGAGCCAATGGGAGCGTCTATAGAGCCCGGGGGAGCCTCTCTAGTGGCCTATGGAGCCAATGGGAGCGTCTATAGAGCCCGGGGGAGCCTCTCTAGTGGCCTATGGAGCCAATGGGAGCTTCTATAGAGCCCGGGGAGCCTCTCTAGTGGCCTATGGAGCCAATGGGAGCGTCTATAGAGCCCGGGGGAGCCTCTCTAGAGGCCTATGGAGCCAATGGGAGCGTCTATAGAGCCCGTGGGAGCCTCTCTATTGGCCTATGGAGCCAATGGGAGCGTCTATAGAGCCCGGGGGAGCCTCTCTAGTGGCCTATGGAGCCATTGGGAGCGTCTATAGAGCCCGGGGGAGCCTCTCTAGTGGCCTATGGAGCCAATGGGAGCGTCTATAGAGCCGGGAGCCTCTCTAGTGGCCTATGGAGCCAATGGGAGCGTCTATAGAGCCTGGGGAGCCTCTCTAGTGGCCTATGGAGCCAATGGGAGCGTCTATAGAGCCCGGGGGAGCCTCTCTAGTGGCCTATGGAGCCAATGGGAGCGTCTATAGAGCCCGGGGGAGCCTCTCTAGTGGCCTATGGAGCCAATGGGAGCGTCTATAGAGCCCGGGGGAGCCTCTATAGTGGCCTATGGAGCCAATGGGTGCGTCTATAGAGCCCGGGGAGCCTCTCTAGTGGCCTATGGAGCCAATGGGAGCGTCTATAGAGCCCGGGGGAGCCTCTCTAGTGGCCTATGGAGCCAATGGGAGCGTCTATAGAGCCCTGGGAGCCTCTCTGGCCTGTGGAGCCAATGGGAGCGTCTATAGAGCCGGGGAGCCTCTCTAGTGGCCTGTGGAGCCAATGGGAGCGTCTATAGAGCCCGGGAGCCTCTCTAGTGGCCTATGGAGCCAATGGGAGCGTCTATAGAGCCCGGGGAGCCTCTCTAGTGGCCTCTGGAGCCAATGGGAGCGTCTATAGAGCCCGGGAGCCTCTCTAGTGGCCTATGGAGCCAATGGGAGCGTCTATAGAGCCCGGGAGCCTCTCTAGTGGCCTCTGGAGCCAATGGGAGCGTCTATAGAGCCCTCATTGGGGAGCCTCTCTAGTGGCCTCTGGAGCCAATGGGAGCGTCTATAGAGCCCGGGGAGCCTCTCTAGTGGCCTATGGAGCCAATGGGAGCGTCTATAGAGCCCGGGGAGCCTCTCTAGAGGCCTATGGAGCCAATGGGAGCGTCTATAGAGCCCGGAGGAGCCTCTCTAGTGGCCTATGGAGCCAATGAGAGCGTCTCTAGAGCCCGGGAGCCTCTCTAGTGGCCTATGGAGCCAATGGGAGCGTCTATAGAGCCCGGGGAGCCTCTCTTTTGGCCTCTGGAGCCAATGGGAGCGTCTATAGAGCCCGGGAGCCTCTCTAGTGGCCTATGGAGCCAATGGGAGCGTCTATAGAGCCCGGGGAGCCTCTCTAGTGGCCTATGGAGCCAATGGGAGCGTCTATAGAGCCCGGGGAGCCTCTCTAGTGGCCTATGGAGCCAATGGGAGCGTCTATAGAGCCCGGGGGAGCCTCTCTAGTGGCCTATGGAGCCAATGGGAGCGTCTATAGAGCCCGGGGGAGCCTCTCTAGTGGCCTATGGAGCAAATGGGAGCGTCTATAGAGCCCATGGGAGCCTCTCTAGAGGCCTATGGAGCCAATGGGAGCGTCTATAGAGCCGTGGGAGCCTCTCTAGTGGCCTATGGAGCCAATGGGAGCGTCTATAGAGCCCGGGAGCCTCTCTAGTGGCCTATGGAGCCAATGGGAGCGTCTATAGAGCCCGTGGGAGCCTCTCTAGTGGCCTATGGAGCCAATGGGAGCGTCTATAGAGCCTGTGGGAGCCTCTCCAGTGGCCTATGGAGCCAATGGGAGCGTCTATAGAGCCCGGGAGAGCCTCTCTAGTGGCCTATGGAGCCAATGGGAGCGTCTATAGAGCCTGGGGGAGCCTCTCTAGTGGCCTATGGAGCCAATGGGAGCGTCTATAGAGCCCGGGAGCCTCTATAGTGGCCTATGGAGCCAATGGGAGCGTCTATAGAGCCGTGGGAGCCTCTCTAGTGGCCTATGGAGCCAATGGGAGCGTCTATAGAGCCCGGGGAGCCTCTCTAGTGGCCTATGGGAGCCAATGGGAGCGTCCATGGAGCCGGGGAGCCTCTCTAGTGGCCTATGGAGCCAATGGGAGCATCTATAGAGCCCGGGAGCCTCTCTAGTGGCCTGTGGAGCCAATGGGGAGCGTCTATAGAGCCCGGGAGCCTCTCTAGTGGCCTGTGGAGCCAATGGGAGCGTCTATAGAGCCCGGGAGCCTCTCTAGTGGCCTATGGAGCCAATGGGAGCGTCTATAGAGCCCGGGAGCCTCTCTAGTGGCCTATGGAGCCAATGGGAGCGTCTATAGAGCCGGGGAGCCTCTATAGTGGCCTATGGAGCCAAAGAGAGCGTCTATAGAGCCCGGGAGCCTCTAGAGGCCTATGGAGCCAATGGGAGCGTCTATAGAGCCTGGGGAGCCTCTCTAGTGGCCTATGGAGCCAATGGGAGCGTCTATAGAGCCCGGCGGAGCCTCTCTTCTGGCCTATGGAGCCAATGGGAGCGTCTATAGAGCCCGGGGGAGCCTCTCTAGTGGCCTATGGAGCCAATGGGAGCGTCTATAGAGCCCGGCGGAGTCTCTCTAGTGGCCTATGGAGCCAATGGGAGCGTCTATAGAGCCCGGGGGAGCCTCTCTAGTGGCCTATGGAGCCAATGGGAGCGTCTATAGAGCCCGGGGGAGCCTCTCTAGTGGCCTATGGTGCCAATGGAAGCGTCTATAGAGCCCGGGGGAGCCTCTCTAGTGGCCTGTGGAGCCAATGGGAGCATCTATAGAGCCCGGGGGAGCCTCTCTAGTGGCCTGTGGAGCCAATGGGAGCGTCTATAGAGCCCAAGGGAGCCTCTCTCGCGGCCTATGGAGCCAAAGGGAGCGTCTATAGAGCCCGGGGAGCCTCTCTAGTGGCCTATGCAGCGAATGGGAGCGTCTTTAGAGCCCGGGAGCCTCTCTACTGGCCTATGGAGCCAATGGGAGCGTCTATAGAGCGCGGGGGAGCCTCTCTAGTAGCCTATGGAGCCAATGGGAGCGTCTATAGAGCCCATGGGAGCCTCTCTGGAGGCCTATGGAGCCAATGGGAGCGTCTATAGAGCCCGTGGGAGCCTCTCTAGTGGCCTATGGAGCCAATGGGAGCGTCTATAGAGCCCGGGGGAGCCTCTCTAGTGGCCTATGGAGCCAATGGGAGCATCTATAGAGCCCGGGGGAGCCTCTCTAGTGGCCTAAGGAGCCAATGGGAGCGTCTATAGAGCCCGGGGGAGCCTCTCTACTGGCCTCTGGAGCCAATGGGAGCGTCTATAGAGCCCATGGGAGCCTCTCTAGAGGCCTATGGAGCCAATGGGAGCGTCTATAGAGCCCGGGGGAGCCTCTCTAGTGGCCTATGGAGCCAATGGGAGCGTCTATAGAGCCCGGGGGAGCCTCTCTAGTGGCCTATGGAGCCAATGGGAGCGTCTATAGAGCCCGGGGGAGCCTCTCTAGTGGCCTAAGGAGCCAAAGGGTGCGTCTATAGAGCCCGTGGGAACCTCTCATAGAGCCCTATGGAGCCAATGGGAGCGTCTATAGAGCCTGTGGGAGCCTCTCTAGTGGCCTATGGAGCCAATGGGAGCGTCTATAGAGCCCGGGGGAGCCTCTCTAGTGGCCTATGGAGCCAATGGGAGCGTCTATAGAGCCCGGGGGAGCCTCTATAGTGGCCTAAGGAGCCAAAGGGTGCGTCTATAGAGCCCGTGGGAACCTCTATAGAGCCCTATGGAGCCAATGGGAGCGTCTATAGAGCCTGTGGGAGCCTCTCTAGTGGCCTAAGGAGCCAATGGGAGCGTCTATAGAGCCCGGCGGAGCCTCTCTTCTGGCCTATGGAGCCAATGGGAGCGTCTATAGAGCCCGGGGGAGCCTCTCTAGTGGCCTATGGAGCCAATGGGAGCGTCTATAGAGCCCCGTGGAGCATCTCTAGTGGCCAATGGAGCCAATGGGAGCGTCTATAGAGCCCGGGGGAGCCTCTCTAGTGGCCTATGGAGCCAATGGGAGCGTCTATAGAGCTCGGCAGAGCCTCTCTTCTGGCCTATGGAGGCAATGAGAGCGTCTATAGAGCCCGGCGGAGCCTCTCTTCTGGACTATGGAGCCAATAAGAGCGTCTATAGAACCCGGGGGAGCCTCTTTAGTGGCCTATGGAGCCAATGGGAGCGTTTATAGAGCCCGGGGGAGCCTCTCTACTGGCCTATGGATCCAATGGGAGCGTCTATAGAGCCCGGGGGAGCCTCTCTAGTGGCCTCTGGAGCCAATGGGAGCGTCTATAGAGCCCGGCGGAGCCTCTCTAGTGGCCTATGGAGCCAATGGGAGCGTCTATAGAGCCCGGGGGAGCCCCTCTAGTGGCCTTTGGAGCCAATGGGAGCTTCTATAGAGCCCGGGGGAGCCTCTCAACTGGCCTATGGAGCCAATGGGAGCGTCTATAGAGCCCCGGGGAGCCTCTCTAGTGGCCTATGGAGCCAATGGGAGCGTCTATAGAGCCCGGGGAGCCTCTCTAGTGGCCTATGGAGCCAATGGGAGCGTCTATAGAGCCCGGGGAGCCTCTCTAGTGGCCTATGGAGCCAATGGGAGCGTCTATAGAGCCCGGGGGAGCCTCTCTAGTGGCCTATGGAGCCAATGGGAGCATCTATAGAGCCCGGGGGAGCCTCTCTAGTGGCCTGTGGAGCCAATGGGAGCGTCTATAGAGCCCGGGGGAGCCTCTCAAGTGGCCTATGGAGCCAATGGGAGCGTCTATAGAGCCCGGCAGAGCCTCTCTAGAGGCCTATGGAGCCAATGGGAGCGTCTATAGAGCCCGGGGGAGCCTCTCTAGTGGCCTATGGAGCCAATGGGAGCGTCTATAGAGCCCGGGAGTCTCTCTAGAGGCCTATGGAGCCAATGGGAGCGTCTATAGAGCCCATGGGCAGCCTCTCTAGAGGCCTATGGAGCCAATGGGGAGCGTCTATAGAGCCCGGGGGAGCCTCTCTAGTGGCCTATGGAGCCAATGGGAGCGTCTATAGAGCCCGGGGAGCCTCTCTAGAGGCCTATGGAGCCAATGGGAGCGTCTATAGAGCCCGGGGAGCCTCTCTAGTGGCCTATGGAGCCAATGGGAGCGTCTATAGAGCCCGGGGGAGCCTCTCTAGTGGCCTATGGAGCCAATGGAGCGTCTATAGAGCCCGGGGGAGCCTCTCTAGTGGCCTGTGGAGCCAATGGGAGCGTCTATAGAGCCCGGGGGAGCCTCTCTATTGGCCTCTGGAGCCAATGGGAGCGTCTATAGAGCCCAGGGGAGCCTCTCTAGTGGCCTATGGAGCCAATGGGAGCATCTATAGAGACCGGGGAGCCTCTCTAGTGGCCTATGGAGCCAATGGGAGCGTCTATAGAGCCCGGGGAGCCTCTCTAGTGGCCTATGGAGCCAATGGGAGCGTCTATAGAGCCCGGGGGAGCCTCTCTAGTAGCCTATGGAGCCAATGGGAGCGTCTATAGAGCCCATGGGAGCCTCTCAAGTGGCCTATGGAGCCAATGGGAGCGTCTATAGAGCCCGGGGGAGCCTCTCTAGTGGCCTATGGAGCCAATGGGAGCGTCTATAGAGCCCGGGAGCCTCTCTAGAGGCCTATGGAGCCAATGGGAGCGTCTATAGAGCCCGGGGAGCCTCTCTAGTGGCCTATGGAGCCAATGGGAGCGTCTATAGAGCCCGTGGGAGCCTCTCTACCGGCCTCTGGAGCCAATGGGAGCGTCTATAGAGCCCGGGGGAGCCTCTCTAGTGGCCTATGGAGCCATTGGGAGCGTCTATAGAGCCCGGCGGAGCCTCTCTAGTGGCCTATGGAGCCAATGGGAGCGTCTATAGAGCCCGGGGAGCCTCTCTAGTGGCCTATGGAGCCAATGGGAGCATCTATAGAGCCCATGGGAGCCTCTCCAGTGGCCTATGGAGCCAATGGGAGCGTCTATAGAGCCCGGGAGCCTCTCAACTGGCCTATGGAGCCAATGGGAGCGTCTATAGAGCCCGGGAGCCTCTCTAGTGGCCTATGGAGCCAATGGGAGCGTCTATAGAGCCCGGGAGCCTCTCTAGTGGCCTATGGAGCCAATGGGAGCGTCTATAGAGCCCGTGGGAGCCTCTCTAGTGGCCTATGGAGCCAATGGGAGCGTCTATAGAGCCCGGGAGCCTCTCTAGTGGCCTATGGAGCCAATGGGAGCGTCCATGGAGCCCGGGGAGCCTCTCTAGTGGCCTATGGAGCCAATGGGAGCATCTATAGAGCCCGGGAGCCTCTCTAGTGGCCTGTGGAGCCAATGGGAGCGTCTATAGAGCCCGGGGGAGCCTCTCTAGTGGCCTATGGAGCCAATGGGAGCGTCTATAGAGCCCGTGGGAGCCTCTCTAGTGGCCTAAGGAGCTAATGGGAGCGTCTATAGAGCCCATGGTAGCCTCTCTAGTGGCCTATGGAGCCAATGGGAGCGTCTATAGAGCCCGGGGGAGCCTCTATAGTGGCCTATGGAGCCAAAGAGGAGCGTCTATAGAGCCCGTGGGAGCCTCTCTAGTAGAGCCTATGGAGCCAATGGGAGCGTCTATAGAGCCTGTGGGAGCCTCTCTAGTGGCCTATGGAGCCAATGGGAGCGTCTATAGCAGAGCCCGGGGAGCCTCTCTTCTGGCCTATGGAGCCAATGGGAGCGTCTATAGAGCCGGGGAGCCTCTCTAGTGGCCTATGGAGCCAATGGGAGCGTCTATAGAGCCCGGCGGAGCCTCTCTAGAGGCCTATGGAGCCAATGGGAGCGTCTATAGAGCCCGGGGGAGCCTCTCTAGTGGCCTATGGAGCCAATGGGAGCGTCTGTAGAGCCCGGGGGAGCCTCTCTAGTGGCCTATGGAGCCAATGGGAGCGTCTATAGAGCCCGGGGAGCCTCTCTAGTGGCCTGTGGAGCCAATGGGAGCGTCTATAGAGCCCGGGGGAGCCTCTCTAGTGGCCTGTGGAGCCAATGGGAGCGTCTATAGAGCCCGGGGGAGCCTCTCTCGTGGCCTATGGAGCCAAAGGGAGCGTCTATAGAGCCCGGGGAGCCTCTCTAGTGGCCTATGGAGCCAATGGGAGCGTCTATAGAGCCCGGGGGAGCCTCTCTACTGGCCTATGGAGCCAATGGGAGCGTCTATAGAGCCCGGGAGCCTCTCTAGTAGCCTATGGAGCCAATGGGAGCGTCTATAGAGCCCGGGGGAGCCTCTCTAGAGGCCTATGGAGCCAATGGGAGCGTCTATAGAGCCCGGTGGAGCCTCTCTATTGGCCTATGGAGCCAATGGGAGCGTCTATAGAGCCCGGGGAGCCTCTCTAGTGGCCTATGGAGCCAATGGGAGCGTCTATAGAGCCCGGGGAGCCTCTCTAGTGGCCTATGGAGCCAATGGGAGCGTCTATAGAGCCCGGGAGCCTCTCTAGTGGCCTCTGGAGCCAATGGGAGCGTCTATAGAGCCGGGGAGCCTCTCTAGAGGCCTATGGAGCCAATGGGAGCGTCTATAGAGCCTGGGAGCCTCTCTAGTGGCCTATGGAGCCAATGGGAGCGTCTATAGAGCCCGGGGGAGCCTCTCTAGTGGCCTATGGAGCCAATGGGAGCGTCTATAGAGCCCGGGGAGCCTCTCTAGTGGCCTGGAGCCAAAGGGAGCGTCTATAGAGCCCGTGGGAACCTCTAGTGGCCCTATGGAGCCAATGGGAGCGTCTATAGAGCCGGGGGAGCCTCTCTAGTGGCCTAAGGAGCCAATGGGAGCGTCTATAGAGCCCGGGGAGCCTCTCTTCTGGCCTATGGAGCCAATGGGAGCGTCTATAGAGCCCGGGGGAGCCTCTCTAGTGGCCTATGGAGCCAATGGGAGCGTCTATAGAGCCCCGGGAGCATCTCTAGTGGCCAATGGAGCCAATGGGAGCGTCTATAGAGCCCTGGGGGAGCCTCTCTAGTGGCCTATGGAGCCAATGGGAGCGTCTATAGAGCCGGCAGAGCCTCTCTTGGCCTATGGAGCCAATGAGAGCGTCTATAGAGCCCGGGGAGCCTCTCTTCTGGCCTATGGAGCCAAGAGCGTCTATAGAGCCCGGGGGAGCCTCTCTAGTGGCCTATGGAGCCAATGGGAGCGTCTATAGAGCCCGGGGGAGCCTCTCTACTGGCCTATGGATCCAATGGGAGCGTCTATAGAGCCCGGGGGAGCCTCTCTAGTGGCCTCTGGAGCCAATGGGAGCGTCTATAGAGCCCGGGGAGCCTCTCTACTGGCCTATGGTGCCAATGGGAGCGTCTATAGAGCCCGGGGGAGCCTCTCTAGTGGCCTATGGAGCCAATGGGAGCTTCTATAGAGCCCGGGGGAGCCTCTCAACTGGCCTATAGAGCCAATGGGAGCGTCTATATTGCCCCGGGGAGCCTCTCTAGTGGCCTATGGAGCCAATGGGAGCGTCTATAGAGCCCGGGGGAGCCTCTCTAGTGGCCTATGGAGCCAATGGGAGCGTCTATAGAGCCCGGGGAGCCTCTCTAGTGGCCTATGGAGCCAATGGGAGCGTCTATAGAGCCCGGGGGAGCCTCTCTAGTGGCCTATGGAGCCAATGGGAGCATCTATAGAGCCCGGGGGTGCCTCTCTAGTGGCCTGTGGAGCCAATGGGAGCGTCTATAGAGCCCGTGGGAGCCTCTCAACTGGCCTATGGAGCCAATGGGAGCCTCTATATTGCCCCGGGGAGCCTCTCTAGTGGCCTATGGAGCCAATGGGAGCTTCTATAGAGCCCGGGGGAGCCTCTCAACTGGCCTATGGAGCCAATGGGAGCGTCTGTATAGCCCGGGAGCCTCTCTAGTGGCCTATGGAGCCAATGGGAGCGTCTATAGAGCCCGGGGAGCCTCTCTAGTGGCCTATGGAGCCAATGGGAGCATCTATAGAGCCCGGGGGTGCCTCTCTAGTGGCCTGTGGAGCCAATGGGAGCGTCTATAGAGCCCTTGGGAGCCTCTATAGTGGCCTATGGAGCCAATGGGAGCGTCTATAGAGCCCGGGGGAGCCTCTCTAGTGGCCTAGGGAGCCAAAGGGAGCGTCCATGGAGCCCGGGGGAGCCTCTCTAGTGGCCTATGGAGCCAATGGGAGCGTCTATAGAGCCCATGGGAGCCTCTCTAGTGGCCTATGGAGCCAATGGGAGCGTCTATTGAGCCCGTGGGAGCCTCTCTAGTGGCCTCTGGAGCCAATGGGAGCGTCTATAGAGCCCGGGGGAACCTCTCTCGTGGCCTATGGAGCCAATGGGAGCGTCTATAGAGCCTGTGGGATCCTCTCTAGTGGCCTAAGGAGCCAATGGAAGCGTCTATAGAGCCCGGCGGAGCCTCTCTTCTGGCCTATGGAGCCAATGGGAGCGTCTATAGAGCCCGGGGGAGCCTCTCTAGCGGCCTATGGAGCCAATGGGAGCGTCTATAGAGCCCGGCGGAGCCTCTCTTCTGGCCTATGGAGCCAATGGGAGCGTCTATAGAGCCCGGGGGAGCCTCTCTAGTGGCCTATGGAGCCAATGGGAGCGTCTATAGAGCCCGGGGAGCCTCTCTAGTGGCCTCTGGAGCCAATGGGAGCGTCTATAGAGCCGGGAGCCTCTCTAGTGGCCTATGGAGCCAATGGGAGCGTCTATTGAGCCCGTGGGAGCCTCTCTAGTGGCCTCTGGAGCCAATGAGAGCGTCTATAGAGCCCGGGGGAGCCTCTCTCGTGGCCTATGGAGCCAATGGGAGCGTCTATAGAGCCTGTGGGAGCCTCTCTAGTGGCCTAAGGAGCCAATGGGAGCGTCTATAGAGCCCGGGGGAGCCTCTCTACTGGCCCATGGAGCCAATGGGAGCGTCTATAGAGCCCGGGGGAGCCTCTCTAGTGGCCTATGGAGCCAATGGGAGCGTCTATAAAGCCCGGCGGAGCCTCTCTAGAGGCCTATGGAGCCAATGGGAGCGTCTATAGAGCCCGGGGGAGCCTCTCTAGTGGCCTATGGAGCCAATGGGAGCGTCTATAGAGCCCGGGGGAGCCTCTCTAGTGGCCTATGGAGCCAATGGGAGCGTCTATAGAACCCGGGGGAGCCTCTCTAGTGGACTCTGGAGCCAATGGGAGCGTCTATAGAGCCCGGCAGAGCCTCTCTAGAGGCCTATGGAGCCAATGGGAGCGTCTATAGAGCCCGGGGGAGCCTCTCTAGTGGCCTATGGAGCCAATGGGAGCGTCTATAGAGCCCGGCGGAGTCTCTCTAGAGGCCTATGGAGCCAATGGGAGCGTCTATAGAGCCCGGGGGAGCCTCTCTAGAGGCCTATGGAGCCAATGGGAGCGTCTATATAGCCTGGGGGAGCCTCTCTAGTGGCCTATGGAGCCAATGGGAGCGTCTATAGAGCCCGGCGGAGTCTCTCTAGAGGCCTATGGAGCCAATGGGAGCGTCTATAGAGCCCGGGGAGCCTCTCTAGTGGCCTATGGAGCCAATGGGAGCGTCTATAGAGCCCGGTGGAGCCTCTCTAGTGGCCTATGGAGCCAATGGGAGCGTCTATAGAGCCCGGGGGAGCCTCTCTAGTGGCCTGTGGAGCCAATGGGAGCGTCTATAGAGCCCGGGGGAGCCTCTCTAGTGGCCTATGGAGCCAATGGGAGCGTCTATAGAGCCCAAGGGAGCCTCTCTAGTGGCCTATGGAGCCAATGGGAGCATCTATAGAGCCCGGGGAGCCTCTCTAGTGGCCTATGGAGCCAATGGGAGCGTCTATAGAGCCCGGGGGAGCCTCTCTATTGGCCTATGGAGCCAATGGGAGCGTCTATAGAGCCGGGAGCCTCTCTAGTAGCCTATGGAGCCAATGGGAGCGTCTATAGAGCCCATGGGAGCCTCTCTGGAGGCCTATGGAGCCAATGGGAGCGTCTATAGAGCCCGGGAGCCTCTCTAGTGGCCTATGGAGCCAATGGGAGCGTCTATAGAGCCCGGCAGAGCCTCTCTAGAGGCCTATGGAGCCAATGGGAGCGTCTATAGAGCCCGGGGGAGCCTCTCTAGTGGCCTATGGAGCCAATGGGAGCGTCTATAGAGCCCCGGGAGCCTCTCTACCGGCCTCTGGAGCCAATGGGAGCGTCTATAGAGCCCGGGGAGCCTCTCTAGTGGCCTATGGAGCCAATGGGAGCGTCTATAGAGCCCGGGGAGCCTCTATAGTGGCCTATGGAGCCAAAGGGTGCGTCTATAGAGCCCGTGGGAGCCTCTCTAGAGCCTATGGAGCCAATGGGAGCGTCTATAGAGCCCGTGGGAGCCTCTCTAGTTGCCTATGGAGCCAATGGGAGCGTCTATAGAGCCCGGGGAGCCTCTCTAGTGGCCTATGGAGCCAATGGGAGCGTCTATAGAGCCCGGGGAGCCTCTCTAGTGGCCTATGGAGCCAATGGGAGCGTCTATAGAGCCCGGGGGAGCCTCTCTAGTGGCCTATGGAGCCAATGGGAGCGTCTATAGAGCCCGGGGGAGCATCTCTAGTGGCCTATGGAGCCAATGGGAGCGTCTATAGAGCCCGGGGGAGCCTCTATAGTGGCCTAAGGAGCCAAAGGGTGAGTCTATAGAGCCCGTGGGAACCTATATAGAGCCCTATGGAGCCAATGGGAGCATCTATAGAGCCTGTGGTAGCCTCTCTAGTTGCCTGAGGAGCCAATGGGAGCGTCTATAGAGCCCTGCGGAGCCTCTCTTCTGGCCTATGGAGCCAATGGGAGCGTCTATAGAGCCCGGGGGAGCCTCTCTAGTGGCCTATGGAGCCAATGGGAGCGTCTATAGAGCCCGGGGGAGCCTCTATAGTGGCCTAAGGAGCCAAAGGGTGCGTCTATAGAGCCCGTGGGAACCTATAGAGCCCTATGGAGCCAATGGGAGCGTCTATAGAGCCTGTGGTAGCCTCTCTAGTGGCCTAAGGAGCCAATGGGAGCGTCTATAGAGCCCTGCGGAGCCTTTCTTCTGGCCTATGGAGCCAATGGGAGCGTCTATAGAGCCCGGGGGAGCCTCTCTAGTGGCCTATGGAGCCAATGGGAGCGTCTATAGAGCCCGGGGGAGCCTCTCTAGTGGCCTATGGAGCCAATGGGAGCGTCTATAGAGCCCGGGGGAGCATCTCTAGTGGCCTATGGAGCCAATGGGAGCGTCTATAGAGCCCGGGGGAGCCTCTATAGTGGCCTAAGGAGCCAAAGGGTGCGTCTATAGAGCCCGTGGGAACCTATATAGAGCCCTATGGAGCCAATGGGAGCGTCTATAGAGCCTGTGGTAGCCTCTCTATTTGCCTAAGGAGCCAATGGGAGCGTCTATAGAGCCCTGCGGAGCCTCTCTTCTGGCCTATGGAGCCAATGGGAGCGTCTATAGAGCCCGGGGGAGCCTCTCTAGTGGCCTATGGAGCCAATGGGAGCGTCTATAGAGCCCGGGGGAGCCTCTCTAGTGGCCTATGGAGCCAATGGGAGCGTCTTTAGAGCCCGGGGGAGCCTCTCTAGTGGCCCAGGGAGCCAATGGGAGCTTCCATGGAGCCCGGGGGAGCCTCTCTAGTGGCCTATGGAGCCAATGGGAGCGTCTATAGAGCCCATGGGAGCCTCTCTAGTGGCCTATGGAGCCAATGGGAGCGTCTATTGAGCCCGTGGGAGCCTCTCTAGTGGACTCTGGAGCCAATGGGAGCGTCTATAGAGCCCGGGGGAGCCTCTCTAGTGGCCTATGGAGCCAATGGGAGCGTCTATAGAGCCCGGCGGAGTCTCTCTAGAGGCCTATGGAGCCAATGGGAGCGTCTATAGAGCCCGGCAGAGCCTCTCTAGAGGCCTATGGAGCCAATGGGAGCGTCTATATAGCCCGGGGGAGCCTCTCTAGTGGCCTATGGAGCCAATGGGAGCGTCTATAGAGCCCGGGGGAGCCTCTCTAGTGGCCTATGGAGCCAATGGGAGCGTCTATAGAGCCCGGGGAGCTCTCTAGTGGCCTATGGAGCCAATGGGAGCGTCTATAGAGCCCGGGGGAGCCTCTCTAGTGGCCTATGGAGCCAATGGAAGCGTCTATAGAGCCCGGGGGAGCCTCTCTAGTGGCCTGTGGAGCCAATGGGAGCGTCTATAGAGCCCGGGGGAGCCTCTCTAGTGGCCTGTGGAGCCAATGGGAGCGTCTATAGAGCCCAAGGGAGCCTCTCTCGTGGCCTATGGAGCCAATGGGAGCGTCTATAGAGACCGGGGGAGCCTCTCTAGTGGCCTATGCAGCGAATGGGAGCGTCTATAGAGCCCGGGGGAGCCTCTCTACTGGCCTATGGAGCCAATGGGAGCGTCTATAGAGCCCGGGGGAGCCTCTCTACTAGCCTATGGAGCCAATGGCAGCGTCTATAGAGCCCATGGGAGCCTCTCTGGAGGCCTATGGAGCCAATGGGAGCGTCTATAGAGCCCGTGGGAGCATCTCTAGTGGCCTATGGAGCCAATGGGAGCGTCTATAGAGCCCGGCGGAGCCTCTCTAGAGGCCTATGGAGCCAATGGGAGCGTCTATAGAGCCCGGGGGAGCCTCTCTAGTGGCCTATGGAGCCAATGGGAGCGTCTATAGAGCCCGTGGGAGCCTCTCTAGTGGCCTATGGAGCCAATGGGAGCGTCTATAGAGCCCGGGGGAGCCTCTCTAGTGGCCTATGGAGTCAATGGGAGCGTCTATAGAGCCCGGGGGAGCCTCTATAGTGGCCTAAGGAGCCAAAGGGTGCGTCTATAGAGCCCGTGGGAACCTATATAGAGCCCTATGGAGCCAATGGGAGCGTCTATAGAGCCTGTGGGAGCCTCTCTAGTTTCCTAAGGAGCCAATGGGAGCGTCTATAGAGCCCTGCGGAGCCTCTCTTCTGGCCTATGGAGCCAATGGGAGCGTCTATAGAGCCCGGGGGAGCCTCTCTAGTGGCCTATGGAGCCAATGGGAGCGTCTATAGAGCCCGGCGGAGTCTCTCTAGAGGCCTATGGAGCCAATGGGAGCGTCTATAGAGCCCCGGGGAGCCTCTCTAGTGGCCTATGGAGCCAATGGGAGCGCCTATAGAGACCGGGGTAGCCTCTCTAGTGGCCTATGGAGCCAATGGGAGCGTCTATAGAGCCCGGGGGAGCCTCTCTAGTGGCCTATGGAGCCAATGGGAGCGTCTATAGAGCCCGGGGGAGCCTCTCTAGTGGCCTCTGGAGGCAATGGGAGCGTCTATAGAGCCCGGGGAGCCTCTCTAGTGGCCTATGGAGCCAATGGGAGCGTCTATAGAGCCCGGGGGAGCCTCTCTAGTGGCCTCTGGAGCCAATGGGAGCATCTATAGAACCCGTGGGAGCCTCTCTAGTGGCCTCTGGAGCCAATGGGAGCGTCTATAGAGCCCGGGGGAGCCTCTCTATTGGCCTATGGAGCCAATGGGAGCGTCTATAGAGCCTATGGGCGGAGCCTCCTATACGCCTAAGGAGCCAATGGGAGCGTCTATAGAGCCCGGGGACCCTCTCTAGTGGCCTATGGAGCCAATGGGAGCGTCTATAGCGCCCGGGAGCCTCTCTAGTGGCCTATGGAGCCAATGGGAGCGTCTATAGAGCCCGGGGAGCCTCTCTTCTGGCCTATGGAGCCAATGGGAGCGTCTATAGAGCCCGGGGGAGCCTCTCTAGTGGCCTCTGGAGCCAATGGGAGCGTCTATAGAGCCCGGCGGAGCCTCTCTAGTGGCCTATGGAGCCAATGGGAGCGTCTATAGAGCCCGGGGAGCCTCTCTAGTGGCCTATGGAGCCAATGGGAGCGTCTATAGAGCCCGGGAGCCTCTCTAGTGGCCTATGGAGCCAATGGGAGCGTCTATAGAGCCGGGGGGAGCCTCTCTAGTGGCCTATGGAGCCAATGGGAGCGTCTATAGAGCCCGGGAGCCTCTCTAGTGGCCTATGGAGCCAATGGGAGCGTCTATAGAGCCGGCGGAGCCTCTCTAGTGGCCTATGGAGCCAATGGAGCGTCTATAGAGCCGGGGGAGCCTCTCTAGTGGCCTGTGGAGCCAATGGGAGCGTCTATAGAGCCCGGGAGCCTCTCTAGTGGCCTCTGGAGCCAATGGGAGCGTCTATAGAGCCCGGGGGAGCCTCTCTCATGGCCTATGGAGCCAATGGGAGCGTCTATAAAGACCGGGGGAGCCTCTCTAGTGGCCTATGGAGCCAATGGGAGCACCTATAGAGCCCGTGGGAGCCTCTCTAGAGGCCTATGTAGCCAATGGGAGCGTCTATAGAGCCCGTGGGAGCCTCTCTATTGGCCTATGGAGCCAATGGGAGCGTCTATAGAGCCCGGGGGAGCCTCTCTATTGGCATATGGAGCCATTGGGAGCGTCTATAGAGCCCGGCGGAGCCTCTCTTTTGGCCTCTGGAGCCAATGGGAGTGTCTATAGAGCCCGGGGGAGCCTCTCTAGTGGCCTATGGAGCCAATGGGAGCGTCTATAGAGCCCGGCGGAGTCTCTCTAGAGGCCAATGGAGCCAATGGGAGCGTCTATAGGGCCCGGGGGAGCCTCTCTAGTGGCCTCTGGAGCCAATGGGAGCGTCTATAGAGCCCGGGGGAGCCTCTCTATTGGCCTATGGAGCCAATGGGAGCGTCTATAGAGCCCAAGGGAGCCTCTCTATAGGCCTATGGAGCCAATGGGAGCGTCTATAGAGCCCGGAGGACCCTCTCTAGTGGCCTATGGAGCCAATGGGAGCGTCTATAGAGCCCGGGGGAGCCTCTCTAGTGGCCTATGGAGCCAATGGGAGCGTCTATAGAGCCCGGGGAGCCTCTCTTCTGGCCTATGGAGCCAATGGGAGCGTCTATAGAGCCTGGGAGCCTCTCTAGTGGCCTCTGGAGCCAATGGGAGCGTCTATAGATGGGAGCGTCTACCGGCGTGGGAGCCTCTCTATTGGCCTATGGAGCCAATGGGAGCGTCTATAGAGCCCGGGGAGCCTCTCTATTGGCCTATGGAGCCATTGGGAGCGTCTATAGAGCCCGGCGGAGCCTCTCTAGTGGCCTATGGAGCCAACGGGAGCGTCTATAGAGCCCGGGGGAGCCTCTCTAGTGGCCTATGGAGCCAATGGGAGCGTCTATAGAGCCCATGGGAGCCTCTCCAGTGGCCTATGGAGCCAATGGGAGCGTCTCTATTGCCCGGGAGCCTCTCTAGTGGCCTATGGAGCCAATGGGAGCGTCTATAGAGCCCGGGGGAGCCTCTCTAGTGGCCTATGGAGCCAATGGGAGCGTCTATAGAGCCCGGGGGAGCCTCTATAGTGGCCTATGGAGCCAATGGGAGCGTCTATAGAGCCTGTGGGAGCCTCTATAGTGGCCTATGGAGCCAATGGGAGCGTCTATAGAGCCCGGGGGAGCCTCTCTAGTGGCCTAGGGAGCCAATGGGAGCGTCCATGGAGCACGGGGGAGCCTCTCTAGTGGCCTATGGAGCCAATGGGAGCATCTATAGAGCCGGGAGCCTCTAGTGGCCTGTGGAGCCAATGGGAGCGTCTATAGAGCCCGGGAGCCTCTCTAGTGGCCTGTGGAGCCAATGGGAGCGTCTATAGAGCGGGGAGCCTCTATAGTGGCCTAAGGAGCTAATGGGAGCGTCTATAGAGCCCGGGGGAGCCTCTCTAGTGGCCTATGGAGCCAATGGGAGCGTCTATAGAGCCCGGGGGAGCCTCTATAGTGGCCTAAGGAGCCAAAGAGTGCGTCTATAGAGCCGTGGGAACCTATAGAGCCCTATGGAGCCAATGGGAGTGTCTATAGAGCCCGGGCGAGCGTCTCTAGTGGCCTAAGGAGCCAATGGGAGCATCTATAGAGCCCAGAGGAGCCTCTCTAGTGGCCTATGGAGCCAATGGGAGCGTCTATATTGCCCGGTGGAGTCTCTGTAGAGGCCTATGGAGCCAAAGGGAGCGTCTATAGAGCCGGGGAGTCTCTCTAGAGGCCTATGGAGCCAATGGGAGCGTCTATAGAGCCCGGGAGCCTCTCTAGTGGCCTATGGAGCCAATGGGAGCGTCTATAGAGCCCGGGAGACTCTCTAGTGGCCTATGGTGCCAGTGGAGCGTCTATAGAGCCCGGGGAGCCTCTCTAGTGGCCTATGGAGCCAATGGGAGCGTCTATAGAGCCCGGGGGAGCCTCTCTAGTGGCCTATGGAGCCAATGGGAGCGTCTATAGAGCCCGGGGGAGCCTCTCTAGTGGCCTATGGAGCCAAAGGGAGCGTCTATAGAGCCCGGGGGAGCCTCTCTAGTGGCCTATGCAGCCAATGGGAGCGTCTTTAGAGCCCGGGGGAGCCTCTCTATTGGCCTATGGAGCCAATGGGAGCGTCTATAGAGCCCGGGGGAGCCTCTCTAGTGGCCTATGGAGCCAATGGGAGCGTCTATAGAGCCCATGGGAGCCCTCTCTGGAGCTCTGCCTATGGAGCCAATGGGAGCGTCTATAGAGCCGGGAGCCTCTCTATTGGCCTATGGAGCCAATGGGAGCGTCTATAGAGCCCGGGGAGCCTCTCTAGTGGCCTATGGAGCCAACGGGGAGCGTCTATAGAGCCCGGGAGCCTCTCTAGTAGTGGTCCTAAGTGGCCTATGGAGCCAATGGGAGCGTCTATAGAGCCCGGGAGCCTCTCTACTGGCCTCTGGAGCCAATGGGAGCGTCTATAGAGCCCGGGAGCCTCTCTAGAGGCCTATGGAGCCAATGGGAGCGTCTATAGAGCCCGGGAGCCTCTCTAGTGGCCTATGGAGCCAATGAGAGCGTCTGGGCGCCCGGGGAGCCTCTCTAGTGGCCTATGGAGCCAATGGGAGCGTCTATAGAGCCCGGGGAGCCTCTCTAGTGGCCTATGGAGCCAAAGGGAGCGTCTATAGAGCCTGTGGGAGCCTCTCTAGTGGCCTATGGAGCCAATGGGAGCGTCTATAGAGCCCGGGGGAGCCTCTCTAGTGGCCTATGGAGCCAATGGGAGCGTCTATAGAGCCCGTGGGAGCCTCTATAGTGGCCTAAGGAGCCAATGGGAGCGTCTATAGAGCCTGTGGGAACCTATGTAGAGGCCTATGGAGCCAATGGGAGCGTCTATAGAGCCTGTGGGAGCCTCTCTAGTGGCCTATGGAGCCAATGGGAGCGTCTATAGAGCCCGGCGGAGCCTCTCTTCTGGCCTATGGAGCCAATGGGAGCGTCTATAGAGCCCGGGAGCCTCTCTAGTGGCCTATGGAGCCAATGGGAGCGTCTATAGAGCCCGTGGAGCCTCTCTAGTGGCCAATGGAGCCAATGGGAGCGTCTATAGAGCCCGGGGAGCCTCTCTAGTGGCCTATGGAGCCAATGGGAGCGTCTATAGAGCCCGGCAGAGCCTCTCTTCTGGCCTATGGAGCCAATGGGAGCGTCTATAGAGCCCGGGGGAGCCTCTCTAGTGGCCTATGGAGCCAATGGGAGCGTCTATAGAACCCGGGGAGCCTCTTTAGGGCCTATGGAGCCAATGGGGAGCGTTTATAGAGCCTGGGGAGCCTCTCTACTGGCCTAGTGGCCAATGGAGCCAATGGGAGCGTCTATAGAGCCTGGGAGCCTCTCTATAGGCCTATGGAGCCAATGGGAGCGTCTATAGAGCCGGGAGCCTCTCTAGTGGCCTATGGAGCCAATGGGAGCTTATAGAGCCCGGGAGCCTCTCTAGTGGCCTATGGAGCCAATGGGGGAGCGTCTATAGAGCCTGTGGGAGCCTCTTAGAGGCCTATGGAGCCAATGGGAGCGTCTATAGAGCCCGGGGAGCCTCTCTAGTGGCCTATGGAGCCAATGGGAGCGTCTATAGAGCCGGGGAGCCTCTCTAGTGGCCTATGGAGCCAATGGGGAGCGTCTATAGAGCCCGGGAGCCTCTCTAGTAGGCCTATGGAGCCAATGGGAGCGTCTATAGAGCCCGGGAGCCTCTCTAGTGGCCTATGGAGCCAATGGGAGCGTCATAGAGCCCGGGAGCCTCTCTAGTGGCCTATGGAGCCAATGGGAGCGTCTATAGAGCCGGGGGAGCCTCTCTAGTGGCCTATGGAGCCAATGGGAGCGTCTATAGAGCCCGGGAGCCCTCTCTAGTGGCCTATGGAGCCAATGGGAGCGTCTATAGAGCCGTCGGGGGAGCCTCTCTAGTGGCCTATGGAGCCAATGGGAGCGTCTATAGAGCCCGGGGGAGCCTCTCTAGTGGCCTATGGAGCCAATGGGAGCGTCTATAGAGCCCAAGGGAGCCTCTCTAGTGGCCTATGGAGCCAATGGGAGCGTCTATAGAGCCCGTGGGAGCCTCTCTAGTGGCCTATGGAGCCAATGGGAGCGTCTATAGAGCCCGGGGAGCCTCTCTAGTGGCCTATGGAGCCAATGGGAGCGTCTATAGAGCCTATATAGAGCCCGGGAGCCTCTCTAGTGGCCTATGGAGCCAATGGGAGCGTCTATAGAGCCCGGGAGCCTCTCTAGAGGCCTATGGAGCCAATGGGAGCGTCTATAGAGCCGGGAGCCTCTCTAGTGGCCTATGGAGCCAATGGGAGCGTCTATAGAGCCCGGGGAGCCTCTCTAGTGGCCTATGGAGCCAATGGGGAGCGTCTATAGAGCCCGGGGGAGCCTCTCTAGTGGCCTCTGGAGCCAATGGGAGCGTCTATAGAGCCCGGGAGCCTCTCTAGTGGCCTATGGAGCCAATGGGAGCGTCTATAGAGCCCGGGAGCCTCTCTGTGGCCTATGGAGCCAATGGGAGCGTCTATAGAGCCCGGGAGCCTCTCTAGTGGCCTATGGAGCCAATGGGGAGCGTCTATAGAGCCGTGGGAGCCTCTCTAGTGGCCTATGG
Source organism: Melanerpes aurifrons (assembly GCA_011125475.1). NCBI lineage: Eukaryota > Metazoa > Chordata > Aves > Piciformes > Picidae > Melanerpes > Melanerpes aurifrons. The sequence goes on from WWNC01000155.1 coordinate 869,246, forward strand.
AGCCAATGGGAGCGTCTATAGAGCCCGGGAGCCTCTAGTGGCCTATGGAGCCAATGGGAGCGTCTATAGAGCCGGGGAGCCTCTCTTTTGGCCTCTGGAGCCAATGGGAGTGTCTATAGAGCCGGGGGAGCCTCTCTAGTGGCCTATGGAGCCAATGGGAGCGTCTATAGAGCCGGCGGAGTCTCTCTAGAGGCCAATGGAGCCAATGGGAGCGTCTAGGGCCCGGGAGCCTCTCTAGTGGCCTCTGGAGCCAATGGGAGCGTCTATAGGGGGGGAGCCTCTCTAGTGGCCTCTGGAGCCAATGGGAGCATCTATAGAGCCGGGGGAGCCTCTCTAGTGGCCTATGGAGCCAATGGGAGCGTCTATAGAGCCGGGAGCCTCTCTAGTGGCCTATGGAGCCAATAGGAGCGTCTATAGAGCCCGGGGAGCCTCTCTAGTGGCCTATGGAGCCAATGGGAGCGTCTATAGAGCCCGTGGGAGCCTCTCTAGTGGCCTATGGAGCCAATGGGAGCGTCTATAGAGCCCGGGGGAGACTCTCTAGTGGCCTATGGAGCCAATGGAAGCGTCTATAGAGCCCGGGGGAGCCTCTCTAGTGGCCTGTGGAGCCAATGGGAGCGTCTATAGAGCCGGGAGCCTCTCTAGTGGCCTCTGGAGCCAATGGGAGCGTCTATAGAGCCCGGGAGCCCTCTCGTGGCCTATGGAGCCAATGGGAGCGTCTATAAAGCCCGGGAGCCTCTCTAGTGGCCTATGGAGCCAATGGGAGCACCTATAGAGCCCGTGGAGCCTCTCTAGAGGCCTATGTAGCCAATGGGAGCGTCTATAGAGCCCGTGGGAGCCTCTCTATTGGCCTATGGAGCCAATGGGAGCGTCTATAGAGCCCGGGAGCCTCTCTATTGGCCTATGGAGCCATTGGGAGCGTCTATAGAGCCCGGCGGAGCTCTATTTTGGCCTCTGGAGCCAATGGGAGTGTCTATAGAGCCGGGGAGCCTCTCTAGTGGCCTATGGAGCCAATGGGAGCGTCTATAGAGCCCGGCGGAGTCTCTCTAGAGGCCAATGGAGCCAATGGGAGCGTCTATAGGGCCCGGGGGAGCCTCTCTAGTGGCCTCTGGAGCCAATGGGAGCGTCTATAGGGCCGGGGAGCCTCTCTGGCCTATGGAGCCAATGGGAGCGTCTATAGAGCCCAGGAGCCTCTCTAGTAGGCCTATGGAGCCAATAGGAGCGTCTATAGAGCCCGGAGGACCCTCTCTAGTAGCCTATGGAGCCAATGGGAGCGTCTATAGCGCCGGGAGCCTCTCTAGTGGCCTATGGAGCCAATGGAAGCGTCTATAGAGCCGGCGGAGCCTCTCTTCTGGCCTATGGAGCCAATGGGAGCGTCTATAGAGCCCGGGGGAGCCTCTCTAGTGGCCTCTGGAGCCAATGGGAGCGTCTATAGAGCCCGGGGGAGCCTCTCTATTGGCCTATGGAGCCAATGGGAGCGTCTATAGAGCCCGGGGGAGCCTCTCTATTGGCCTATGGAGCCAATGGGAGCGTCTATAGAGCCCGGAGCCTCTCTAGTGGCCTATGGAGCCAGGGAGCGTCTATAGAGCCGGGAGCCTCTCTAGTGGCCTATGGAGCCAATGGGAGCGTCTATAGAGCCCGGGGAGCCTCTCCAGTGGCCTATGGAGCCAATGGGAGCGTCTCTATTGCCCGGGAGCCTCTCTAGTGGCCTCTGGAGCCAATGGGAGCGTCTATAGAGCCGGGGGAGCCTCTCTAGTGGCCTATGGAGCCAATGGGAGCGTCTATAGAGGCGGGGAGCCTCTATAGTGGCCTATGGAGCCAATAGGAGCGTCTATAGAGCCGTGGGAGCCTCTCTAGTGGCCTATGGAGCCAATGGGAGCGTCTATAGAGCCGGGGCCTCTCTAGTGGCCTAGGAGCCAATGGGAGCGTCCATGGAGCACGGGGAGCCTCTCTAGTGGCCTATGGAGCCAATGGGAGCATCTAGAGCCCGGGAGCCTCTCTAGTGGCCTGTGGAGCCAATGGGAGCGTCTATAGAGCCCGGGAGCCTCTCTAGTGGCCTGTGGAGCCAATGGGAGCGTCTATAGAGCCCGGGGAGCCTCTATAGTGGCCTAAGGAGCCTAATGGGAGCGTCTATAGAGCCCGGGAGCCTCTCTAGTGGCCTATGGAGCCAATGGGAGCGTCTATAGAGCCGGGGAGCCTCTATAGTGGCCTAAGGAGCCAAGAGGCGTCTATAGAGCCGTAGGAACCTATATAGAGCCCTATGGAGCCAATGGGAGGCGTCTATAGAGCCTGTGGGAGCCTCTCTGTGGCCTAAGGCCAATGGGAGCGTCTATAGAGCCCGGGAGCCTCTCTTCTGGCCTATGGAGCCAATGGGAGCGTCTATAGAGCCCGGGAGCCTCTCTAGTGGCCTATGGAGCCAATGGGAGCGTCTATAGAGCCCGGCGGATCTCTCTAGAGGCCTATGGAGCCAATGGGAGCGTCTATAGAGCCTGGGAGCCTCTCTAGTGGCCTATGGAGCCAATGGGAGCGTCTATAGAGCCCGGGAGACTCTCTAGTGGCCTATGGTGCCAGTGGAAGCGTCTATAGAGCCCGGGAGCCTCTCTAGTAGCCTGTGGAGCCAATGGGAGCGTCTATAGAGCCGGGAGCCTCTCTAGTGGCCTGTGGAGCCAATGGGAGGCGTCTATAGAGCCCAAGGAGCCTCTCTCGTGGCCTATGGAGGCAAGGGAGCGTCTATAGAGCCAGAGGCCTCTCGTGGCCTATGCAGCGAATGGGAGCGTCTTTAGAGCCCGGGAGCCTCTCTACTGGCCTATGGAGCCAATGGGAGCGTCAGAGCCGGGGAGCCTCTCTAGTAGCCTATGGAGCCAAGGGAGCGTCTATAGAGCCCATGGGAGCCTCTCTG
>WWNC01000156.1:600000-860699 GCA_011125475.1 Melanerpes aurifrons
TCTTTTGCCCAGTTCTTTGCAAGGTTGTTCTTGAAATGAGTTCCCTTGTCTGACTCAATCCTCTCTGGAGTTCCGTGTCTCCACAGGATTTGTCTCTCCAGACCGAGAATGGTGTTGCGTGTAGTTGCATGTGGAACTGGATAAGTTTCCAACCATCCAGTGTTTGCCTCTACCATAGTAAGCACGTATTGCTTACCAGAACGGGAACGTGGTAGAGTGATGTAGTCAATCTGCCAAGCTTCACCATACTTGTACTTGGACCATCTGTCACCATACCACAAGGGCTTAAGTCGTTTTGCCTGCTTAATAGCAGCACAAATGTCACAGTCATGGATGACTTGCGTGATAGCATCCATGGAAATGTCTATGGATCTGTCACGAGCCCATTGGTATGTTGCATCTCTGCCTTGATGTCCTGACGAATCCTGAGCCCACCGAGCTAAGAATATCTCACCTCGGTGTTTCCAGTCGAGATCAAGATTAGAGTCCATGTCTACTTGAGAAACTCTTGCAGCTAGATCTGCCTGATGGTTGTGTTGCTGTTCCTCAGTAGCTTTGCTCTTAGGAAAGTGAGCATCGATGTGTCTCACTTTCACTGGAATTCTCTCGATTCGATCAGCAATGTCCTGCCACAGGTTGGCTGCCCAAATGGGTTTTCCTTTCCTCTGCCAACCACTCTTCTTCCAGTTCTTTAGCCAACCCCATAGAGCATTGGCTACCATCCATGAGTCGGTGTAGAGATAAAGCTTTGGCCATCTCTCACGTTCAGCTATGTCGAGAGCTAGCTGGACAGCTTTTACCTCTGCGAACTGACTGGATTCTCCTTCTCCATCTTTCGCCTCTGCAACTCGGCGTGTTGGACTCCACACTGCAGACTTCCACCTTCGCTTGTTTCCAACAAGACGACAGGAACCGTCTGTGAACAAAGCATATTTCTTTTCATCATCAGAAAGGTCATTGTAAGGAGGAGCTTCCTCAGCACGAGTTACTTTCTCCTCTGGAGGTTTAGCACAGTTGATACCTTCAGGCCAACTTGAGATCACCTCCACTAGACCATGTCTTTCAGGATTTCCCATTCGAGTTCTCTGTGTTATCAGAGCCATCCACTTAGACCATGTTGAGTCTGTGGCATGATGTGATGTGGAACCTTTGCCTTTGAACATCCAATTCAAAACTGGTAATCTGGGAGCTAAGAGAAGTTGTGATTCAGTTCCAATCACTTCAGAAGATGCTTTTACTCCTTCATAGGCAGCTAGAATTTCTTTCTCTGTTGGAGTATAATTAGCCTCTGAACCTCTGTAACCTCGACTCCAGACACCAAGAGGTCGTCCACGTGTCTCACCTGGAACTTTTTGCCACAAGCACCAGGTTGGACCGTTGTCACTTGCAGCTGTGTACAAAATGTTCTTAATGTCTGGACCATCTCGGACAGGTCCCAGACCCATTGCTTGAATTACCTCTTGCTTTATCTGGTCAAAGGCTGCTTGTTGTTCAGGTCCCCAGTGGAAATGGTTTCTCTTTCGAGTCACATCATACAGAGGTTTCACAATCTGACTGTATCCAGGAATGTGCAGTCTCCAAAATCCCACTGTCCCCAAGAAACGTAGGGTCTCTTGCTTGTTGGTGGGATTTGCCATGGTAGAGACTCTATTTACCACATCCACTGGAATGTGTCGGCGTCCATCCTGCCATCGCACTCCCAGAAACTGAATCTCTGTGGTAGGTCCTTTCACCTTGTCTCGCTTGATGGCAAAACCTGCATCCAGAAGAATGTCAATGATTTTGTTACCTTTCTTGAAGACTTCCTCAGCAGTTTTACCCCATCCAATGATATCATCGATGAACTGGATGTGTTCTGGAGCACCTCCTTTCTCCAGAGCATCGTGGATCACTGCATGACAGATGCTTGAGCTGTGGATCCAGCCCATTGGCAGCCTGTTGAAAGTGTACTGGATTCCTCTCCAGGTGAAAGCAAACTGAGGCCTGCATTCCTCTGCTATGGGAATAGAGAAAAATGCATTAGCAATGTCTATGGTAGCATACCATTTGGCCTCTTTGGATTCCAGCTCATACTGTAGCTCCATCATGTCTGGTACTGCTGCACTCATAGGTGGTGCCACTTCATTCAGGGCTCGGTAGTCTACCGTCAGACGCCAGTCTCCATTCTGCTTCCGCACAGGCCACACTGGACTGTTGAAAGGTGAATGAGTTTTGCTGATGACTTTCTGACTCTCCAACTGACGAATCAGATTCTGAATGGGCAACAAAGAGTCACGGTTGGTTCTGTATTGTCTGTGATGCACAGTCTGAGAAGCAACCGGCAATTTAATGTCCTGTATCTTATGTTGTCCCACAACTGCAGATTCATCAGAAAGTTCAGGTCTAGCAGACAGCTTCAATTTTTGTCCATCAATTTCTATCGAAGCTACTCCAAAAGCCCATTTGTAACCTCTAGGGTCCTTGAAACGCCCTTCTCTCAGAAAATCAATTCCCAAAATACAAGGTGCGTCAGGTCCGGTCACAACTGTATGCTTCCTCCATTGTTTACCAGTTAAACTTATATTAACCTCTACCTTACTTAACTCTTGAGATCCACCAGTGACTCCCAGAATAGTTATAGACTCTGATCCCTGATAATTTGATGGCATTATGGTGCACTGAGCTCCTGTGTCAACCAAGGCCCTGTACTTCCGAAATTGTGAAGTGCCAGGCCACTGGATGTACACATCCCAATAGATTCTATTATCTCTGTTATCCCTCTCCTCCCCCTGGCAGGAGGCAGGGCACCCCTAGTTATGGGGAACATGCGCACATGTGCATTGCACATAGTTTGCAGGGTTATAACTTTGCATGTTATAACTGGAGCCACTGTTGGAACCGTAAGAGTTGTTCTGGGGAACTGTGGAAGTAACAGCTACCCTTCTGGTGTTGCTACCTCGGGTTCTGCCACTTTGCAATTCCCTCAGTCTCCTGAAAAGATTAGAAATTGGTTGGCCATCCCACCAGTTCATGTTCTCACCAAACTGATCACACAGAGTTATCCAAATAGTTCTACGTGATTGCCTTGGTGGTCTGTTTTGGAATGATCTGTTTTGGAATGACCTCCTTGGAGGACGTGTATTCCTCACAGATGAAACTTGTACCCACCTGGAGGAAGAATTGGAATTATCCCTTTGTATCCCAGGCATCACCTAAAGTTACTCTCTCCTCAGGCGGAATCTTAAAACCCTTTATCTCAATTGGGAGAGTGGTGGAGGTAACATTTCTGTATCTCACTGGCCATAATAAATTAATACATTTTCCATACCATAATTTAACTCTATACATAACCCACATATAAATTGTCCGCACCAAATATTTACCCAGGTAATCCAACATCAAACCCAAACAATATCTGTAAACCAGAGCCCCAAAAATTGAAAAGAATAATCGCTCCACAAACCACAAGACCTTCATGTTTGCTAATTCAGCTAGAAAACACTAAATCAATCAAGTAATAAATTAAACTAATTATCTGCCCCACGTTGGGCACGCCAATAAAAAAAAATGTGGTGGGGTGGAAGGGTAAGGCCAAGAAACCTCTTCCCTCCCCCCCCTTGTAAAGTAAAGGGAAAGAAAAATTGAAGGGAAAGGGAAAAAAAAACTCACCAGCTGAATTAGCAAAGCAGTGGAGCTATATTTACAAAGCAGTGTAGGATTTGCAGGGGAATATTTACAAATTTACAATATCTACAATATATACAAAGATATACAACAGAGTAACACAGAAATGAGAGTAACTCCCCTCGGCAGAGGGGGTTCCCCACCTCCGCTCTCCCCTCTCTTCCCCCCCTTTCCCCAGAATGGGATAGAAAGAGAAAGAAAAGAGAGGAAAAAAAAAAGTTAGAAGCAGTTCGTGTTAATTGGAAAGGAGTTAATACAGGCCTGGTATCTTATCGATTTCAAGGCCGAAGTCTTGGCAGAAAGCCCAGCACAGACAGAGAGTTGCTGCACCGTGGAGAGGCGGAAGCAAGACTGAAGATAAAGTTCCCGGAGTGCCCAGTTCACTCCCAGTTCACTCCCAGTTCAGAAGGTGCTTCCTCCCACTTCACCAAGGAAATAGTTTAGATTATTATTTCCGTTTACCAACTTCCGTCCACCATATTCCCTTTCTTAAGGGGACAGAGTCAACCGGCCACACAATTATAAACAAGTTTAACAATAATCAAAATTAGTACAATATTACCTAAAAACCTTAAAGCTTCTTTTATCAATTGTATAACCCACTGTGACACATTCCCAAGCATTGATCTTAACCAATCATCTAAGGGATTTTTTACAATTGTAACAGCGCGCGTATGATTCTTTAGCCACCTAATCTCAGCATGCATCGACACTCTATGATCTGACAAATTAAAACAAGACATTCCTTCAAAATCTTCGCATCCATGCCCTTGAGCCAACAACAAAAAATCAATTGCAGCACGATTTTGCAGTAACGCGTGCTTCAATGATTTTTGATCTAACAATAACCCTTCTAACACCTGAGTGGTAACATTTGCATTTTTTACTGACCAACATGTAGAAGAATGGGCAAAGGAAAAAGGCCTGCAGGACTGTCTGGCCTTCTGATAAGGATAAGGAATGCCTGCAGGACTGTCTGGCCTTCTCTGATAAGATAAGGAATGCCACAGAACACAATGGATTTAGCTGAATCATCAAGAAGTGTCGCAAGGGCACTGTAATCTTGTAATCGTGAGGGTCGTAAAACAAGTAGGGGACTGCAAAAACAGGATGTTTGTGGCTAGCTGAAGCAGGATGTTAAAACCGCAAGAGGTGGGGTTGACATGTAATCTGTAACCAATAATATGTTGCCAAGTGGGCATAATTATAGTATATATAATATAGATGTGCCTGATGATCAATAAAGTTGGATTCAATTGATCACATTGATCGTGTGTCGACCCCTTCTTGCGGCAGTGGCGCCCGAACGAGGGACCCCACGGAGTGGGTCCTGAACCCAAAAAAGAGGGTTCTGCAAATCTCTGAAAGGAGTCACGGCGAAGAAGGAAGCCGTGCCGTTCCGAAGAGGACTATCAGGGTTCGAGAGCACGAAAAGCAAGAAGTATTCCGGTCCAGGATAGCAGTACTGGTGCTGTGTTTACCGACCCACAGAGAGGCGGAGGAAACAGCAGAGACCGAAGATGCCGTAAGCCGATACTTGTCTGAGTCTGTGCGCACAGGTACTAATGCATAATAGGCAATAATGGATAGGCAGGCGGCGTATGATTTATTTAAGTGTTTTTTAGAAAAGGGAGGATGTAGGTTGGATTTTAAAAGGGAGTTAGTACCCATGTTAGAATATGCAGAGGAGTTAAAGCATTTTAGGGACCCTAACGAGGTATTTGAAAGGAGTGAGTGGAAGAAATTTGGCCAAGATTTATGGTTGCGCGGGTTAGATGAAGATAAGCAAGCACGAAAATGTGGGAAGTATTGGAAGGCAGTAATGGAGTGTTTAGATAGGCACCATGCTGAGAGGGTAGCAGCGCGGCAAACTAGATCACGTTTGGAATATTCAGACCCCAGTGGTGCAGGAATAACGCATAGTGGGTTGCAGTTATCGGAGGAAGTTCAAGAACAACTGTTAATGGAGAAGGCTGCATGTATTAGAGGTTTGGGTGGCATGGTGGCAGGTACAAGTGAAAGTAGCAGTGTCATTAGCAAAGAGGAGGAATTTCCTCCGTCGCCTCACTCTTCTGAGTTGCCGAAGGGTGAAGAAGTTGTGGAGACAAGGGAAGTAAAGAGGGAAGAGGTTAACAATGATTTAGGACAAAGAAACAGAGATTATTGGAGAAGGGTTGCAGAGCATTTACACGAGGAGGGAGATAAAGAAGGTTTCAGTCGACTGACAGCGTCTGACAGAGTAGCCCTCCCTGTAATTTATACTCAGCTACCCGGTCAGCTGAATAGGGTACAGGCTGAAGTTACGCATTTGCCGTGGAAGTTGTTATCTCAATTAAGACAGACTGTGTCTCAGTTTGGAATCCAGTCTGAGCCCGTTAGACAAATGGTTGAATTTATTTATATGAATTATAATATGTTGCCAAGAGATTCATATAATATTATGAAGCTAATATTGTCATCATACCAGTTTATAACATTTTTGAATGAGTGGGAACACTTAGCCAGACAAGCAGCTGCTGTGCTGAGACCCCCTAATGATCCACTGCAAAGTGTAACGGTGGATCACTTATGTGGAACAGGAGCATATGAGAGGGTAGAAATTCAGGCAGTCATGACTCCAGCTACAGTTCAGGCTGCCGCACAAATAGCTAGAGCAGCATTTGATAAACAGAAAGATGGGTCTGCAAATCCTCACTATATGGGAATTAAGCAGGGACGAAATGAGCCCCTTGGTGACTTTGTAGATAAATTATTAGCTGTGTTAAGAGCTGCCCAAGTGGGAGAGCACATCAAGGAGGCAATATTAAAGCAGTGTTTGATTCAGAATGGAAACGAACAGACACAGCAACTTATTACATCTGCAGATTCAAGGTGGACCATAGCAGACCTATTACAAAAGGCTCAAGACCTGCCAATTGGCCCCATGGCAATGTTAGCAGAGGCAGTTAGGACCATTGATAAAGGGTTACAACAGCAGGTTCAGGTATTATCAGAGAGTATGTCAAAACAGACAGCAGCCCTACCTAATCAAAACCAGCAGGTTATGGCTGCCTTAGTACCTTTGCGCCAGCCCGGAGCCCGGCCAAAACGACCTTCGGGTGGACCACAATGTTATAGATGTGGCAACAGAGGACACATAAAGAGGAACTGTAGAGTGGAAAAGGTGTGATGTCAAAATTGTCGCAGCGATGGCCACAACAGCTCAGCCTGCAGAAACCAGGATTCGGGAAACGCCAAGCAGAGCGCGAATGGTCGCCGCGTGATGACACAAGTAGCAACCACACAGGGCGAGAGCCACGACTACAGCCAGCCACAGCAGGGAGCCTCGGACTGGACCTGGCAGCCACAGTAGAAGTGACCTTGTTGGATAAACAAGTGAAAAGGGTACCCACGGGGGTACCGGGACCCGTAAAGATCAATGGTCAAGCAGTAGGGTGTCTCTTAATAGGTAGATCCTCTGCCTCTATGTCTGGGCTGTTGGTGGTAACAGGGCTTATTGACAAAGACTTTACAGGAGAAATTCAGATAATGGTACAGGCATTGTTACCTCCAGTAACGGTGACAAAGGGGAACAAAATAGCACAGTTAATCCCTTTGCCCCATCTAGCGGAGGGAATGATGCCTCACAATAGACAGTTCAGAGGGGATGGGGGTTTTGGTTCCTCCACGGCTCCTTTGACACTGCTCACAGCCAGTCTGGAAGAACGGCCGCAGACACAAGTAATTGTCACTTTCCAAGGGCAGTCCATCAGTGTGAAGGCACTGTTGGACACCGGTGTGGATGTGACAGTGATCTCAAAAGCTGTATGGCCGACCAATTGGCCAACATCTGCAGAGGCATCTTCCCTAGCTGGTGTTGGAGGCATGAGGGTGGCTGAAACTTCACCCTCGGTTGCTGTTACTTGTGATGGGAAAACGATGACCTTGAGATGTTCAATTTTGCCCTTGCCACCTCCAGTTCAGATGTTGATAGGCAGAGACGTTCTCGCACAAATAGGAGCAGTACTGACTACAAAAAACGGGTAGTAGCGGTCACTGCATGGACTTTCCCAATCCAGCTGCAATGGCATAATAACAACCCAATCTGGATTGAGCAATGGCCGCTGAAAGAGGAAAGTCTGTTAGCTGCAAGAAAATTAGTACAGGAACAGTTACAACAAGGACATTTGCAGCCATCAACAAGCCCATGGAACACTCCTATCTTTGTAATTAAGAAAAAATCTGGGAAATATAGGCTGTTACACGATCTTAGAGCAGTGAACGACCAAATGATAGCAATGGGAGCTTTACAACCAGGTTTACCAGCACCATCAATGTTGCCTGAGGGATGGAATTTATTAGTAATTGACCTTAAGGATTGTTTTTTTACCATACAAATACATCCTCATGATACCTGTCGCTTTGCGTTTACAGTCCCATCTATTAACCGACAGGCACCTGCAGATAGATATGAATGGACAGTGTTACCTCAGGGCATGAAAAATTCTCCAGCGTTGTGTCAGCTCTATGTGGCTACAGCCCTAAAGCCTATACGAGAACAATGGCCCGAGACAATAATATATCATTATATGGATGACATTTTGTTATGTCAAAGACAACCATTTAGTGTCGCACAGATACAAAAACTGCAGTTACAACTACAACAAAAGGGACTGGAAATTGCTGAAGAAAAGGTTCAAAATTGCCCACCAATAAAATACCTTGGTTGGAAAATTACAGAAAGTCAGATATGTCCCCAGAAGTTACAGCTGAAAGAGGACTTAAAGAATTTAAATGATGTTCAGAAGTTTATGGGAGACTTACAGTGGGTACGATCTGTGACAGGAATCACTAATGACATGATAGATCCCTTGAAGCCATTGTTGAAGGGATCCAATCCGGCCCGGCCTGTGGAAGTATTATCTGACCAACACCTAGCCATTCAGCGAATTGCAGAGCAAGTAACACAAGGATGTGTCTTTCGAAGAAACTTTGATGTGCCCATAGACATTACTGTGTTATGTGGTTCACAACACCTTTTGGGGGCACTTACTCAAGTTTTAAAAGAAATGGGGGAGAACACCAGAGTATTAGAATGGGTATTTCCACCATTACAACCAAAAACAACTATACAACAAAAAATTTTAATTTTGGCAGATTTGATAAAGGCGTGTAGACAACGGTTGTGGAGTATTGCGGGGCAAGAGCCCGGCGTGATATATTTGCCAATAAGAAAAAATGACTTGGAGTGGTATTTGCAAAATTGCGAGGCCTTAGCTGATGCATGTTTAGCTAATGGTGCTCGAATAGTAACAACACCGCTAAAGGACAAAAGACTTATGTGGATGCAAAACCAACATTGGTTATGTAAGCCAAAACTTTCCCTTCAGCCTTTGAAAGATGCGTTGACTGTCTATACAGATGCTGGAAAAAAGTCAAGAAAAGCTGTGGTCACCTGGCAAGAAACGGGAACCTGGAAGCATAGGTTGTTATACGCACAGGACAAGGACTCTTTGCAGACACTGGAGTTGAGAGCAGTAGTTTGGGCTCTACAAGAATGGGTAGAGACGCCACTCAACATAGTGTCTTATTCATTGTATGTTGTAGGAGTAGTGCAAAGAATTGAAAGTGCAATGATAAAAAGAATTGAGAATGAGAGATTGTGGGAATTGTTGTTACAGCTGCAAAGAGCAGCACAATTGAGGTCTGTTGAATATTGTATCATACATATTAGAAGTCATTTATATGTTCAAGGCTTGGGAGAAGGCAATGATCGAGCAGACAAATTAGTATCTTTGAGTGTACCAGTATCTGCCATGGCGAAGGCGAGGGAGAGTCATGCCGTTTTTCATCAAAATGTAAAAGGACTGGCTAAGGGCTTCAACATACCTTTTGCAGACGCTAAGGCCATTGTCCAAGCATGTCCCGTTTGTAGTTTTCATAACAAAGGTCAAGGGCTGGGAATAGGGGTTAACCCAAGAGGTTTAACCAGCAATCAGATTTGGCAAATGGATGTGACTCATGTGCCCAGTTTTGGGAGGTTAAAATATGTTCATGTGTCTATAGATACATATAGTCACATGATATGGGCTACCCCTCAGCCAGGGGAAAAGATGAAAGATGTCAGAAAACATCTTTTGTCATGCTTTGCAGTTATGGGAGTACCTCAACTGTTGAAAACAGACAATGGACCTGCGTATGTGAGTAAGGGTATGCAACAGCTATGTAACCAGTGGGACATAAAACATGTGACTGGAATAGCCCACTCTCCTACTGGTCAAGCTATAGCGGAGAGAGCTAATCAGACTTTGAAACTGTACTTAGAGAAACATAAAGAAGGAGACCCCAGGGAACGCCTACATATGGTGCTTTTTGTACTAAACTATCTATGTATTTTTGGATCTGAAGATAAACCCCTTATTGTTAAACATCAGAATAGGCAGGAGAAGCCACAGGCAGGAATGAAAGTATTTTATAAAGACGCAAAAACTGGGCAATGGGTTGGGCCTGTTGATGTATTGTTTATAGGTCAAGGTTACATTTGTGTTTCTACCTCTGAAGGACCTCATTGGGTGCCCAGCCGTTGGACGAAGCCTGCACCATCTCCTCCAGTTGAGCAGAAGGAAGCGGACAACAATGATGCCAGTGATGCCTTTTCTGTCGATAATAGTGATGTTGCTAATGATGTTTAGTTGTGAGTCACTTGTATATCAGATTAATGATCGTGTCAACATGTGGATAACATGGGCAAATCAAACGGGTAATACTGATTTTTGTTTAAGCTTGCAATCAGCTACCGACCCCTTTAAGACATGTTTAATTGGAATTACCGAGTATGAAATAAGTCAGTTTAAAGGCTTTACCAATTATACTAAGAACTGTCAAGGCAATTCTATTGGACAATGCTCAATAGAATTGATAAGAGGCCTAAATAAGACATTGACATGGGACCCACAAGAACTGCAATTATTAGGTTCAATGCAAATTAATAATTGAAGTAGCAATGGAACCTGTTTTCAATTTATAAAATTTGGGAATCGGACGAAAACCCATGTTTCTCCCATTAATAAAAATCAATATAATTGGACATATTATTGTGGCAATCTGACAAAAGAGTCAGAAGGTGCCCTACACCAATATAAAAAGCCCAGAGCATTGCCTGAAGGTATATTTTTAATTTGTGGAGATAGGGCCTGGCAAGGCATTCCTGTATCACCACGAGGAGGTCCATGTTATCTAGGCAAACTAACAATGTTGATGCCAAAATATCGGGATTGGTTGGCTATATCAAAGCCTACTAAACGACAGAAAAGAGCATTGACTGTTTTAGATACTGATAGTTGTAATGATAATGTACAGTTATGGTCAATTGCAGCCAATGCATTTGCTTCAATTGTAGCACCAGGAGTAGCTGCCGCTCAAACATTAAGGCAAATAGAAAAACTTGCTTGTTGGTCACTTGAGCAGGCCAACATAATTGATGAAGTTATACAAGAGTTGTTAATGGATCAAAATAGCCTTAGACATGCTTTGTTACAGAACCGCGCCGCCATAGACTTTTTATTATTAGCTCAAGGCCATGGATGTAACGATATTGAGGGTATGTGTTGTTTTAATCTTTCATCTTTCTGATCACAGTGAATCTACTCACGCCAAATTGAGCTGGCTTAAAAAACATTCACAGCAAATTCAGAAAGATACTAGTGTTTTTGATTCTTGACTACAATCAATGTTTGGCGGGTGGTCTAGTTGGATAGGGCCTTTGATTAAAGAATGCTTACGCTTTTTGTTAGTTGGGCTTTTGATATTAATAGCAGCAAGAATTATTTTTCACTGTATTATGAATGTGGCCGGTTGACGGTGTCCCCTTAAGAAAGGGAATATGGTGGACGGAAGTTGGTAAACGGAAGGAATAGTTTAAACTAATTTTCATTGGACGAGTGGGAGGAAGCACCTACTGAACTGGGAGTGAAATGGGCATTTCCAGCACTTCTCGGTCACTCTTGTTTCCGCTTCTCCACGGTGCAGCAACTCTCTGGCTGTGCTGGGCTTTCTGCCAAGGCCTCGGCCTTGAGGATAAGATAATCAGGCCTGTATTAACTGCTTCCAATTAACACAAACTGCTTTTAACATCTTTCTTTCTCTTTCTCCCTCTTTTCCGAACTATTCTGGGGAAAGGGGGGAAGAGAGGGGAGAGCGGAGGTGGGGAATCCCCTCAGCCGAGGGGGATTACTCTCATTTCTGTGTTACTCTGTTGTATATCTTTGTATATATTGTAGATATTGTAAATTTGTAAATATTCCCCTGCAAACCCTACACTGCTTTGTAAATATAGCTCCACTGCTTTGCTAATTCAGCTGGTGAGTTTTTTTTCCTTTCCCTTCAAATTTTTCTTTTCCCTTTTACCTTACAAGGGGGAAGGGAGGAGGCTTCTTGGCTTTACCCTTCCACCCACCACAATGAAACAAGTTAATCGCACCATAGAAGCATTTGTAGTTTTTAAAGAAAACGGGGAAATTGTAGAAGAATGGGCAAAGGAAAAAGGCCTGCAGGACTGTCTGGCCTTCTGATAAGGATAAGGAATGCCTGCAGGACTGTCTGGCCTTCTCTGATAAGATAAGGAATGCCACAGAACACAATGGATTTAGCTGAATCATCAAGAAGTGTCGCAAGGGCACTGTAATCTTGTAATCGTGAGGGTCGTAAAACAAGTAGGGGACTGCAAAAACAGGATGTTTGTGGCTAGCTGAAGCAGGATGTTAAAACCGCAAGAGGTGGGGTTGACATGTAATCTGTAACCAATAATATGTTGCCAAGTGGGCATAATTATAGTAAACCGTATATAAGATGTGTCTGATGATCAATAAAGTTGGATTCGATTGATCACATTGATCGTGTGTCGACCCCTTCTTGCGGCACCAACACGCTAATTTTTCTACTGCACTCAAGGTTTTTCCTGCAGCGGCACCTGGCACAATTATACTTACAAAGGCTCTCATTGCATACCCCCATAATTCCACTTGGTCATTACAATTTGATGGTAATTGCTAATCGTGCGTTTTTTCCGTTGTTGTATTTGCTTTAAAAGTTTTAACCACTGAGTCTGAGAAGGTGCTATTATGGACAAAGATCCCAAATAACAGGGACCCCCCACTGGGTTAGCTGGAATTCCGTGCCAGGCACGATCTCCACAAATCAAAAATATACCTGGCGGCAATGCTTTTGCTATATGATTATTCCATAAAAGGAGTATATTTTTGTTCTTAATTGTTGAAGTCCCTGCACTGAGATCTTGAGCTCCATATGCACCCCACAGTTTTGGCACGATGAGACCTTTTATGGTTGCTTTGTCATTCCATCCACAATAGTCACCATACACATTATATGGTCTTTTGGGACGAACATCAGTCCATCCCTGAGAGCTGCTTTGTATCCCAACCGGCACTTTCCCCCAACCTTCTAACACTTGCTCAAAACCTTGCTGACCTTTAAACATACCTCCAACCACAATACACGTTCGAGTCCAGTTTCTCGATGCATTGCCAACCTGCTGAGAGCCCAATAATCGCAGTTCTTCAGGATCATATGGTAACCGCTGAGTCAGTCCCTTAATCAATAATGCACTACAATTTGCCATTTCACTCTCATTACTACAACTATTACTACTATAATTAACAAACATATTTACATCAAATCTGGGTATCCCTATCAGACACGTCTGAAAAGGTTCACCCACAGTTTGCAAGCTCAAACAAAATTTGTTATTGCCTGTCATGTTGGCCCATGTTACCCATACAAGGCACAAAGCTTAAGTTGAACTAGATAGAATGCTCTAACAGAGCTGGCATAATACATGGTCAAAGATAACAGACATTGTAAAGAAGAACTTAGATCTTAATAGTTCAAATCTTTACATTTCACTCCTCTTATTGACAGAGAAGACTTGATTATGCCTGAAGACATTGCACACAGAGATTAAGACACAAATGCAATCCTTAGCACTGTCTTTTACAATCTGCTTCAGGGGTATGATGCATCTTTATTTTCTCTAGGATGGTCAAAAATCATGAATTGTTTAATGGTAGCAAGATTTCTTTAATCTGTAAAGGTAGATCTGGCCAGGCTCTAGCTTCACAGACAGAAAACTTGCAGGCAAACAGCAAGAGCAAAAGAACTTCATTGCTTTGCCCAATATAAAATTACACAGAATAATGTGTTTTTGATCATCCTAGTAATACTGATCTCTTATTGGTACCATTAAAAAACTTTTTTTTTTTTTTTTCCGCTATGGGGTATTCTCTCTTCCCCCCCCCCTTTTTTTTTTTTTTGGTGTCTATGTATTTATTTGTTTGTTGATGTTTTCAACCGAAAATGAAAATGCATGTTGTGTTGTTATGAGTTTTGATTTTCCCTCTAGGTGTGTAAAATTATAGCAAACTGGTGAGATAACATATAAGTCCATATGAACATTTTCTCTAATCACACAACAATCAACCAACCATAATATTCAGTCCTAATTCACATGATGCTGTGTTACATTCTTCTGATTGATGCTTTTGATCCCAGATTATCATAACAGTTATTATGATCGATGTTCCACTTCATGGGAAATGCTGTTTCCTCTTAGTCTTGATTCTTCTGCACATTAGTGAAGGAATACTTGTTAAAATTAATACCTATTTACTACAAACCTTAACTATATTATATGGAGCTCCTTTGAAATGCCTAGGCAGACAACTAAGAAGGTTCGAACCAAAAGAAAATCTTACAATTTGAACTCATTACTAAGTACATACACCTTACTGCAATTACTATGTACTAAGTACCTAGAAATACCAAATGTTTACCATTCATTATGCTTACCAGGAAAACTTAGCAAAACTCTATATAACAAATCTCTGAAAGACATTACAATCAGAAATGAAGAAATTAACACTGTTGCTTTAAATCAGAACAGAGCCATGGTCAACAATAGCCGTACCAGAAACCGCTGGGGGGGTGGGGGGTGTGTGTAGTGCAGCTGGAGCCGCTGGGGATGGGGGCACACTGGTGCGAGCCGCCGCGGGGGGAGGGGGCCTGCTGGTGCGAGCCACCGGGGCCACCGCTACGGTCAGTGCTGCCTGTGTGATCGGAGCTGTCGGTGCCACCTCGGCCGGAGCCGTCGGTGCCCGTGGGGGCCATCGGGGGTTGCGGGAGGGGTGTGGTTGTAAGAATGCTGTAACCGCGAGCCCCCCAAGAGGGGACGTTAAGCAAAGTCAGTGCTGTTTGAATCTTCCGAATCCGAGCCCTCGCTGGCGATGTCAGAATAAGATGTTGATGAACAGGATTGAACATGCTGAGGCACAGGTTTCACTGCCCTTTTTCGGATTTTTATCTGCTTGAGGCGAAACGGCAGTGGTGGCGGCTGGCAAACGCGGTGTGGTCGCCGCAAGGTGTATCGGGGGCAGCCCCGGTCGATACTTCTCAAACACATCCTTCAGTCGCAATTCAGATACAACTGGCGCTGCATCTCGTCCTGACAAATTCGCTGTAACTGCAGCAGCCATTTGCTGTTCTAACTTATATTTTTTGATACAGTTTATGCATTCTCACCACGGCTTTTGCAGTTTTATAGCAGTTTTATCATCATCTATTACCAAGTCCCACAACTTGTTCCCGTACTCTCTCCAACAAGCTTCATCAAAATAACTATCTCCGCTAGGGAAATGCCCTAAAGCGGATCCATGAGCCAAAAGCCCAGGCATTACTTTGGGCGATATCTCCGCCTTACGTTTTTCTAAAAAGCATTGAAATAAGGAGAGCGCTACCTCTTTTTCCATATTCACCGACGTCTGCGAAATTCACTGCCGCGTTCTGTTACCTGTCGGTGTCCGCTGCTCCTTTCCTCAGGCCCGCCGATACCGGCCCGCCCGAGCTCACCGCCGGCCCACCAACTCCAGCCCGCCGAAGTTTTCCACTGGCATACCAATTTCGGCTCGCCAAGACTGGCCCGCCTGAGCCTTCCTCCGCGGTTGGTTCGCCTGTAATCCCCGGGTGCGGTCTCCACTGTCGTCCCTGTTGAAAAGGCTCAGAGTACCCACAGAATTGGGTCCCTGTTCGGGTGCCACTTGACGAGAACGGAGACAGGGACGACAGCACTCAATATGAGTAATAGTAATCATCCAACTTTATTGTTCCACACTTCATTATTTATAGTCTTATCTTATGCATAGTTAATTCTATTCTAATTTAACACATACTATTGGTTTCTCTCTAAAAGGTTACATCATTGTTTTCACAACTCTGTGGAATTTTTCCTACTCAGTCTAATTGCTCTTTTTCCCAGATCTCGCCTCCTCCTTATCTTGCTTGCCTCCCTTCTCAAGGGCAGCTGGACTTCAGCATACCAGGCAATCGACACTTTCCCACAGCTCCTACTCCACCGCTATATTATCAACAGAGAATTCTTCAAGGCCTGAATTGAACAGGTGTTCCTGGGACCCATGTCCCCTCTTGCTCAAAACAATCCCCAACACTTCTCTGGACATGCTCAAGTGTCTCGATGTCCTTCTTAAACTGAGGGACCCAGAACTGGACACAGTACTCAAGGTGTGGCCTAACCAAAGCAGAGTACAGGGGAACAATGACTTCCCTGCTCCTGCTGGTCACACTATTCCTAATGCAGGCCAGGATGCCATTGGCCCTCCTGGCCACCTGGGCACACTGATGGCTCATATTGAGGTGGCTGTCGATCACCACACCCAGGTCCCTCTCTGTATGGGAGCTCTCCAGCCAATCGGACCCCAGCCTGTAGCTCTGCATGAGATTGCCATAGCCAAAGTGCAGCACTCGGCACTTGGACTTGTTGAATGCCATCCCATTAGACTCTGCCCATCTGTCCAGTCTGTCGAGGTCCCTCTGCAGAGCCTTTCTAGCCTCTAACTGACTAACATCTGCCCCTAACTTTGTGTCATCTGCAAACTTGCTGATGACTGACTCTACCCCCTCATCCAGATCATCAATGAAGATGTTAAAGAGCATGGGGCCCAGCACTGATCCCTGGGGGATGCCACTGGTGACTGGCCACCAGCTGGATGTGGCACCATTCACCACCACTCTCTGGGCTCAGCCCTCCAGCCAGTTCCTAACCCAGCACAAAGTGTAGTGGTCCAATCCACGGACTGACAGCTTAGCCAGCAGTTTGCTGTGGGGGACGGTGTCAAAGGCCTTGCTGAAGTCCAGGTAGACCACATCCACAGGCCTCCCCACATCCACCAGAGGGGTCACCTGATCATAGTTTCATAGTTTCATAGTTTCATTCAGGGTTGGAAGGGACCACAAGGATCATCTAGTTCCAACCCCCCTGCCATGGGCAGGGACACCCCACACTAGATCAGGCTGGCCAGAGCCTCATCCAACCTGGTCTTAAACACTCCCAGGGACGGGGCCCCAACCACCTCCCTGGACAACCCATTCCAGGGTCTCACCACTCTCATGGTGAAGAACCTCCTCCTCACATCTAGCCTGAATCTCCCCACCTCCAGCTTCATTCCATTCCCCCTAGTCCTATCACTACCTGAGATCCTGAGAAGTCCTTCCCCAGCCTTCCTGTAGGCCCCCTTCAGATACTGGAAGGCCACAATTAGGTCACCTCGGAGCCTTCTCTTCTGCAGACTGAACAGCCCCAACTCCTTCAGTCTGCTCTCATAGGAGAGGTGCTCCAGCCCTCTGATCATCCTCGTGGCCCTTCTCTGGACACGTTCCAGCACCTCCACATCCCTCTTGTAATAGGGGCTCCAGAACTGGACACAGTACTCCAGGTGGGGTCTCACCAGGGCTGAGTAGAGGGGAGGATCACCTCCCTCGACCTGCTAGCCACACTTCTCCTGATGCAGCCCAGGATCTGATTGGCCTTGCGGGCTGCAAGTGCACATTGGGAGCTCATGTTGAGTTTTTTGTCCACCAGCACCCCCAAGTCTCTCTCCTCAGGGCTACTTTCCAGCCAGTCACTGCCCAGCCTGTATTTGTGCCTGGGATTGCCTCGACCCAGATGCAGGACCCTGCACTTGCTCTTATTGAACTTCATGAGGTTGGCTTGTGCCCACCTCTCCAGTCTGTCAAGGTCCCTCTGGATGGCCTCCCTTCCCTCCAGCGTGTCTGCTGCACCACACAGCTTGGTGGCATCAGCAAACTTGCTGAGGGTGCACTCAATGCCACTGTCCATGTCACCCACAAAGATGTTGAACAAGACAGGTCCCAGGACTGATCCCTGAGGGACTCCGCTTCTCACTGGCCTCCACTGGGACATGGACCCATTGACAGCCACTCTTTGGGTGCGGCCATCAAGCCAGTTCCTTATCCATCTAGTGGTCCACCCATCAAACCCATGTGTCACCAGTTTGGAGACCAGGATGTGGTGCGGGACAGTGTCGAAGGCTTTGCTCAGGTCCAGGTAAATGACATCAGTTGCTCGCCCCTCATCTATTAATTTTGTCACCTGCTCATAGAAGGCCACCAGGTTGGTCAGGCAGGATTTGCCCTTGGCAAAGCCATGCTGACTGTTCCCAATTACCTCTTCACTATTCTTTTGAGCGAGTAGTGACTCCAGGAGGATCTGCTCCATGATCTTTCCAGGCACAGAGGTGAGACTGACTGGCCTGTAGTTCCCTGGTTCCTCCTTCTTACCCTTTTTGAAGATGGGGGCAATGTTTCCCCTTTTCCAGTCTGTGGGGATTTCACCAGACTGCCATGACTTTTGAAATATAATAGAGAGGGGTTTAGCAACCTCATCTGCCAGTTCTCTCAGTACCCGTGGGTGTATCCCGTCGGGTCCCATGGACTTGAACACTTTCAGGTTCTTCAGATGATCACGAACCTGATCTGCACTTACAATGGGCAGTTCTTCCTCCCCGTCACTGGCATTGACTTCCATAACATCAGGAGTGTGGCTAGAGGCCCTTGCAGTGAAGACTGAGGTAAAGAAGTTATTAAGTACCTCAGCCTTTTCCTCATCACTTGTGACCATGTCACCATTTTCCTTTCTGAGGGGGCCCACACCTTCCCTAGTCTTCTTCTTCCCATTAATATACCTGTAAAAGTTCTTAGTGTTCCCTCTAATCTCCCTGGCTAGATTCAATTCAAACTCTGCTTTGGCTTTCCTAACCAGGAGTTGTTTTCAGCTCAGGTGCCTTGAAAACCAATCCATGATTGTGGAACCCAAAGCCCTGTCGATGGCACCAGCCCCTGAGCCATGAATTGATCTGTCGGCCCTTCCTCAGTGTTCCCTCATCCATTGCTGACGTTAGAGGGATGGCTGAGAACACGACTTGAGCCCCTGATCCCTTTAGCATTTGCCCTAAAGTTCTGAAGTCTTTTTTAATAGATTGTGAGCCTCTCATTGTTACATCATCACTGCCCACCTGAAAGACCAGCAGTGGGTAGTAGTCTGAAGGACTCACGAGGTTGGGAATTCTATCTACAACGTCTTTAACTTGGGCACCAGGGAGGCAGCTGACCGCTCTATGAAATTGGTCTGGTCTGCATATTGGGCCCTCTGTTCCCCTCAGTAGGGAGTCTCCTATAACGATGACCCTACGAGGTTTCTTTTCTGGGTAAGTTTTGATGGCTGGCCTGAGGCAACCTGTCATTGGTACAGCTTCTGACCTTCTTGAGTCCTCAGCCTCACCAATGACCTGTTCGTCCTGCAGAGCCTCATACCTGTTCTGTAACTGCACTGGAGGCAGCGTGCTGCTCACAGGAGCAGACTTCCTTTGTTTGCACTTCTTCCGTCGGGCAGAGACCTGTTCCCATTGGCCCTGCTCATGTGGGTTACTACAGGGAGGTTGAGAATCTTGCTTCTGGGGAGGTATCAAACTCCCTGCTCCCGTAAGTGTTACCCCCTGTTCTGGTTTAGAAGAGATTACGTTATGGAAATCGTCAATTTTCTGCTCACCATCTCTTCTAGCTCTTAGCCTTTCCACCTCTTCTTTTAGTTTGACCACCATGCTCATCAGATCACTGACCTGCTCACACCTGAAACAGCTGCTCCCTCCAGCCTCCATATCGAGTGCCAGGCTCCAGCACTCACTGCAGCCACCTACCTGAACATCTGCATGCTTGTGTATGGTCTCTGTTTGGGTGCCCACTGTCCTTCTGCTAGACTTTGCTCTAGTGGTGACCATCTTGCAGTAGCCACCCTCTCCACCCGGCTTTTTTTTTCCTTTTTTTTTCCCCCCCCCGTCAGTGAGAAGCCGAGCTGCGCTGCTCAAGCTGCCTCCTCTGTCTTCAGCCACGCGCTGGGTTCTGTGTGGTTTGCGCGCGGTCTCCGCGGCAACCCCTCCCCCAGCTACGTCACTGCCCTCCGGCAAGTAGGCAATCTGAGCCCCCTGCCCCTCCTCCTCCCTTTGGGGAAGTCCCGAGCCACCAGCCCCTTACCGCCTGAAAAGCAAGGGAATCAAAGCCAAAAGCCAAACTCCCAGAGCTGCGCTGCTCAAGCTGCCTCCTCTGTCTTCAGCCACGCGCTGGGTTCTGTTTGATTTGCGCGCGGTCTCCGCGGCAACCCCTCCCCCAGCTACGTCACTGCCCTCCGGCAAGTAGGCAATCTGAGCCCCCTGCCCCTCCTCCTCCCTTCGGGGAAGTCCCGAGCCACCAGCCCCTTACCGCCTGAAAAGCAAGGGAATCAAAGCCAAAAGCCAAAGCCAAAAGAAGGAGATCAGGTTGGAGAGGCAGGACCTGCCCTTCCTGAATCCATGTTGGCTGGACCTGAGCCCTTGGCCATCCTTCAGGTGCGCAATTATTGCCGCCAGGATAATCTGCTCCATCACTTTCCCTGGCACTGAGGTCAGGCTGACTGGCCTGTAGTTTCCAGGTTCCTCCATCCAACCTTTCTTATGGATGGGGACCACATTGGCCAGTTTCCAGTCATCTGGGACCTCACCTGTGAGCCAGGACTGGAAGAAAATGATGGAGAGCGGCTTGGCCAGCTCATCTGCCAGCTCTCTCAGCACCCTAGGATGGATCCCATTCGGTCCCATGGACTTGTGAGTGTAAGGTCCAGGTAAGGTTGAGGACTCAAGAAGGTCAGAAGCTGCACTAATGACAGGTTGCCTCAGGCCAGCCATCAAAACTTACCCAGAAAAGAAACCTCGTAGGGTCATCGTTATAGGAGACTCCCTACTGAAGGGAACAGAGGGCCCAATATGCAGACCATAGAGAGGTCAGCTGCCTCCCTTGTGCCCAAGTAAAAGACATTGTAGATAGAATTACCAACCTTGTTAGTCCTTCAGACTACTACCCACTTCTGGTCTTTCAGGTGGGTAGCGACGATGTAACAATGAGAGACTCACAATCAATTGAAAAAGATTTCAGAACCTTAGGACAACTGCTAAAGGGATCAGGAGCTCAAGTTGTGTTCTCTGCTATCCCTCTAACATCAGCAATGGATGAGGGAACACTGAGGAAGGGCCGACAGGTCAATTCATGGCTCAGGGGTTGGTGCCATCAACAGGCACCAGAGCTGAAAACAACTTATGGGATACACTTGTCCCAGAGGGGGAAAAGGATCCTGGGGCAGGAATTGGCTGAACTCATTGATAGGGCTTTAAACTAGATTTGAAGGGGGAAGGGGTTAATAGTCTCCTGCTGGCCAGTGACAAACAGAGGGGCAGCTCACCAGCAGTAGAGAGAAGGAGAGCTGGTAAGGGCTCTCAACTTGCTGCCCTGAGGCAAGCCACGAATGATCCACCAGGACATTCTGTGGAAACCGAGGGGAATTGGCACAAGAGGAGGACAGGGCCAGCCCAGCTGAAGTGCTTCTATGCGAATGCATGCAGCTTGGGCAACAAACAGGATGAGTTAAGGGCCACTGTGCTGCTGGGATGTCACGACATAGTGGCTGTTACTGAAACTTGGTGGGATGATTCCCATGACTGGAATGTAGGGATAGATGGGTATAAGCTCTTTAGGAAGGATAGGCAGGGAAGGAGAGGAGGAGGTGTTGCCCTCTATGTCAGTAGCCAGTTGGAATCAGTGGAGCTCCACCTGGGGGGGGATGATGAGCTGGTTGAGAGTGTATGGGTTAAAATTAAAGGCAAGACAAGGGAAGGAGATATTACTGTGGGGGTCTCCTACAGGCCACCTGACCAGCAGAACCAATGTGGTGGGGTTGGAAGAGTAAGGCCAAGAAGCCTCCTCCCTTCCCCCTTGTAAAGTAAAGGGAAAGAAAATTGAAGGGAAAGGAAAAAAAACTCACAGCTGAATTAGCACAGCAGTGGAGCTGTATATTTACAAAGCAATGTAGGATATGCAGGGGAATATATACAAATTTACAATATTTACAATATATACAAAGATATACAACAGACCAACACAGAAATGAGTATTCCCCCCCTTGCTGAGGGGGTTCCCCACCTCCGCTCTCCCCTTTTTCCCCCTTTCCCCAGAGTGGGATAGAAAGAGAAAGAAAAGAGAGAAAAAAGGTTAGAAGCACTTGTGTTAATTGGAAAGCAGTTAATACAGGCCTGGTAGCTTATCGGTTTTCAAGGCCGAAGCCTTGGCAGAAAGCCCAGGAGCTGCAAGCTGCTGCCCGAAGGAAAAGTGGAAGCAAGACTGCAGAAAAGTGCTGTAAAGCCCAGTATACCTTCCTGCACTCCCAGTTCAGAAGGTGCTTCCTCCCACTTCACCAATGAAATTAGTTTAGATTCTTCTTTTGTTTACCAACATCCGTCCACCATATTCCCTTTCTTAAAGGCACAGCCTCAAACGGTCACAACCAAGCAGATGAGGCCCTCCACAGGCTTCCAGGAAGCGGCTTCCAGGAAGCAGCTTCCAGGTCACAAGCCCTGGTCCTCATGGGTGATTTCAACCACCCTGACATCTGCTGGAGGGACAACACAGCAAAACACCAGCAATCCAGGATGTTCCTGGACTGCATGGGAGTCCATGGGACCAGACGGGTTACACCCACGGGTACTGAGAGAACTGGCAGATGAGGTTGCTAAACCTCTCTCTATTATATTTCAAAAGTCATGGCAATCTGGTGAAGTCCCCACAGACTGGAAAAGGGGAAACATTGCCCCCATCTTCAAAAAGGGTAAGAAGGAGGAACCAGGGAACTACAGGCCACTCAGTCTCACCTCTGTGCCCGGAAAGATCATGGAGCAGATCCTCCTGGAGGCACTACTGACTCAGAAGAATAGTGAAGAGGTGATTGGGAGCAGTCAGCATGGCTTCACCAAGGGCAAATCCTGCCTGACCAACCTGGTTGCCTTCTATGAGCAGGTGACAAAATTAATAGATGAGGGGTGAGCAACTGATGTCATTTACCTGGACCTGAGCAAAGCCTTCGACACTGTCCCACACCACATCCTGGTCTCCAGGCTGGTGACACATGGGTTTGATGGGTGTGCCACAAGATGGATAAGGAACTGGCTTGATGGTCGCACCCAAAGAGTGGCTGTCAATGGGTCCATGTCCCAGTGGAGGCCAGTGACAAGCGGAGTCCCTCAGGGACCAGTCCTGGGACCCGTCTTGTTCAACATCTTTGTGGGTGACATGGACAGTGGCATTGAGTGCACCCTCAGCAAGTTTGCTGATGACACCAAGCTGTGTGGTGCAGCAGACACGCTGGAGGGAAGGGAGGCCATCCAGAGGGACCTTGACAGGCTGGAGAGGTGGGCACAAGCCAACCTCATGAAGTTCAATAAGAGCAAGTGCAGGGTCCTGCATCTGGGTCGAGGCAATCCCAGGCACAAATCCAGGCTGGGCAGTGACTGGCTGGAAAGTAGCCCTGAGGAGAGAGACTTGGGGGTGCTGGTGGACAAAAAACTCAACATGAGTTCTCAATGTGCACTTGCAGCCTGCAAAGCCAATCAGATCCTGGGCTGCATCAGGAGGAGTGTGGCTAGCAGGTCGAGGGAGGTGATCCTCCCCCTCTACTCAGCCCTGGTGAGACCCCACCTGGAGTACTGTGTCCAGTTCTGGAGCCCCTATTACAAGAGGGATGTGGAGGTGCTGGAACGTGTCCAGAGAAGGGCCACGAGGATGATCAGAGGGCTGGAGTGCCTCTCCTATGAGGACAGACTGAAGGAGTTGGGGCTGTTCAGTCTGCAGAAGAGAAGGCTCCGAGGTGACCTAATTGTGGCCTTCCAGTATCTGAAGGGGGCCTACAGGAAGGCTGGGGAAGGACTTCTCAGGATGTCAGGTAGTGATAGGACTAGGGGGAATGGAATGAAGCTGGAGGTGGGGAGATTCAGGCTAGATGTGAGGAGGAGGTTCTTCACCACGAGAGTGGTGAAACCCTGGAATGGGTTGTCCAGGGAGGTGGTTGGGGCCCCGTCCCTGGAGGTGTTTAAGACCAGGTTGGATGAGGCTCTGGGCAGCCTGATCTAGTGTGGGGTGTCCCTGCCCATGGCAGGGGGGTTGGAACTAGATGATCCTTGTGGTCCCTTCCAACCCTGACTGATACTATGATACTATGAGTCATTTATCATTTCTCTGAAACTTGAACTACACGTAACAGCTACAAAAGGAATAGTGCATACAAAGAGAAATCAAAGTTTGACAGAAAATATAGTTTACTAAGGTTGCAATATTCTTTGGATGGGACAATACAAGGGACAATTACTGTTACAGTGGCTTTTGCCCAAGACACAGGGAGTTTATTTCTGAGACCAATGCATTACAGTGTGTTTTCAGTACTGGAGGATGATTTTTTTGCAAGCAAGAACATCTGCAGAGATGAATGGCAGGAATGACACTTACTAGAAAGTTTAATTTGCCTTAGAAAGATCCCTGGGTTTCGTTTAGTATGATCACAGAAGGACAACATTTCCTACATGTAATCTTTGTAGCCCACAACTTAAAATCCCTCTCTCATCACAAAGGGCCAGCTACCCTTAGAAAATGTACAGTATTATAGACCAGGCCTGTGTCATTAGCACAATGAATAAATTATTTTTTCCAAGCAATTAGCATGTCTAGATGATACTCAATTCATGCAGATATATCAGCTATCACAGTATCACAGTATCACAGTATCACTTAGGTTGGAAAGGACCTCGAGGATCATCGAGTCCAACCTATCAACACAGACCCCATGACTAGACCATGGCACCAAGTGCCACGTCCAATCTCCCCTTGAATGCCTCCAGGGTCGATGACTCAACCATCTCCCTGGGCAACCCATTCCAATGACGAATGACTCGCTCGGTGAAGAACATCCTCCTCACCTCAAGTCTAAACCTCCCCTGGCGCAGCTTGAGACTGTGTCCCCTTGTTCTGGTGCTGGTTGCCTGGGAGAAGAGACCAACCCCTTCCTGGCTACAACCACCCTTCAGGTAGTTGTAGAGGGCAATGAGGTCACCCCTGAGCCTCCTCTTCTCCAGGCTAAACAATCCCAGCTCCCTCAGCCTCTCCTCATAGAGCTTGTGTTCAAGGCCTCTCACCAGCCTTGTTGCCCTTCTCTGGACACGTTCAAGTGTTTCGATGTCCTTCTTAAACTAAGGGGCGCAGAACTGGACACAGTACTCAAGGTGCGGTCCAACCAAAGCAGTGTACAGGGGCACTATGACCTCCCTGCTCCTGCTGGCCACACTATTCCTAATGCAGGCCAGGATGCTATTGGCCCTCCCGGCCACCTGGGCACACTGCTGGCTCATATTCAGGTGGCTGTCGATCAGCACACCCAGGTCCCTCTCTGTTTGGGAGTTCTCCAGCCACTCCGACCCCAGCCTATAGCTCTGCGTGGGATTGCCATAGCCAAAGTGCAGCACTCGGCACTTGGACTTGTTGAATGCCATCCCATTGGACTCTGCCCATCTGTCCAGTTGGTCGAGGTCCCTCTGCCGAGCCTTTCTAACCTCTAACTGACTAACATCTGCCCCGAACTTTGTGTCATCTGCAAACTTGCTGATGACTGACTCTACCCCTTCATCCAGATCATCAACGAATATGTTGAAGAGGACAGGGCCCAGCACTGATCCCTGGGGGACACCACTGGTGACTGGCCTCCAGCTGGATGTGGCACCGTTCACTACCACTCTCTGGGCCCGGCCCTCCAGCCAGTTCCTAACCCAGCACAGAGTGTAGTGGTCCAATCCACGGACTGACAGCTTAGCCAGCAGTTTGCTGTGGGGGACGGTGTCAAAGGCCTTGCTGAAGTCTAGGTAGACCACATCCACAGGCCTCCCCACATCCACCAGGCGGGTCACCTGGTCATAGAAAGAGATCAGGTTGGAGAGGCAGGATCTGCCCTTCCTGAATCCATGTTGGCTGGACCTGAGCCCTTGGCCATCCTTCAGGTGCGCAGTTATTGCTGCCAGGATAATCTGCTCCATCACTTTCCCTGGCACTGAGGTCAGGCTGACCGGCCTGTAGTTTCTAGGTTCCTCCATCCAACCCTTCTTGTGGATGGGGACCACATTGGCCAGTTTCCAGTCATCTGGGACCTCACCTGTGAGCCAGGACTGGAGGAAAATGATGGAGAGTGGCCTAGCTAGCACATCTGCCAGCTCTCTCAGCACCCTAGGATGGATCCCATCCAGTCCCATGGACTTGTGAATATCCAAGTGGCTCAGCAGGTCCCAAACTAACTCCTCATGGATTTCCGGGGCATTACACTGCTCCCCGACCCCATCGCCCAGCTCCGGAGGCCACTCATCCTGAACTCCTGCCTTGCTGTTAAGAACTGAGGTAAAGAAGGTGTTCAGGACCTCAACTTTCTCCTCGTCTTCAGTCACCGTGTTCCCCTCCAGGTCCACTAGGGAGTGCAGGTTCTTCCTGCCCCTCTTCTTATTGTTAATATATTTATAAAAATGCTTTTTATTGTCTTTGACTGAGGTGGCCAGCTTCAGTTCCAGCTGGGCCTTAGCCTCCTTAATTTTATTCCTACATGCTATGCCACTGATCTGCACACTGGGTGGAACCTTGATAATTGCAGATGATTACGATGATCAGTTACAGATAATTATGGAACAGCAGGCCAAATTCCTCTCTGTGGTTGCACCACTTAACCCTGATGGAGCTACACCACGTTTTAAGTGTGAAACAAATATTGAGACTCTGCATCTGCCTACTGCAGTCTGCCTATGAGTAAACACAGCTTTGTAGGTCAGGAGTTCATCAGTTACAGCATTAGCCACATCTTAATGCTTGAGATACCATCTCACACACCCATCACTTGTGGATGTGGCCCTATTATTAGGGATGTAGTCAACCTTCCACCTTCAAAAGAATGCCCACACAAAAAAGTGTCATTACAAAAATAGAAGACTGAGATGAAGAGAAAGTCGAAACTTAAAGGAGTGTATTTCACCAGTTGCAGCTGCTGCTGTGACAATTGCTTGCTTGCTCCTAACCAGATCATAGATGTTTTCCCAGCCACTTCATCTCACCTCCCATGCTATGGCTCCACCAGAGGCTTGATTTCAAGCCACTGGGCTGTCTGCAGGCACAGGGAGAGCTTTTTGCTATTCCTGAGGCATGTGCCACTCAAACTAATAAATTGCTTAGGAAAAAGGCAGAGGGAGCCAGCTGGATCATGCCAGCATGAGCTAGCAATTAGACTTCACTATGTTCGTGAATGACAAGAGAGTCTACTGTAGATTTACCCTTCAAAGGGATAAGTTATGCATAGGATAAAAACATTCAACCTATTGCACAACTTCTTGGAGGGATGCTGAATGTTCTGTCTGAGGACTTAGGCTAGTCTCCAGATAATGAAGTTCAGAGGCTAAGAGAATGAGTATATATAACCCATTTGTTTAACACTCACCATGCCAGAACAAGCATAGCAGGCTGATGATCTGTGCAGAATGGTTCATTCTCACATAAGAGAAGAGGAGACATGTCTTAAAAGCCTACAATTCAGGCAGTAGTCTGAACAGGCAGTGAAGAAAGGGAAGTGAAAATTCCTAAGGGGCTCAAAGGTCTGCTTTTCAAAGGTGCTGGCTACCTGCAAAGACTGTTTAAGTTGAGCAATGGTTTTTCATCCTCTGAGGACTAGGAAGTGAAAGAATGAAAGTTAACAGCAGTTGCTGAGTGTGTTGTGTTTTGGTTTGGTTATGTTTTTAAACTTGACCCAGTCACTGGACACATCTTTCCCATCCCTGGGAGCCTGTGCAGCAGTACTGGGCAATGCAGCACATAAAGGCTACTGGCACTATCACACCTATATCAACCAACAGTAGAATCATTGTTAGGGTTGGAAGGGACCTCAAGGATCATCTAGTTCCAACCCCCCTGCCATGGGCAGGGACACCTCACACTAGATACGATTGCCTAGAGCCACATCCAGCATGGCCTTAAAAACCTCCAGGGATGGGGCCTCCACCACCTTCCTGGGTAACCTGTTCCAGTGTCTCACCACCCTCATGGTGAAGAATTTCTTCCTAACATCCAATCTGAATCTACCCATTTCTATTTTTATTTCCATTTCCCCTAGTCCTATCACTACCTGACATCCTAAAAAGTCCCTCACCAGCTTTCTTGTAGGCCCCCTTATGATACTGGAAGGCCACCATTAGGTCTTGTTGGAGCCTTCTCTTCTCCAGACTGAATAGCCACAACTCCCTCAGTCTGTCCTCATAGGAGAGGTGCTCCAGCCCTCTGATCATCCTCGTGGCCCTTCTCTGGGCACGCTCCAGCACCTCCAGATCCTTCCTGTAACAGGGGCTCCAGAACTGGACACAGTACTCCAGATGGGATCTCACCAGAGTGCAGTAGAGGGGGAGAATCATCTCCCTTGACCTACTGGATATGCTTCCCTTGATGCAGCCTAGGATATGATTGGTTTTCTGGGCTGCAAGTACCCAGCATGCCCTTCCTAACTACAAGCAGTGATGGTACTGGTACAGCAGAATTCTCACACACAGTACATTGTCACTAGATTTGTCCTGAAGAGAGCTTTGCAGTTACTTAGGAAAGCCTATGGTCAACAATATTTAGTGGTAGTAGTGCATTTTCTTTGCCTACATTAGAATATGATATTAAATAATGTGTGCTATAAAACACTCAGCCCATCTGTATTGCAATGGTGACTTCTGTGGTGGTGAGAGAAGGCCTAGCTCTCCCTCCCCCACAAAGAAGGAAACCACAGCTAGCTCAGTCGGAGAATCAAAGCCATATTTACAAGCAAAATGTAATGCAGGTTATATATATACACAATATACAGTATTTACAATATATATACAGAAATACACAGCAAAGAAAATAATCAGAACAAAACTCCCTCCTCCGGACAGAGGAGGGTTCCCCCTCTGTACCCCCTCTCTCCCCCTACCTCCCTTTTTTCCCAAAAAGGCCTAGAGAGAGAAAAAAGGTAATTAATAAGGATGAAATTTTGTTAGGCCACCAGTCTACCCCTTCTAAACAATTTCATTGGCTGTTCATACTGTCCCTCCAATCTAAAACAATATTTATAGAAGAGAATAGAATAAACCAGGTTGGAAGAGACCTTCAAGATCATCGCGTCCAACCTATCACCCAACACCACCTAATCAACTAACCCATGTAACCAAGCACCCTGTCAAGTCTCCTCCTGAACACCTCCAGTGACGGCGACTCCACCACCTCCCCGGGCAACCCATTCCATAGCGCAATCACTCTCTCCGTGTAAAACTTCCTCCTGACCTCCAGCCTGAACTTCCCCTGGCGCAGCCTGAGACTGTGTCCTCTTGTTCTGGTGCTGGCTGCCTGGGAGAAGAGACCAACTTCTGCCTGTTTACAACCCCCCTTCAGGTAGTTGTAGAGAGTAATGAGGTCACCCCTGAGTCTCCTCCCCTCCAGGCTAAGCAGCCCCAGCTCCCTCAGCCTCTCCTCATAGAGCTTGTGTTCCAAGCCCCTCACTAACTTCGTTGCCCTTCTCTGGACTCATTCCAGCAAGTCAACATCCTTCCTAAACTGAGGGGCCCAGAACTGGACACAGGACTCGAGGTGTGGCCTAACCAGTGCAGTGTACAGGGGAACAATGACCTCCCTGCTCCTGCTGGCCACACTGTTCTTAATGCAGGCCAGGATGCCATTGGCCCTCCTGGCCACCTGGGCACACTGCAGGCTCATGTTCATCTTACCATCAACCAGCACCTCCAGGTCCCTCTCTGCCTGGCTGCTCTCCAGCCACTCTGACCCCAGCCTGTAGCACTGCATGGGGTTGTTGTGGCCAATGTGCAGAACCCGGCACTTGGATGCATTAAATTTCATGCTGTTGGACTCTGCCCATCTGTCCAGCCTGTCAAGGTCTCTCTGCAAAGCCTCTCCACCCTCTAGCAGATCAACTCCTGTCCCCAGCTTGGTGTCATCAGCAAATTTACTGATGATCGACTCAATGCCCTCCTCCAGATCATCAATAAAGATGTTAAAGAGGATGGGGCCCAGCACTGATCCCTGGGGGACTCCACTACTGACTGGCCGCCAGCTGGATGTGACACCATTCACCACCACTCTCTGGGTTCGGCCATCCAGCCAGTTCCTAACCCAGCTCAGAGTGCTGCTGTCCAAGCCATGGGCTGCCAGCTTGGCCAGCAGTTTGCTATGGGGGACGGTGTCAAAGGCCTTGCTGAAGTCCAGGTAAACTACATCCACAGGCCTCCCCACATCCACCAGGCAGGTCACCTGATCATAGAAGGAGATCAGGTTGGTCAGGCAGGACCTGCCCTTCCTAAATCCATGCTGGCTGAGCCTGATCCCTTGGCCATCCTCTAAGTGCTGTGTGTTTGCACTCAGGATGACCTGTTCCATGATCTTCCCTTGCACTGAGGTCAGGCTGACAGGCCTGTAATTCCCTGGCTCATCCAACCGGCCCTTCTTGTGCATGGGTACCACGTTGGCCTGCTTCCAGTCCTCTGGGACCTCGCCAGTGAGCCAGGACTGCTGAAAAATGATGGAGAGCGGCTTGGCCAGCTCCTCTGACAGCTCCCTCAGCACCCTAGGATGGATCCCATCTGGTCCCATGGACTTGTGGGGATCCAGGCGGCTGAGCAGATCACCAACTACCACATTTTGGAACAGTGGAAAACTATGCTGCTCCCTGGCTCCATCTGCCAGCTCTGCAGGCCAGCTGTCTGGAAGACATTCTGTCCTGCTAGTAAAAATTGAGGCAAAGAAGGTGTTAAGTATCTCTGCCTTTTCCTCATCCCTTATCACAACATTCCCCTCCGTGTCCACCAAGGAGTGGAGGTTGTCTCTGCCCTTCCTCTTGCTATTAATGTATGTGGCCGGTTGACGCGGTCCCCTTAAGAAAGGGAATATGGTGGACGGAAGTTGTTAAACGGAAATAATAATATGAACTATTTCATTGGTGAAGTGGGAGGAAGCACCTTCTGAACTGGGAGTGAAATGGGCATTTCCAGCACTTCTCTGTCAGTCTTGCTTCCACCTCTCCACGGTGCAGCAGCTCTGTCTGTGCTGGGCTTTCTGCCAAGGCTCCGGCCTTGAAAAACTGATAAGGCCTGTATTAACTCCTTTCCAATTAACACGAACTGCTTCTAACATTTTTTTTTCCTCTCTTTTCTTTCTCTTTCTACCCCATTCTGGGGAAAGGGGGGAAGAGAGGGGAGAGCGGAGGTGGGGAACCCCCTCTGCTGAGGGGGGTTACTCTCATTTCTGTGTTACTCTGTTGTATATCTTTGTATATATTGTAGATATTGTAAATTTGTAAATATTCCCCTGCATATCCTTCATTGCTTTGTTGTTACAGTTTGAGCTGGGTGCCCCCCTGCAATGTTTACTTCCTGTGTCCAGAAATCCAGCCCAGGGGTGGACACAGGAAATGATGTAGTATTTCATACCACAATCCTTTGCACCACTATAAGATCCAGTGCGGAGTCTAGCACTATCTCTTTTCTTCCTCCTCCGTCAGCCGGTACCTGGGGGAGATGTCTCCTGGCTTTGGGCCTGGCTAGGCCCAAGGCCATGGGGGATGGGCAGTCTCAGATCTGGCCAGCTGAGACTAGCCTAGCAGTGGGAGGGGGAAGAAGGAGCCCTGGGGGTCTTGGGTGTACCCTCAGGTAGGGATGGGATCTCTCTGGGTCTGCTTTGGGATTTTTCTTTATCACTGTGCTTTTGCTTTTCTGTAAAAGTTCACTGCTTTCTGTTTAAACTTTCCATCACTTTTGCAATCCGTTTGTCTGAGTGTTTATTGTTGCCAGGGGTGGGGAAGGGGGCTGCCTCAACCCAGCACATTCTTGGTAGCAGAGGATGGTTGAGGTGGGCAGAGGATCTGCCCCCAACCCCTTTACATTTCTGGCGAGCCAGGCAGGAGTAGGAGTTGGTTATTGTGGCTACTCTGCAGATCGGATTGCAAAAGATAAGAGAGTTTAAATTTAGTTCTGGGCGTCGTTTTGGTTTTTTGGCAGTTGGGGGCTCGTGTTGTTGTTGGGGCGACTGTGTTAAGTTCTTGTGGATTGCAGGGGACTGCTGGTGCGTGACCGGTGGCAGAGTCCCTCCTGCTATTCTCAAGCAGGGGTGGTTCTTAACCATCGGAATGGGGGCACCGCTTAAGAATCGGGACCTGCCTTCCCCACCTTTATTCTCTGCGGGAGCGGTAAAAGCGGCAGGGAGTGAAATGGGGAGGAGCAGTGGCGAGCAGATCAAAGTCAGGTCCGTTCTCGCTGCGGGGTAGGGCCAGCCGCGGCGAGCGGGCGAGCTCGGCTCCTTATGGGCGACAGGGACTTCAGCTGAAAGCTGTTCTCAAGGGCCCTGAGGACTTGGTCATGGCTTTTGCTGGAGGAGACGTTTGAATGCCCGAGGGTGGAGGCGATTTTGATTCTGTACCGCGGCGGCAGAGGTGGGCGGAGCCCTGCCGTGCGCTCGGAGTGGCGACAGCGGTCCCGGCCGTTCCACTTGAGCTGCGGTGGCGGCGGGACCGGCCGTGCGCTCGGAGCGGCGGCGGCGGTCCTGGCCGTGCGCTCGGGTTGCGGTGGGGCTGGTCCTAGTCTCTTCCCCAACTTTTTCGGACGAGTACCGAAAATGGCGCCGAGCACCTGGTTTCACCTCCCTTCTTCTCACTAGGTTGTGGTGCAGCCCCTTCCTCCGCCAGGGGAGGGTTAAGTTGTTGGATGCTGTCATGTTTTGGTACGCGAACGCCTAGCGGGAAGGCGGTGTACCGTGACATGCATCTG
The DNA here is from genome assembly GCA_011125475.1 of Melanerpes aurifrons. Taxonomy (NCBI): domain Eukaryota; kingdom Metazoa; phylum Chordata; class Aves; order Piciformes; family Picidae; genus Melanerpes; species Melanerpes aurifrons. Next base: position 632,736 of record WWNC01000156.1, read on the forward strand.
TAGAGCCTCGGGCCGCGGCTGGAAGCGGTCAGCACTGGGCTTGGGATAGGTCCGTGCAGGGTTGTGAAAGGCTCAGCGTGCTGTTTTCCTGGAGGGGTGGAGAAGCAGTTAGAGCCTGATTGTTCTGACTGGCTTGCCCCAGGGGTGGAAATATGCCGCTGAGTAAATAGAGATGGGAATAAAGGTTGGTTGAGAAGTTGTGAGGTTCTTTCCAGGTGACCAGGATGTCCAACGGATCCATGAAGAGCTTGCACCGCAGAAGAGTGAATTCTGCATTGCCGAGAGGAAAGAAGAACTGGAATGGACTGACACTAAAGCCTGAATGAGAGACTGTTTGGGTGGACGCTCAGATGAAGATATGGACTTCGCTGAACATGTCATGAGAAGATTTCTGATTTAATGATATGTTTGGGTGCAAAGATTATGGTATAGAAATAAGGGGTGGCGTGTTACAGTTTGAGCTGGGTGCCCCCCTGCAATGTTTACTTCCTGTGTCCAGAAATCCAGCCCAGGGGTGGACACAGGAAATGATGTAGTATTTCATACCACAATCCTTTGCACCACTATAAGATCCAGTGCGGAGTCTAGCACTATCTCTTTTCTTCCTCCTCCGTCAGCCGGTACCTGGGGGAGATGTCTCCTGGCTTTGGGCCTGGCTAGGCCCAAGGCCATGGGGGATGGGCAGTCTCAGATCTGGCCAGCTGAGACTAGCCTAGCAGTGGGAGGGGGAAGAAGGAGCCCTGGGGGTCTTGGGTGTACCCTCAGGTAGGGATGGGATCTCTCTGGGTCTGCTTTGGGATTTTTCTTTATCACTGTGCTTTTGCTTTTCTGTAAAAGTTCACTGCTTTCTGTTTAAACTTTCCATCACTTTTGCAATCCGTTTGTCTGAGTGTTTATTGTTGCCAGGGGTGGGGAAGGGGGCTGCCTCAACCCAGCACATTTGTAAATATAGCTCCACTGCTTTCCTAATTCAGCTTGTGAGTTTTTTTTTCCTTCCCTTCAATTTTCTTTTCCCTTTACTTTACAGGGGGGAGGGAAGAGGCTTCCTGGCCTCACCTTTCCACCCCACCACAATGTATTTATAGAAGGACTTTTTGTTGTCCTTCACAGCAAAGGCCAGACTAAGCTCCAAATGTTCTTTTGCCTCCCTAATTTTCTTCCTGCAAGACCTAGCAACATCCTTAAATTTTTCATGGGTTGCCTCCCCTCTCTTCCAAAGGTGATACACCTTATTTTTTTCCCTTAGTTCCATTAAAAGTTCTTTAACCATCCAGGCTGGCCGTCTGCCCCGGCGGCTCATCTTCCGGCACATTGGCACAGCCTGTCCCTGAGCCTTCAACAGTTCTTCCTTGAAGTAGGACCAGCTCTCCTGGACCCCTTTGTTTTCAGGGCGGTTTCCCAAGGAACCCTCTGAATTAGTTCCTTGAGAAACCTGAAGTCTGCCCTCTGGAAATCCAGAGTGGAGGTCTTCTTGCTACCCCTCTTAGCTTGACCAAATACTGTAAATTCAATTATCTCGTGGTCACTGGCCCCTAAGCACCCTCCGACCACCACATCACCCACCAACCCTTCCCTATTGGTTTGTCATTAGCCAGACTAGGTAGGTCTTTCAAAATCCATGTCTAGATAGAAGATTTGAACTTCTGTCTTAAGAGGGACTGGCAATGTTTTGCCGAACATAAATTAGTTTTGAATAATCATGTTTGAAAACAATACATATGACAGCAGAGTGGCTAGGATCAGGTAAATGAGAGGCCAAGTTGCATTCCCCTTCAGCTTCTTCAAAACATCAAGTTCAACACCTGCAAGATGTCAAAACAATAGAGCACTAAGACTGTTTTATGATGATTTGTGTAATTCCAGTCTCCCTTTTGCACCATTCTTCAGTCTATCATTTGCTAAAAGATGTTGGTTCAGACTTATGGTATAATCATTACTTCCACTCTACATGCACTGAACTACTGCCAGTTTGCTCATGACAGATGAGATGCTTCAGCATTTGCTGTGTGTGTGTGAAAACCTACAGACTATGAGCTGGTGTTTGTATGTGACCTGTGCAGGCAGGGTTCCCATCATTTAATAATGAAAATACTGCCCTGAGGGTTGGAGAAACTGAGGCACAGTGAAATTGACTGATATGACCAACACCACAATGACTAGTGAAAATTATAGGAACATCAAGCAAGTCTCCTGTCCACTGGCTTCTTTTCCAGGAAATAAAAGAGGCAGTGCAGAACATGTTAGAGCTCTTCCAGATCTTCTTTCCCAAATAGGAGGTTCTTGACTATGTGGGCAGTAACAAGCTACTACTATTTTTTTCTTTTTTAGAACTTTATTCTATGTGTCCATGTGCTGCGCTACATTATAAAATTAAACAAAAAAAAAAAGCAAAACAAGGAAAAGAAGATGACTTTGCTTCTCAGACTTATTTTCCACACAGAACAAAAAAATTTAAATCAAAGAAGCAGGACTTTTCAACAGCACAGGGAAATGAATGTCTTTACACAGATACTGCAGTATATAACCCTGGACCCCTTTAATGGAATTTTAAAAAGTCAACAGAACTGCTGCAGAAGGCGTGAAAAATAATCTGGGCTGAGAGAACGGATTTGCTTTTTGATTCCTTAAAAAGAGATAAGACTCTTCTTGAGTAAAAGCAAATCGTTAACATGAAAATGAGGGGGAAAAGAAAATGTCTGAGGGAAATGTTCCTGTTGGTGACTCATATGGTGAAATCTTAGATATCCTGAAGTCAGCATTAACAAATTTTATCAGTTTTTTTGTTCCAAGATGGATCCTGCTAGAAGACAACAAGCTAATTTGGATATTCAGTGGTTTCTTGTAAAAGAGATGAGAAAGTAATGAGAATGTATTGCGATGAGTTTTGTGGTTATTGGATTTTATTTTTGTTTATTGAATTAATCAGCATCACTTTGGGATTCCTAATGTAGTGTTCCAAGCTTCTGTACTTTTTGTTCTAGTTGATTGCTGTTAACAATATGATTTACCTTTTACCAGCAGGACTCAATTTAACTCAGTTCCAAAACTTTTAACTCATAACAGATGGATCAGGAAGTCAGGGTTAGAAAAGCAGCTAAAATATGACAGCATGACACAAAACTTTCATTAGCACAAGACTGTGTTTCTGGGTTACTTGCTGTATGCTTGGGTTTTCTGACTATCAAACACTGAGAAAAAAATCTTGTATTAATTTAGACACTCAAGATGCACTAAAATAAAAAAGCCATTGTTCGTTTACATCTATCTGTCTTCATACAGCTGAGGAGATATATGAATATCTAAAATTAATGTCATCTAAAATGGTACTTGCAATTTCAGATATCAGTACTCTCACATGACCAAAAATGAGCTCTGGAATGGGAAATGTCCTGTATTTACTGGCAGCCTCCCCCTTCCAGCCTTCAGCCTGCACTTACCTCTCCATGAGCAGTGGCAGGGTGAACAGGAGGAGCCTGAGGACCTGAATACTACCTGCTCAGGGAAGCAGGAAGAGTTACCATCTGGTGAGTGTTATTTCTTTACACATTGGCTCTTTGAATGGGTTTGAAGCTTCGGGTGTTGGCAGATACTTCCAGGAGGAACATAGGGACTGGCAGCTAATGCTGCCAGAAGTGCTTGTCAGAGAACCCAGCGCGTAGCTGAAGAGAGGAGGCAGCTTGAGGAGCGCAGCTCTGGGAGTTTGCTTTTGGCTTTGATTCCCTTGCTTTTCAGGCGGTAAGGGGCTGGTGGCTCGGGATCTCCTGAAGAGGAGAGGAGGGTCAGCAGGCTCGGGTTGCCTACTTGCCTGAGGGCAGTGACAAAGCTGGGGAAGGGGTTGCCGCGGAAACCGCGCGCCAACCACACAGAACCCAGCGCGTGGCTGAAGACAGAGGAGGCAGCTTGAGCAGCGCAGCTCGGCTTCTCACTGACGGGGGAACCGGGTGGAGAGGGTGGTTACTGCAAGATGGTCACCACTAGAGCAAAGTCTAGCAGAAGGACAGTGGGCACCCAAACAGAGACCACACACAAGCATGCAGATGTTCAGGTAGATGGCTGCAGTGAGTGCTGGAACCTGGCACTCGATATGGAGGATGGAAGGAACAACTCCTGTGTTAGGTGTGAGCAGTGATCTGATGAGCATGGTGGTCAAACTAAAAGAAGAGGTGGAAAGGCTAGGAGCTATAAGAGATGGCGAACGGAAAATTTACTATTTCCATAATCTAACCTCTTCAAAACCAGAACAGGGGGTAACTCTTAGTGGAACAGGAAGTTTGATACCTTCCCAGCAGCAAGCCTCTCGACCTCCCTGTAGTAACCCACATGAGCAGGGCCAACGGGAACAGGTCTCTGTCCGATGGAAGAAATGCAAATGGAGAAAGTCTGCTACTTTGAGCAGCATGCTGCCTAGAGTGCAATTACAGAACAGGTATGAGGCTCTGCAGGAGGAACAGGTCATTACAGTATCACAGTATCACAGTATAAATTAGGTTGGAAAGGACCTCGAGGATCATCGAGTCCAACCTATCAACACAGACCCCATGACTAGACCATGGCACCAAGTGCCATGTCCAATCCCCTCTTGAACACCTCCAGGGACGACGACTCAACCACTTCCCTGGGCAGCCCATTCCAATGACGAATGACTCGCTCGGTGAAGAACTTCCTCCTCACCTCGAGTCTAAACCTCCCCTGGCAAAGCTTGAGACTGTGTCCCCTTGTTCTGGTGCTGGTTGCCTGGGAGAAGAGGCCAACCCCCTCCTGGCTACAACCACCTTTCAGGTAGTTGTAGAGGGCAATGAGGTCACCCCTGAGCCTCCTCTTCTCCAGGCTAAACAATTCCAGTTCCCTCAGCCTCTCCTCATACGGCTTGTGTTCAAGGCCTCTCACCAGCCTTGTTGCCCTTCTCTGACGAGAAAGGAGACAGGGACGACAGCACTCAATATGAGTAATAGTAATCATCCAACTTTATTGTTCCACACTTCATTATTTATAGTCTTATCTTATGCATAGTTAATTCTATTCTAATTTAACATATACTATTGGTTTCTCTCTAAAAGGTTACATCATTGTTTTCACATCTCTCTGGAATTTTTCTACTCAGTCTAATTGCTCTTTTTCCCAGATCTCGCCTCCTCCTTATCTTGCTTGCCTCCCTTCTCAGGGGCAGCTGGACTTCAGCATACCAGGCAACCAACACTTTCCCACAGCTCCTACTCCACCGCTATATTATCAACAGAGAATTCTTCAAGGCCTGAATTACACAGGTGTTCCTGAGACCCATGTCTCCTCTTACTCAAAACAATCCGCAACAAATTCCCCCGTTTTTCGTTTGTGCAAGTAAGACCTTGGAGGTTATCCTTTGAACACTTTGCATAATACAATTTGTGGTGGGGTGGAAGGGTAAGGCCAAGAAACCTCTTCCTCCCCCTTGTAAAGTAAAGGGAAAGAAAAATTGAAGGAAAGGGAAAAAAACTCACCAGCTGAATTAGCAAAGCAGTGGAGCTATATTTACAAAGCAGTGTAGGATTTGCAGGGGAATATTTACAAATTTACAATATCTACAATATATACAAAGATATACAACAGAGTAACACAGAAATGAGAGTAACCCCCCTTGTCCGAGGGAGTTCCCCACCTCCGCTCTCCCCTCTCTTCCCCCCCTTTCCCCAGAATGGGATAGAAAGAGAAAGAAAAGAGAGGAAAAAAAAAAGTTAGAAGCAGTTCGTGTTAATTGGAAAGGAGTTAATACAGGCCTGGTATCTTATCGATTTCAAGGCCGAAGTCTTGGCAGAAAGCCCAGCACAGACAGAGAGTTGCTGCACCGTGGAGAGGCGGAAGCAAGACTGAAGATAAAGTTCCCGGAGTGCCCAGTTCACTCCCAGTTCACTCCCAGTTCAGAAGGTGCTTCCTCCCACTTCACCAAGGAAATAGTTTAGATTATTATTTCCGTTTACCAACTTCCGTCCACCATATTCCCTTTCTTAAGGGGACAGCGTCAACCGGCCACAGTCCACCCCTTCTAAACAATTTCATTGGCTGTTCATACTGTCCATCCAATCCAAAATGATATTTACAGTTCGTGAGTAAAGTTCATATTCCATTCCAGCTATACTCAGATGTAGATGATTCAAAAGTCCAAGAAAATCAGAAAATGAGAAAAAATGGAAAACAGTACATTTCTTCGCCGATGAAGCAAAGAAAAGGGAAACAGGGAATCTCAGGGTCTCTTAGTTGACTCAGGGCTCTCAGGGATCTCAGGGTTCGTGCATCGTAGATTTCCTCGTTGATTTCTTCTTTTGGATGCGATGTAGCTGTACAGCAGTTTGAGATTAACCTCTTTCAGCTAAAGTTAAATTTCTTTGTGAAATACACTGAATTTCACCATTCTCTTGCATTACCCAATAAGTATGACCTGGACCTTCAGCTGAAACCACCCCTCGGACAGGTTTAGCCTCTCCTGAGGGTGAAAATACCCAAACAGTTTTACCTAACAGATTCTTTTCTCTAACAACAGGAACTCTATCACCTTCTACTTTCCGTAGCAAATCTGAATGTGCAGGTCCAGCTCGGTTCACTGAACCTCTACTATTTACCAGCCAGGTTGCTTGTGCTAAATGCTTTTCCCAGATTTTTAAAGATCCAACCCCCATGGCTTTAAGAGTGGTCTTCAACAAACCGTTGTAGCGTTCAATCTTCCCTGAAGCTGGTGCATAGTAGGGAATATGGAATATCCACTCAATACCGTGCTCTTTTGCCCAGTTCTTTACAAGGTTGTTCTTGAAATGAGTTCCGTTGTCTGACTCAATCCTCTCTGGAGTTCCGTGTCTCCACAGGATCTGTCTCTCCAGACCGAGAATGGTGTTGCGTGCAGTTGCATGGGGAACTGGATAAGTTTCCAACCATCCAGTGTTTGCCTCTACCATAGTAAGCACGTATTGCTTACCAGAACGAGAACATGGTAGAGTGATATAGTCAATCTGCCAAGCTTCACCATACTTGTACTTGGACCATCTGTCACCATACCACAAGGGCTTAAGTCGTTTTGCCTGCTTAATAGCAGCACAAATGTCACAGTCATGGATGACTTGCGTGATAGCATCCATGGAAATGTCTATTGATCTGTCACGAGCCCATTGGTATGTTGCATCTCTGCCTTGATGTCCTGATGAATCGTGAGCCCACCGAGCTAAAAATATCTCACCTCGATGTTTCCAGTCGAGATCAGGATTAGAGTCCATGTCTACTTGAGAAACTCTTGCAGCTAGATCTGCCTGATGGTTGTGTTGCTGTTCCTCAGTAGCTTTGCTCTTAGGAATGTGAGCATCAATGTACCTCACTTTCACTGGAATTCTCTCGATTCAATCAGCAATGTCCTGCCACAGGTCTGCTGCCCAAATCGGTTTTCCTTTTCTCTGCCAACCACTCTTCTTCCAGTTCTTTAGCCAACCCCATAGAGCATTGGCTACCATCCATGAGTCGGTGTAGAGATAAAGCTTTGGCCATCTCTCACGTTCAGCCACGTCGAGAGCTAGCTGGACAGCTTTTACCTCTGCGAACTGACTGGATTCTCCTTCTCCATCCTTCGCCTCTGCAACTCGGTGTGTTGGACTCCACACTGCAGACTTCCACCTTCGCTTGTTTCCAACAAGACGACAGGAACCGTCTGTAAACAAAGCATATTTCTTTTCATCATCAGAAAGGTCATTGTAAGGAGGAGCTTCCTCAGCACGAGTTACTTTCTCCTCTGCAGGTTTAGCACAGTTGATACCTTCAGGCCAACTTGAGATCACCTCCACTAGACCAGGTCTTTCAAGATTTCCCATTTGAGCTCTCTGTGTTATCAGAGCCATCCACTTGGACCATGTGGAGTCTGTGGCATGATGTGGTGTGGAGCCTTTGCCTTTGAACATCCAATTCAAAACTGGTAATCTGGGAGCTAAGAGAAGTTGTGATTCAGTTCCAATCACTTCAGAAGATGCTTTTACTCCTTCATAGGCAGCTAGAATTTCTTTCTCTGTTGGAGTGTAGTTAGCCTCTGAACCTCTGTAACCTCGACTCCAGAAACCAAGAGGTCGTCCACGTGTCTCACCTGGAGCTTTTTGCCACAAGCACCAGGTTGGACCGTTGTCACTTGCAGCCATGTACAAAATGTTCTTAATGTCTGGACCATCTCGGACAGGCCCCAGACCCATTGCTTGAATTACCTCTTGCTTTATCTGGTCAAAGGCTGCTTGTTGTTCAGGTCCCCAGTGGAAATGGTTTCTCTTTCGAGTCACATCATACAGAGGTTTCACAATCTGACTGTATCCAGGAATGTGCAGTCTCCAAAATCCCACTATCCCCAAGAAACGTAGGGTCTCTTGCTTGTTTGTGGGATTTGCCACTGTAGAGACTCTATTTACCACATCCACTGGAATGTGCCAGCGTCCATCCTACCATCGCACTCCCAGAAACTGAATCTCTGTGGTAGGCCCTTTCACCTTGTCTCGTTTGATGGCAAAACCTGCATTCAGAAGAATTTCAATGATTTTGTTACCTTTCTCGAAGACTTCCTCAGCAGTTTTACCCCAGACAATGATGTCATCGATGAACTGGATGTGTTCTGGAGCACCTCCTTTCTCCAGAGCATCGTGGATCACTGCATGACAGATGCTTGAGCTGTGGATCCAGCCCATTGGCAGCCTGTTGAAAGTGTACTGGATTCCTCTCCAGGTGAAAGCAAACTGAGGCCTGCATTCCTCTGCTATGGGAATAGAGAAAAATGCATTAGCAATGTCTATGGTAGCATACCATTTGGCCTCTTTAGTTCCAGCTCATACTGTAGCTCCATCATGTCTGGTACTGCTGCACTCATAGGTGGTGTCACTTCATTCAGGGCTCGGTAGTCTACCGTCAGGTGCCAGTCTCCATTCTGCTTCCGCACAGGCCACACTGGACTGTTGAAAGGTGAATGAGTTTTGCTGACGACTTTCTGACTCTCCAACTGACGAATCAGATTCTGAATGGGCAACAAAGAGTCACGGTTGGTTCTGTATTGTCTGTGATGCACAGTCTGAGAAGCAACCGGCAATTTAATGTCCTGTATCTTATGTTGTCCCACAACTGCAGATTCATCAGAAAGTTCAGGTCTATCAGACAGCTTCAATTTTTGTCCATCAATTTCTATTGAAGCTACTCCAAAAGCCCATTTGTAACCTCTAGGGTCTTTGAAACGCCCTTCTCTCAGAAAATCAATTCCCAGAATACAAGGTGCATCAGGTCCGGTCACAACTGTATGCTTCCTCCATTGTTTACCAGTTAAACTTATATTAACCTCTACCTTACTTAACTCTTGAGATCCACCAGTGACTCCCAGAATAGTTATAGACTCTGATCCCTGATAATTTGATGGTATTATGGTGCACTGAGCTCCTGTGTCAACCAAGGCCCTGTACTTCCGAAATTGTGAAGTGCCAGGCCACTGGATGTACACATCCCAATAGATTCTATTATCTCTGTTATCCCTCTCCTCCCCCTGGTGGGAGGCAGGGCACCCCTAGTTATGGGGAACATGCCCACATGTGCATTGCACATAGTTTGCAGGGTTATAACTTTGCATGTTATAACTGGAGCCACTGTTGGAGCCATAAGAGTCGTTCTGGGGAACTGTGGAAGTAACAGCTACCCTTCTGGTATTGCTACCTTGGGTTCTGCCACTTTGCAATTCCCTCAGTCTCCTGAAAAGATTAGAAGTTGGTTGGCCATCCCAGCGGTTCATGTTCTCACCAAACTGATCACGCAGAGTTATCCAAATAGTTCTACGTGACTGCCTTGGTGGTCTATTTTGGAATGACCTGTTTTGGAATGACCTGTTTTGGAATGACCTCCTTGGAGGACGTGTATTCCTCACAGATGAAACTTGTACCCACCTGGAGGAAGAATTGAAATTATCCCTTTGTGCCAATTGGGATATGGAATTTCTAAATTCATCTTTTAACTCTCTTATGCAATTCTGAATATCACCAGACATCGTTTTAATGGCCGAAACCAAAGAACCACGTGTCATGCTATCCTCCAATTGTCTCATTTGATCACTGAATTGGCCAACTGTGGGAGAAGCTCCACCATAACTTCTTGACACAATTCTGCTTGCCAGAATGTTTGCATAATTGGAAGGAGCAAGTTTGATGATCTTTTTAGCAAGACCAATGCCCACAGGAATGTCATCAGGATTCAGAGTTTCATGTTCACCATAGAGTAGCTCTCTAACAGCAAATTCTCTCAAGCGCTTAATTCCCTCATCTATGGTAGTCCAGGGTTTAGGATTCCATGGGAGATCATTTCGGGAAGGGTATCTCAGGGCAACCGCCATTAAAAGGCGTATCCAGAGATTAACCTTACCGAGAGCCCTGCCTAGATGTCTATCTATTCCATTGTCCCTTGAGAGAGTTCCTAACTGAGCTGCTGACTTGTCTCCAACTGTTAGAGCTGGAGCACCTGTATCATAACACCTACTAAGCCAAGCTAGAACTGGCTCCTTATCTGCCCTGGTGAAATCTTTACGGACATAACGCAATTCCTCCCGTGGAGAAGAACACTCCAAAATATCATCTTGCTCTTCGTCTCCCTGAATTCTTTGCCCATATAATCCTGCTGTCATTCTCCTAAGGATGTCTTTAAGCTGAGAACTACCTTTGCCAGCTGCTTTCCTAGCTTCATCTGTATCCTGCTTTGATCTCACTAGGTTAGCTAGATCTTTAAAACAAACCTTCTCTTCCTCCTCAGCAGGATCTTTTAGAGTAGAGGGCCCCTCACCAGGATCAGTCTCCAGCTCCTCTTCTTCTCCATCTTTGGCCTTTGCACCTCTAGTCTTTAAAGGAGCCACCTTAACTGGAACTGTGTTTGAATTTACAGCCACCTTAATGGAAGCTGACAGGTCCTGAGATAAATCAGCTGCTGGGGCAGTGACTTCCGGTCCCACCGAGGGATTGGGCAGAAGTGACGTTGCTCCCTTAATGGCCGATGGAGAAGAAGAAGGAGAAGGAGTAGGAGCCATGTTGATACCAGCTGCCGCCTTTGGCAGTTTGCTAGAATCAGCAAAGTCATTTAGAGCTGCTTTACCAATTGACTTTTTAGCCTTCTTTTTGACTGACACAGGTTCTCCACAGTCCTCGTCACTAGATGACTCTGGGACTGATCGAGAGCCACGGCGTTTTCTTTTTGGTCTAGTTTTAATAACAAAACGCTCCCTGGACACCTTTCTTTCTCGCCGTAAAGAAATCAGGAGATACACGATAATTATCACCAGCAGCAGAATTATACACATTAAATAAATCACCTTTGGATCCCAGGCATCACTTAAAGTTACTCTCTCCTCAGGCGGAATCTTTAAACCCTTTATCTCAATTGGGAGAGTGGTGGAGGTAACATTCCTGTATCTCACTGGCCATAATAAATTAATACATTTTCCATACCATAATTTAACTCTATACATAACCCACATATAAATTGTCCGCACCAAATATTTACCCAGGTAATCCAAAAGCAAACCCAAACAATATCTGTAAACCAGAGCCCCAAAAATTGAAAAGAACAATCGCTCCACAAACCACAAGACCTTCATGTTTGCTAATTCAGCTAGAAAACACTAAATCAATCAGGTAATAAATTAAACTAATTATCTGCCCCACGTTGGGCGCCAATAAAAAATGTGGTGGGTTGGAAGGGGTAAGGCTAAGAAGCCTCTTCCCTCCCCCCTGTAAGTAAAGGGAAAGAAAAATTGAAGGGAAAAGAAAAAAATACTCACCAGCTGAATTAGCAAAGCAATGGAGCTATATTTACAAAGCAGTGTAGGATTGTCGTGGATATGCCCTCAGAAATGCGCGGCATATCCATCAACGAAAATATAAGTTTATTTATATATATACAAACTCTGTAACGGGGTATTTACAATCGCCCCTCACAGGTATCAATATTCGGTTAGTGGAACTATCTTTACAGAATGTTATGTATGGGCATTTAAACCAAAATGATTCACAGAACTTAGAATCTAAACTGAGTCAGAGAGTGGCGGGGGAGGGGTTGGTCAGTGACCGGCAACCCTCCACCCGGAGCAATATAAATGCTATCCTAAACGAAGCTCTACAAAGGAGGGCTTGGCTTACTCAGACGCTGAGGAAGTCATCTAGTCTTTCTTCAATAATGTTTATAATCCAGACAACGTGGCACGGATGTGCCATAATAAGGAGGCAGGAAATGGTGCCGGCCGCATGGCCGCACCGCGTGGCTCTGCTGTTCTCTCCCAGGATACAAAATTCCTCGCTCGGAGGGGGGCAGCGGCAGGTCAGCAACGCTGGTTCACACGGTCTACCAGGTTTTCTCCTACGATGGATCACACAGCGGTTGATCCCACGGAGTGCTGTCCACGGCACTGCACACAGCTGGGTAACAGTGGCAAAAGGACCACGAGGCCTCCCAGAGCACTGGCTGGCACGCACGCACACACAGGCTCCAACACCGAGGTGGGGGGGCTCATTTGCCAAACGACCCCTATTTACCATTTGCCCCAGTGAATACTGGCCCAATAAGCACCTGTTGCCAACCCAAACATTAACCAATGAACTACTAGCTACCAAATATGGCCTGAGTATATGCTATACTTGGGGAAGCAAACATATAGCCTGCCTCTAGTACTGCAGGGGTGAGACCACGCCCAGGTAGGCTGTCTACCTGGACTCAGTGGCGCCAGGATTCCCCCTGCTGCCTCCAGAAAGGGGGGGGACAAAGGAGGGTTAACACATACAGAAATATATCCTACCCAAATGTTTGGGGCACAATCCTGATGATAAGCATCCTTCACTACAAGGATTTTGCAGGGGAATATTTACAAATTTACAATATCTACAATATATACAAAGATATACAACAGAGTAGCACAGGAATGAGAGTAACCCCCCTCGGCAGAGGGGATTCCCCACCTCCGCTCTCCCCTCTCTCCCCCCCTTTCCCCAGAGTAGGTCAGAAAAAGGGAGAAAGAAGAAAGAAAGAAGTTAAAAGCAGTTTTTTGTTAATTGGAAGGGAGTTAATACCGGACTCCTATCAAGTCTTCAAGGCCGAAGTTTTGGCAGAAAGCCCAGCAGAGAAAGAGCTGCTGCACGGAGAAAAGGCGGAAGCAAGACTGTCCAAGAAGTGCTGGAAATGCCCATTTTCACTCCCAGTTCAGAGGGTGCTTCCTCCCACTCGTCCAATGAAATTAGTTTAGACTATTCCTTCCGTTTACCAACTTCCGTCCACCATACTCCCTTTCTTAAGGGGACAACGTCAACCGGCCACATTGCCTGTCTCTCCTGAAGAGTCTGTAGCCATCAATTGCAGCGCTCCAGTCGTGTGACTCGTCCCACCACGTCTCTGTGATGGCAACTACATCATAACTTTCCTGCTGCAGCAAGGCTTCCAGCTCCTCTTGTTTGTTGCCCATGCTTCATGCATTAGTGTACACGCACTTCATCCGGGCTGCTGGTTTCACCTCTGGCTCTGGCTTATCACCCCCAGACCCCAGCCCCAGTTCGTAGTCCATTCCAGCTATCCTCAGATATAGTTGATTCGAAAGTCCAAGAAAATCAGAAAACAAGAAAATGAATAACAGTTTGTCTCTCCACAGGCGAAGTCAAGAAAAGGGAAAGAGGGATACAGGGATTCTCAGTTGACTCAGGGCTCTCAGGGTTATCAGGCATCGTGCACCATAGATTACTCATGGATTCTTCCTTGGACACGATGTAGCTGTACAACAGTTTGAAATTAAACACTTTCAGATAGAGTTAAATTCCTTAGTGGAATACACTGAATTTCAACATCCTCTTGCATTACCCAATAAGTGTGACCCGGACCTTCAGCTGAAACCACCCCTCGGACAGGTTTAGCCTCTCCTGAGGGAGAAAACACCCAAACAGTTTTACCTAACAGATTCTTTTCTCTAACAACAGGAACTCTATCACCCTCTACTTTCCGTAGCAAATCTGAATGTGCAGGTCCAGCCCAGTTCACTGAACCTCTACTATTTACCAGCCAGGTTGCTTGTGCTAAATGTTTTTCAAAGATCCACCCCCCATGGCATTAAGAGTGGTCTTCAACAAACCGTTGTAGCGTTCAATCTTCCCTGCAGCTGGTGCATAGTAGGGAATGTGGAATATCCACTCAATACCGTGCTCTTTGGCCCAGTCCTTTACAAGGTTGTTTTTTGAAATGAGTTCCGTTGTCTGACTCAATCCTCTCTGGAGTTCCGTGTCTCCACAGGATTTGTCTCTCCAGACCGAGAATGGTGTTGCGTGCAGTTGCATGTGGAACTGGATAAGTTTCCAACCATCCAGTGTTTGCCTCTACCATAGTAAGCACGTACTGCTTACCAGAACGAGAACGTGGTAGAGTGATGTAGTCAATCTGCCAACTTCACCATACTTATACTTGGACCATCTGTCACCATACCACAAGGGCTTAAGTCGTTTTGCCTGCTTAATAGCAGCACAAATGTCGCAGTCATGGATGACTTGTGCAATACCATCCATGGAAATGTCTATGGGTCTGTCACGAGCCCACTGGTAGGTTGCATCTCTGCCTTGATGTCCTGATGAATCATGAGCCCACCGAACTAAGAATATCTCACCTCGGTGTTTCCAGTCGAGATCAAGAATAGAGTCCATGTCTACTTGACAAACTCTTGCAGCTAGATCTGCCTGATGGTTGTGTGGCTGTTCCTCAGTAGCTTTGCTCTTAGGAATGTGAGCATCGATGTGTCTCACTTTCACTGGAATTCTCTCGATTCGATCAGCAATGTCCTGCCACAGGTTGGCTGCCCAAATGGGTTTTCCTTTCCTCTGCCAACCACTCTTCTTCCAGTTCTTTAGCCAACCCCATAGAGCATTGGCTACCATCCATGAGTCGGTGCAGAGATAAAGCTTTGGCCATCTCCCACGTTCAGCTACGTCGAGAGCTAGATGGACAGTTTTTACCTCTGTGAACCGACTGGATTCTCCTTCTCCATCCTTCGCCTCTGAAGCTCGGCGTGTTGGACTCCACACTGCAGACTTCCACCTTTGCTTGTTTCCAAGAAGAAGACAGGAACCATCTGTGAACAAACCATATTTCTTTTCATCATCAGAAAGGTCATTGTAAGGAGGAGCTTCCTCAGCACGAGTTACTTTCTCCTCTGCAGGTTTAGCACAGTTGATACCTTCAGGCCAACTTCAGATCACCTCGACCAGACCAGGTCATTCAAGATTTCCCATTCGAGCACTTAGACCATGTTGAGTCTGTAGCATGATGTGGTGTGGAACCTTTGCCTTTGAACATCCAATTCAAAACTGGTAATCTGGGAGCTAGAAGAAGTTGTGATTCAGTTCCAATCACTTCAGAAGATGCTTTTACTCCTTCATAGGCAGCTAGAATTTCTTTCTCTGTTGGAGTGTAATTAGCCTCTGAACCTCTGTAACCTCGACTCCAGAAACTAAGAGGTCGTCCACGTGTCTCACCTGGAGCTTTTTGCCACAAGCACCAGGTTGGACCATTGTCACTTGCAGCCGTGTACAAAATGTTCTTAATGTCTGGACCATCTCGGACATCGCTTGAACTACCTCTTGCTTTATCTGGTCAAAGGCTGCTTGTTGTTCAGGTCCCCAGTGGAAATGGTTTCTCTTTCGAGTCACATCATACAGAGGTTTCACAATCTGACTGTATCCAGGAATGTGCAGTCTCCAAAATCCCACTATCCCCAAGAAACGTAGTGTCTCTTGCTTGTTGGTGGGATTTGCCATGGTGGAGACTCTGTTTACCATATCCACTGGAATGTGCCAGCGTCCATCCTGCCACCGCACTCCCAGAAACTGAATCTCTGTGGTAGGTCCTTTCACCTTGTCTCGCTTGATGGCAAAACCTGCATTCAGAAGAATGTCAATGATTTTGTTACCTTTCTCGAAGACTTCCTCAGCAGTTTTACCCCAGACGATGATGTCATTGCTAAACTGGATGTGTTCTGGAGCACCTCCTTTCTCCAGAGCATCTTGGATCACTGCATGACAGATGCTTGAGCTGTGGATCCAGGCCATTGGCAGTCTGTTGAAAGTGTACTGGATTCCTCTCCAGGTGAAAGCAAACTGAGGCCTGCATTCCTCTGCTATGGGAATAGAGAAAAATACATTAGCAATGTCTATGGTAGCATACCATTTGGCCTATTTGGATTCCAGCTCATACTGTAGCTCCATCATGTCTGGTACTGCTGCACTCATAGGTGGTGCCACTTCATTCAGGGCTCGGTAGTCTACCGTCAGACGCCAGTCTCCATTCTGCTTCCGCACAGGCCACACTGGACTGTTGAAAGGTGAATGAGTTTTGCTGATGACTTTCTGACTCTCCAACTGACGAATCAGATTCTGAATGGGCAACAAAGAGTCACGGTTGGTTCTGTATTGTCTGTGATGCACAGTCTGAGAAGCAACCGGCAATTTAATGTCCTGTATCTTATGTTGTCCCACAACTGCAGATTCATCAGAAAGTTCAGGTCTGGCAGACAGCTTCAATTTTTGCCCATCAATTTCTATAGAAACTACTCCAAAAGCCCATTTGTAACCTCTAGGGTCTTTGAAACGCCCTTCTCTCAGAAAATCAATTCCCAGAATACAAGGTGCGTCAGGTCCGGTCACAACTGTATGCTTTCTCCACTGTTTACCAGTTAAACTTATATTAACCTCCAACTTACTTAACTCTTGAGATCCACCAGTGACTCCCAGAATAGTTATAGACTCTGATCCCTGATAATTTGATGGCATTATGGTGCACTGAGCTCCTGTGTCAACCAAGGCCCTGTACTTCCGAAATTGTGAAGTGCCAGGCCACTGGATGTACACATCCCAATAGATTCTATTATCTCTGTTATCCCACTCCTCCCCCTGGTGGGGGGCAGGGCACCCCTAGTTATGGGGAACATGCCCACATGTGCATTGCGCAGAGTGTGCAGGGTTATAGCTTTGCATGTTATAACTGGAGCCACTGTTGGAGCTACTAGAGTTGTTCTGGGGAACTGTGGAAGTAACAGCTACCCTTCTGGTATTGCTACCTCAGGTTCTGCCACTTTGCAATTCCCTCAGTCTCCTGAAAAGATTAGAAGTTGGTTGGCCATCCCAGCGGTTCATGTTGTCTCCAAACTGACCACGCAGAGTTATCCAAATAGTTCTACGCGATTGCCTTAGTTTCATAGTTTCATAGTTTCATTCAGGGTTGGAAGGGACCACAAGGATCATCTAGTTCCAACCCCCCTGCCATGGGCAGGGACACCCCACACTAGATCAGGCTGGACAGAGCCTCATCCAGCCTGGTCTTAAACACCCCCAGGGACGGGGCCTCGACCACCTCCCTGGACAACACATTCCAGGGTCTCACCACTCTCATGGTGAAGAACCTCCTCCTCACATCTAGCCTGAATCTCCCCACCTCCAGCTTCATTCCATTCCCCCTAGTCCTATCACTACCTGAGATCCTGAGAAGTCCTTCCCCAGCCTTCCTGTAGGCCCCCTTCAGATACTGGAAGGCCACAATTAGGTCACCTCAGAGCCTTCTCTTCTGCAGACTGAACAACCCCAACTCCTTCAGTCTGTCCTCATAGGAGAGGTGCTCCAGCCTTCTGATCATCCTTGTGGCCCTTCTCTGGACACGTTCCAGCACCTCCACATCCCTCTTGTAATAGGGGCTCCAGAACTGGACACAGTACTCCAGGTGGGGGCTCACCAGGGCTGAGTAGAGGGGGAGGATCACCTCCCTCGACTTGCTAGCCACACTTCTCCTGATGCAGCCCAGGATCTGATTGGCTTTGCGGGCTGCAAGTGCACACTGAGAGCTCATGTTGAGCTTTTTGTCCACCAGCACCCCCAAGTCTCTCTCCTCAGGGCTACTTTCCAGCCAGTCACTGCCCAGCCTGTATTTGTGCCTGGGATTGCCTCGACCCAGATGCAGGACCCTGCACTTGCTCTTATTGAACTTCATGAGGTTGGCTTGTGCCCACCTCTCCAGCCTGTCAAGGTCCCTCTGGATGGCTTCCCTTACCTCCAGCATGTGTCTGCTGCACCACACAGCTTGATGTTATTAGCAAACTTGCTGAGGGTGCACTCAATGCCACTGTCCATGTCACCCACAAAGATGTTGAACAAGACAGGTCCCAGGACTGATCCCTGAGGGACTCCGCTTGTCACTGGCCTCCACTGGGACACGGACCCATTGACAGCCACTCTTTGGGTGCGACCATCAAGCCAGTTCCTTATCCATCTAGTGGTCCACCCATCCGTCGTAGGGTTGGAAGGGTAAGGCCAAAAAGCCTCCTCCCTCCCCCCAGTAAAATAAAGGGAAAGAAAATTGAAGGGAAAGGAAAAAAAAACTCACAGCTGAATTAGCAAAGCAGTGGAGCTGTATATTTACTAAGCAATGCAGAATATGCAGGGGAATATATACAAATTTACAATATGTACAATATATACAAAGACATACAATAGAGTAGCACAGAAATGAGAATTCCCCTTTCTGCTGAGGGGGGTTTCCCACCTCCGCTCTCCCCTCTTTCCCCCTTTCCCTAGAGTGGGAGAGAAAGAGAAAGAAAAGAGAGAAAAAAAAAGGTTAGAAGCACTTGTGTTAATTGGAAAGCAGTTAATACAGGCCTGGTAGCTTATCGGTTTTCAAGGCCGAAGCCTTGGCAGAAAGCCCAGGAGCTGCAAGCTGCTGCCCGAAGGAAAAGCGGAAGGAAGGCTGAAGAAAAGTGCTGGAAATCCCAGTATACCTTCCTGCACTCCCAGTTCAGAAGGTGCTTCCTCCCACTTCACCAATGAAATTAGTTTAGATTCTTCTTTTGTTTACCAACATCCGTCCACCATATTCCCTTTCTTAAAGGCACAGTCTCAAATGGTCACACCATCAAACCCATGTGTCACCAGTTTGGAGACCAGGATGTGGTGCGGGACAGTGTCGAAGGCTTTGCTCAGGTCCAGGTAAACGACATCAGTTGCTCACCCCTCATCTGTTAATTTTGTCACCTGCTCATAGAAGGCAACCAGGTTGGTCAGGCAGGATTTGCCCTTGGCAAAGCCATGCTGACTGCTCCCAATCACCTCTTCACTATTCTTTTGAGCGAGTAGTGACTCCAGGAGGATCTGCTCCATGATCTTTCCAGGCACAGAGGTGAGACTGACTGGCCTGTAGTTCCCTGGTTCCTCCTTCTTACCCTTTTTGAAGATGGGGGCAATGTTTCCCCTTTTCCAGTCTGTGGGGACTTCACCAGATTGCCATGACTTTTGAAATATAATAGAGAGGGGTTTAGCAACCTCATCTGCCAGTTCTCTCAGTACCCATGGGTGTATCCTGTCAGGTCCCATGGACTTGAACACGTTCAGGTTCTTCAGATGATCAGAACCTGATCTGCACTTACAATGGGCAGTTCTTCCTCCCCGTCCCTGGCTTTGACTTCCATAAAATCAGGAGTGTGGCTAGAGGCCCTTGCAGTGAAGACTGAGGTAAAGAAGTTATTAAGTACCTCAGCCTTCTCCTCATCACTTGTGACCATGTCACCATTTTCCTTTCTGAGGGGGCCCACACCTTCCCTAGTCTTCTTCTTCCCATTAATATACCTGTAAAAGTTCTTAGTGTTCCCTTTAATCTCTCTGGCTAGACTCAATTCAAACTTTGCTTTGGCTTTCCTAACCAGGACTCTTGCTGCTCGGGCAGCTTCCTTATATTCCCCCTGTTCTACCTGTCCTTCTCTCCACTTCCTGTAGAGTTTCCTTTTAAGTAATGGTGTGTCCAGTAGCTCCTTGCCCATCCAGGCAGGCCTCCTAGCATTCTTACCTGCTTTTCTCTTTGTTGGTATACAGAGCTCCTGGACACAGAGGAGGTGGTCCTTGAATACTGACCAGCTGTCCTGGGTCCCTCTTCCCTCCAGGGCTTTGTCCCACGACACTTTGGCTAGCAGATCCCTGAAGCGATCAAAATCTGCACGCCTAAAGTCTAGGGTCGTGAGCTTGGAATACTTCCTCCTGATTGCCCTGAGGATATTAAATTCAACTGCTTCATGGTCACTGCAGCCAAGGCCGTCTATGAGCCTCACATTGCTTACCAGCCCTTCCCTGTTGGTGAGAACAAGGTCCAGCAGAGCACCATTTCTTGTGGGTTCCTCTACCATTTGGAGGAGGAAGTTGTCTTCTATGCAGTCCAGGAACATCCTGGATTGCTGGTGCCTTGCTGTGTTGTCCCTCCAGCAGATGTCCGGGTGGTTGAAATCACCCATGAGGACCAGGGCTTGTGACCTGGAAGCCGCTTCTATTTGCCTGTGGAGGGCCTCATCTGCTTGGATCTGCTGGTCAGGTGGCCTGTAGGAGACGCCCACAGTAATATCTCCTTCCCTTGTCCTGCCTTTAATTTTAACCCACACGCTCTCAACTAGCTCATCATCCCTCCCCAGTTGGAGCTCCACTGATTCCAACTGGCTATTGAGATAGAGGGCAACACCTCCTCCTCTCCTTCCCTGCCTATCCTTCCTAAAGAGTTTATACCCATCTATCCCTACATTCCAGTCATGGGATTCATCCCACCAAGTTTCAGTAACAGCCACTATGTCGTGGCATCCCAGCAGCACAGTGGCCCTTAACTCATCCTGTTTGTTGCCCAAGCTGCACGCATTCTCATAGAAGCACTTCAGCTGGGCTGGCCCTATCGTCCTCTTGTGCCAAATCCCCTCGGTTTCCACAGAATGTCCTGGTGGATCATTCGTGGCTTGCCTCAGGGCAGCAAGTTGAGAGCCCTTACCATCTCTCCTTCTCTCTACTGCTGGTGAGCTGCCCCTCTGTTTGTCACCAGCCAGCAGGAGACTATTAACCCCTTCCCCCTTCAAATCTTGTTTAAAGCCCTATCAATGAGCCCTGCTAATTCCTGCCCCAGGATTCTTATCCCCCTCTGGGACAAGTGTGTCCCATAAGTTGTTCTCAGCTCAGGTGCCTTGAAAGCCAATCCATGATTGTGGAACCCAAAGCCCTGTCGATGGCACCAGCCCCTGAGCCATGAATTGATCTGTCAGCCCTTCCTCAGTGTGTCCTCATTCATTACTGACGTTAGAGGGATGGCAGAGAACACGACTTGAGCCCCTGATCCCTTTAGCATTTGCCCTAAGGTTCTGAAGTCTTTTTTAATAGATTGTGAGCCTCTCATTGTTACATCATCACTGCCCACCTGAAAGACCAGCAGTGGGTAGTAGTCTGAAGGACTCATGAGGTTGGAATTCTATCTACAACGTCTTTTACTTGGGCACCAGGGAGGCAGCTGACCGCTCTATGAAATTGGTCTGGTCTGCATATTGGGCCCTCTGTTCCCCTCAGTAGGGAGTCTCCTATAACGATGACCCTACGAGGTTTCTTTTCTGGGTAAGTTTTGATGGCTGGCCTGAGGCAACCTGTCATTGGTGCAGCTTCTGACCTTCTTGAGTCCTCAGCCTCACCAATGACCTGTTCGTCCTGCAGAGCCTCATAACTGTTCTGTAACTGCACTGGAGGCAGCGTGCTGCTCACAGGAGCAGACTTCCTTTGTTTGCACTTCTTCCGTCGGGCAGAGACCTGTTCCCATTGGCCCTGCTCATGTGGGTTACTACAGGGAGGTTGAGAATCTTGCTTCTGGGAAGGTATCAAACTCCCTGTTCCCCTAAATGTTACCTGCTGTTCTGGTTTAGAAGAGATTACATTATGGGAATCGTCAATTTTCTGCTCGCCATCTCTTCTAGCTCTTAGCCTTTCCACCTCTTCTTTTAGTTTGACCACCATGCTCATCAGATCACTGACCTGCTCACACCTGAAACAGGAGCTGCCCCCTCCAGCCTCCATATCGAGTGCCAGGCTCCAGCACTCACTGCAGCCACCTACCTGAACATCTGCATGCTTGTGTGTGGTCTCTGTTTGGGTACCCACTGTCCTTCTGTTAGCCTTTGCTCTAGTGGTGACCATCTTGCAGTAACCACCCTCTCCACACGCCTTTTTTTTTTTTTTCCTTTTTTTTTCCTTTTTTTTTTTTTTTTCCCCCCTGTCAGTGAGAAGGCGAGCTGCGCTCCTCAAGCTGCCTCCTCTCTCTTCAGCCGTGCGCTGGGTTCACCCACAGCACCCACCACGCCATTGTGGTCTGTTTTGATTTGATCTGTTTTGGAATGACCTCCTTGGAGGACGTGTATTCCTCACAGATGAAACTTGTATCCATCTGGAGGAAGAATTGAAATTATCCTTCTGTGCCACTTGGTATATGGAATCTTTCAGATCCTTCATGCAACTCTCAATTTTTCCAGACAGAGTTTCAATGGCTGAAACCAAAGAACCACGTGTCATGCTATCCTCCAATTGTCTCATTTGATCACTGAATTGGCCAACCGTAGGAGGAGCTCCACCATTATTTCTTGCCACAATTCTGCTTGCCAGAATGTTTGCATAATTAGAAGGAGCAAGTTTGATGATCTTTTTAGCAAGACCAATACCCACAGGAATGTCGTCAGGGTTCAGAGTTTCATGTTCACCATAGAGTAGCTCTCTAACAGAAAATTCTCTCAAGTGCTTAATTCCCTCATCTATGGTAGTCCAGGGTTTAGGATTCCATGGAAGATCATCTCGGGAAGGGTATCTCAGGGCAACCGCCATTAGAAGGCATATCCACAGATTAACCTTACCGAGAGCTCTGCCTAGATGTCTATCTATTCCATTATCCCTTTAGAGAGTTCCTAACTGAGCTGCTGACTTGTCTCCAACTGTTAGAGCTGGAGCACCTGTATCATAACACCTACTAAGCCAAGCTAGAACTGGCTCCTTATCTGCCCTGGTGAAATCTTTATGGACATTTCACAATTCCTCGCGGGGTGACGAACATTCTAAAATATCATCTTCCTCTTCCTCTCCCTGAACTTTTTGTCCATATAATCCTGCTGTCATTTTCTCAAGGATCTCTTTAAGCTGAGAACCACCTTTGCCAGCTCCTTTCCTAACTTCATCTCTATCCTGCTTTGATCTCACTAGGTTAGCTAGATCTTTAAAACAAACCTTCTCTTCCCGACGCCAGGTATACAGTGAATACACATTAGTTATTACCAGCAGCAGAATTACAAACACCAAATAAATCACCTTTGGATCCCAGCCATCACCTAAAGTTACTCTCTCCTCAGGTGGAATCCTAAAACCCTTTATCTCAATTGGGAGAGTGGTGGAGGTAACATTCCTGTATCTTACCGGCCATAATAAATCAATACATTTTCCATACCATAATCTAACTCTATACGTAACCCACATATAAATTGTCTTCACCAAATATTTACCCAGGTAATCCAAAATCAAACCCAAACTATATCTGTAAACCAGAGCCCCAAAAATTGAAAAGAATAATCGCTCCACAAACCACAACACCTTCATGTTTGCTAATTCAGCTAGAAAACACTAAATCAATCAAGTAATAAATTAAACGAATTATCTGCCCCACGTTGGGCGCCAAGAAAAAAAAAATGTCGTCGGGTTGGAAGGGTAAGGCCCAAAAGCCTCCTCCCTCCCCCCTGTAAAGTAAAGGGAAAGAAAGTTGAAGGGAAAGGGAAAAAAAAACCTCACAGCTGAATTAGCAAAGCAGTGGAGCTGTATATTTACAAAGCAATGTAGGATATGCAGGGGAATATATACAAATTTACAATATTTACAATATATACAAAGATATACAATAAAGTAACACAGAAACGAGAGTTCCATCCCCCTCTGCTGAGGGGGTTCCCGACCTCTGCTCTCCCCCTCTCTCCCCCTTTTCCCCAGAGTGGGTTAGAAAGAGAGAGAAAGAGAAAAAAAAAATTTAGAAGCAGTTCGTGTTAATTGGAAAGGAGTTAATACAGGCCTTAGTAGCTTATCGGTTTCAAGGTCAAAGCCTTGACCGAAATCCCAGGAGTTGCAAGCTGCTGCCCGAAGGAAAAGCGGAAGGAAGACTGAAGATAAAGTGCTGGAATTTCCAGGATACCCTCCTGCACTCCCAGTTCAGAAGGTGCTTCCTCCCACTTTACCGATGAAATTAGTTTAGATTGTTCTTTTCATTTACCAACTTCCGTCCACCATATTCCCTTTCTTAAGGGGACAGCCTCAACCGGTCACATCACCTCAAGCCTAAATTTTCCCTCATGCAGCTTGAGACTGTGTCCTCTTGTTCTGGTGCTGGTGCCTGGAAGAAGAGTGGTTTGCGGTCGAGCAGTCAGTGTCCAACTTCTTAGAGCGACAAGTGGCGTTCAGCCATCTGAGACTGAGCAACCACATGGCTTCAGCCCCAGTGTACTGAATACAGCTAGCTAACAACGGCTGATTGCTAAAGACTAATTGTTTAAATATGCAAAGACAGTGACTGATGACAGAATCACTGAGCTTGGAAGGGACTTCTGGAGATTGTCTAGTTCTACCCTGCTGCTCACAGCAGGCTCAGCTACAGCAGGTTGCTCAGGGATGCAGCCATCTGTGATTTGAATATCTCCAGTGGTGGAGACTTCGCAACCTCTCTGGACAACCTATTCTGCTGCCCGACCACCATTTAAAAGAAACATTTTAGAATAGAATAGAATAAACCAGGTTGGAAGAGACCTTCAAGATCATCAGGTCCAACCTAACATCCAACACCACCCAACCAACTAAACTATGCAACTATGCCACAGGCCTCCCCACATCCACCAGTAGGGTCACCTGATCATAGAAGGAGATCAGGTTGGTCAGGCAGGACCTGCCCTTCCTAAATCCATGCTGGCAGGGCCTGATCCCTTGGCCATCCTGTAAGTGCTGTGTGATTGCACTCAAGATGACCTGTTCCATAATCTTGCCTGGCACTGAGGTCAGGCTGACAGGTCTACAATTCCCTGGCTCATCCAACCGGCCCTTCTTGTGGATGGGCACCACGTTGGCCAGCTTCCAGTCCTCTGGGACCTCGCCAGTGAGCCAGGACTGCTGAAAAATTATGGATAGTGGCTTGGCCAGCTCATCTGCCAGCTCCCTCAGCACCCTAGGATGGATCCCATTTGGTCCCATGGACTTGTGGGGATCCATGTGGCTGAGCAGATCACCAACTACCCCATTCTGGAACAGAGTAAAACTATGCTGCTCCCTGGCTCCTTCTGCCAGCTCTGCAGGCCAGCTGTCTGGAAGACATTCTGTCCTGCCAGTAAAAATTGAGGCAAAGAAGGTGTTAAGTATCTCTACCTTTTCCTCATCCTTTGTTACAACGTTCCACTCTGTGTCCACCAAGGAGTGGAGGTTGTCCTTTCCCTTCCTCTTACTATTAATGTATTTATAGAGGGGTTTTTTGTTGTCCTTCACAGCAGAGGCCAGTTTAAGCTCCAAATGTGCTTTTGCCACCCTAATTTTCTTCCTACAAGACCTAGCAACATCCTTAAATTTTTCATGGGTTGCCTCCCCTTTCTTCCAAAGATGATACACCCTATTTTTTTCCCTTAGTTCTTTTAGAAATTCATTACCCATCCAGGCTGGTCGTCTGCCCCGGCGGTTCATGTTCTGGCACATTGGCACAGCTTGTCCCTGCGCCTTCAACAGTTCTTCCTTGAAGTAGGCCCCGGTCTCCTGGACCCCTTTGTTTTTAAGGGCGGTTTCCCAAGGAACCCTCTGAATTAGTTCCTTGAGTAGCCTGAAGTCCACCCTCCGGAAGTCCAGAGTGGAGGTCTTCTTGCTACCCCTCTTAGCTTGACCGAATACTGTAAATTCAATTATCTCGTGGCCACTGGCCCCTAAACACCCTCCGACCACCACATCACCCACCAGCCCTTCCCTGTTGGTGAAGAGGAAGTCAAGCATAGCCTTACCCCTGGTAGGCTCTCGCAGCACCTGGGATAAGAAGCTGTCTTCCATGCATTCTAAGAACCTCCTAGATTGCCACTTCTCTGCTATGCTAAGATCCCAGCAGATATCAGGAAGGCTGAAGTTGCCCATGAGAACAAGGTCAGGCGATCTTGAGACAGCCTTAAGTTGCCTATAGAATGACTCATCAACATCCTCCTCCTGGTTGGGTGGTCTGTAACAGACTCCAACCAGGATGTCAGCCCTGTTGGCCTTCCCTCTAATTCTCACCCACAGGTACTCAACCTGATGGTCCCTGATCTCCAGCTCAATGGCATCTAGTGCCTTCCTCATGTACAGGGCCACCCCTCCACCCCTTCTTCCTTGCCTGTCTCTCCTGAAGAGCCTGTAGCCATCAATTGCAGCGCTCCAGTCATGTGAGTTGTCCCACCATGTCTCTGTGATGGCAACTACATCATTACTTTCCTGCTGCAGCAAGGCTTCCAGCTCCTCTTGTTTGTTGCCCATACTTCGTGCATTAGTGTACATGCACTTCAGCTGGGCTGCTGTTTTCACCTCTGGCTCTGGCTTATCACCCCCAGACTGCTGCCTAGGGGGACTGGTTTCAGCCCCTTCCCCCTTCGAATCTAGTTTAAAGCCCTATCTATGAGACCTGCCAATTCCCTTCCTAGAATCTTTTTCCCTTTGAGGGATATGCCATTCTTGTACACTCTGATCTTTCCCCTCCTCTGGGACAGATGTACTCCATCTGTTGCCAGCTGACCTGGTGCAGTAGAAAGTTTTTCAAGATCGAAAAACCCAAAATTCTTTTGACTGCACCAGCCTCTAAGCCACTTGTTGACTACAGCTGCTGACCTGTTCCTTATGGTATTCCCTCCTGCAACTAAGGGTATAGACCAAAATATTATTTGTGCACCTGACCCCTCAACGAGATCCCCCAGGGCCTTAAAGTCATTCTTGATAGCCCTGGGAGTTCTGGTTGCAACATCATCATTCATAACTATTAAGGGATAGTAGTCAGAGGGCTGCACCAGACCAGGCAGCCTTCTGGTAACATCTCCAACCCTAGCTCCCAGGAGGCAACAAACCTCCCTGTGAGTAGGGTCTGGCCGACATATGGGGCCCTCTGTTCCACTCAGGAGGGAATTGCCAATAACAATTACCCTGCTCTTTTTTTTGATGGAGCAAGTCCTGATGCCGGGGGAAGGCTGTTTAAACTTAGGCTGTTTAACGTTAGGCTGATTTGCCATAGGCTGTTTTGCCACAGGGAAAACCCCAGATGGTGTGTCCTCTGGCATCAGAATCACCTCACCCTCGACCTCCAATGCCCCGTACTTGTTTTCGAAGGGCAGTGGGGAAGGTGAGGGGAGGCAAGGAGGTTTAACCTTGCGTCTTTTGAGAGGAACCTGTGTCCATTTCCCTCTGCTTTTTGGATAACCAGCCTCTGCTGGGGGGGGCCTGCAGAGCCTGGTTACTCAGGTTCGTCATCCTTCTACAATCCCTTACATCTCTAAGTCTAGCAACCTCGTCCTTCAGTCTGGCCACCAGGCTAAGCAGATAGTCGATCTGCTCACATGTTATACAGGAGTTGTCTCCACTACCCTGCATCTCAAGTGCCAGGCTCCAGCACTGTCTGCAGCCAGATGCCTGGACACCTAACTCTTGCTTATGACACCTACTCACCTGCTTATATTCCCCCTCAGTCTGAGTCGAGACTGATTTTTTGAAGGAGTTATTGCGGCGAGTTACCACCATGCCTAGCCCTGCCCACGGGACCTACTGGAGAAAGTTTTAGAAAAAGTGTGGCGGCGTCCAAGCGAGAAGTCGGGCTGAAACAGAACCGCCCGCAAGGTACCGCTGGATTTTTAAAGTGCTGCGGCACGCAGGGAGCCCAAGCGATCCCGAGCACATGGAGAAACGGCAAGAGCTGATCCTAGCCGAGTGCCGAGATACCACGCAAGTCCCGCAGGTTGAAAAGGGAGCAGTTCGTGCTTTTCCGAGGCTCCTGGTCTCGGTGTTTTATGTATAAGTGTAATTTCTTGTACTTCGCTTTATACATTTGCCTCTTGCCCACTCTCTCAGCAGACCAAAGGCAAACATCTTATCAGGTGTTCACACAAATGCATGGACTCTGCTGAATCTGCTCCGGTATGTCCATGTCTATCTTATACTGGGGAGCCCAGAAATGGGCACAGCACTCCTGACGTGACAGTGATTAAGAATTAACTATCAGCAGCCTGTATCATTAATGAATGCCATCTGAGCAGTGTGTAATTTTGAAATCAGCCTGATGTATCAGTCTTTTAAATTCTCCAATACCACAATGACCACTCAGCTCTCTAACTAACTCCCCTTCTTCCTCTATTTATCTGTGCTTTCAGTTGTGGCAATATTATACCTCAAATATTTAGTGAGTTAGGGTGTTAACTTCACAAAAAGATAACCTGATGCAGAGCAGGGAGCCAGCCAAGGCTGCTCTGCAAGCCAGGGCAGAGGCAGAAGTCCAGCACTCAGCTCCTTCTTCTGTACCAGCCTGACACAGAACAAAGAGTCTCATTAAATGTACTGATCTGGATTCGATAAAATGACTCAAGCTCATATTCAGGTTATAAATGGCATTTCTTTTTAGTTCACAGGCCTACAAGAGCTAACAGGCCTTGTTTAACTGTCAAAGAGCTCATTTTGCCTGCAGCACAGACCTTAATGCCAACCATTACCTCATCTAAACTCAGGGAATAGCGTGTTCGTGACACTCCCTTCTGCATCAGAATCAAGGCTGATGATTCCAATGAAAAAAAACTATTACTAAGAAGCAAGCTGTAAGTCAGGCAGAAAGCCTTCCATTTCTGCTTTCAATCAAAATGCTTCTGCTCCAACGTTTGCATCCCAGCATTTATACCCCAGCATCAGGGGTATAAATAGATACTTCACTTAATCCTGACCAAAAGGTCAAATCTATCTAATACCCACACTGTTCATGCTAAATTATTCCAGCCATTCAGGATCCATATCAGCTTTTCAAGCAGATTTTGTAAAATTAAAAAATAAATAAATTACTAGCCATAAAAAGACTGAAATCTTGATTGCCACAGTCCACTGAAGCTTGATTCTGCATCTGAGTTCTAGGTATTACAGAGGAAATTTTGGTTTTGGCAAAGATACTCCATGCTCTAGCAACATTCTGTCCTCTCCACAGCTCTTCCCTGGACACCCCACCAAGCCCAGGCTGTGGGCTGCCTGGAAAGAGGTTACTCGGTCCCACCTTCCCCACCCAGAGATGAGAGGGAGGGAAACACAATGCTTCACTTGTGAAAACCAAACCCAACTTTGAATTCTTTTCACAGATTTAGTAATCTGATATGATTGCTAATGTGGGAATTTTTTAAGCACAGAACCCAATACTGTTGCCACTGACTCAGGAGGCACTCTCTGCTGAGTGTAGGGAGGGATTGCCCTGTGCTTGACCTGTTCCTGTGCATATCTGCCAACAACTGCTATGTGCAACTGCTGGAGAGTGAATGCAAGGCTGTAGGAGCCCTCAGACAGCCTCCCTACAGTTGGTCTTGCTGCCCAGAAGCTCTGATTACACTTTGCACAGCACTATGTGTGCACTGAGCAACATTGTATGTACACCATCCTTTTTTTTTTTAATTTGGTCAACTTCTCCATAAAAATACAAATAAATTGCAGCTTCTCACCCTTCTCAAAGGTTCCACATAGACAGCCTGCAGCTCTGACCAAGCTCACAGCAGCTCTAGACACCTGCACAAAACCTAACCCAAACTCAATTTCTTCCTTACCTCTACCGGCCTTGCGCAAACAAGCCACAGAGGAAGTAGAATAGAATAGAATAGACCAGATCAGGTTGGAAAAGACCTTTGAGATCATCACATCCAACCCACCATCCAATACCACCTAATCAACTAAACCATGCAACCAAGCACCCTGTCAAGTCTCCTCCTAAACACCTCCAATGATGGCGACTCCACCACCTCCCTGTGCAGCACATTCCAATGGGCAATCACTCTCTCTGTGAAGAATTTCTTCCAAACATCCAGTCTGAACCTCCCCTGGCACAGCTTGAGACTGTGTCCTCTTGTTCTGGTGCTGGACGACTGGGAGAAGAGACCAACCCCCCATCTGGCTACAACCTCCCTTCAGGTAGTTGTAGACAGCAATAAGGTCTCCCCTGAGTCTCCTCTTCTCCAGGCTAATCAACCTCAGCTCCCTCAGCCTCTCCTCATAGGGCTTGTGCTGCAAACCCCTCCCCAGCTTTGTTGCCCTTTTCTAGACATGCTCCAGCAAGTCAACATCTTTCCTAAACTGAGCGGCCCAGAACTGGACACAGTACTCAAGGTGTGGCCTAACGAGTGTACAGGGGGAGAATGTCCTCCCTGCTCCTGCTGGCCACACTGTTCTTGATGCAGGCCAGGATGCCATTGGCCCTCTTGGCCGCCTGGGCACACTGCAGGCTCATGTTCAGCCTACCATCAACCAGTACCCCCAGGTCCCTCTCTGAATGGCCACTTTCCAGTCACTCTGACCCCAGCCTGTAGCACTGCATGGGGTTGCAGTGGCCAATGGGCAGTGACTGGCTGGAAAGCGGCCCTGAGGAGAGAAATTTGGGGCTGCTGGTGGACAACAAGCTCAACATGAGCTCTCAATGTGCACTTGCAGCCCGCAAAGCCAATCAGATCCTGGACTGCATCAGGAGAAGTGTGGCTAGCAGGTCGAGGAGTTGATCCTCCCCCTCTACTCAGCCCTGGTGAGACCCCACCTGGAGTACTGTGTCCAGTTCTGGAGCCCCTATTACAAGAGGGATCTGGATGTGCTGGAGCGGGTCCAGAGATGGGCCACAAGGATGATCAGAGGGCTGGAGCACCTCTCCTATGAGGACAGTCTGAAGGAGTTGGGGCTGTTCAGTCTGCAGAAGAGAAGGCTCCGAGGTGACCTAATTGTGGCCTTCCAGTATCTGAAGGGGGCCTACAGGAAGGCTGGGGAAGGACTTCTCAGGATCTCAGGTAGTGATAGGACTAGGGGGAATGGAATGAAGCTGGAGGTGGGGAGATTCAGGCTGGATGTGAGGAGGGAGTTCTTCACCATGAGAGAGGTGAAGCCCTGGAATGGGTTGTCCAGGGAGGTGGTTGAGGCCCTGTCCCTGGAGGTATCACAGTATCACAGTATAACTCAGTTTGGAAAGGACCTGGTGTTTAAGACCAGGCTGGATGAGGCTCTGGCCAGCCTGATCTAGTGTGGGGTGTCCCTGCCCATGGCAGGGGGGTTGATACTAGATGATCCTTGTGGTCCCTTCCAACCCTGAATGAAACTATGAAACTACTATGAACCCGGCACTTGGAAGTGTTAAATCTCATACCGTTGGATTCTGCCCATCTGTCCAGCCTGTTGAGGTCCCTCTGCAAAGTCCCTCTACCCTCTAGAAGATCAACACCTGCCCCCAGCTTGGTGTTGTCTGCAAATTTACTGATGATGGACTCAAGGTCCTCATCCAGATCATCAATACAGATTTTATTAAAGAGCATGGGGCCAGACTCTGATTTTTGAGGCTCAGACTTAAAGGGTGTCAGCATTATAAGGCTTGTGTTTCAATAGAAAAAGGGCAAAGAGATATATCCCGCCCCTGCCACGCATTGTCTGTGGGGAGGAAAGTTGAGCTGGTGTGCCAACAGCATCTGGAAGGACTGTCCTCAGATGACTTAGTCTTCACATTATCTGTATACAAAAAAAAGCTTATTTTTTAAAAATAAAAACAAACGCAAACCCCCTCATACCTAAAAGATAATCACAGAGGTATATTCACGTTATTCAAACCAATTAATCATGCTTTTATCTGCTTGCTATGTCACGATGCCTGGATGTTATGTAATTTAAGCCACACATTAATCTATGCTGCTCATCACAGTGGATTCATTAATGAAGGCTGGACAAGGACACTACATGCATAAGTTATTTAAAACAACCCACTCAGGATTGGCTACAGTAACAATATTCAGAGATGTAAAGTGCTGATACAGTTCTGCTGGAGACACGAGAAGGGGGCTATAGTAATGTCTCGATCCGGAGACACAGTTCTTTTAAATATTCCCGTGTTGTGAAATTAGAGGCACAAGCGAGGCCAAAATATCAACAGCTAGACTATTTATTACATAAATAAAGTGGACATAAGAAGGGGAGAGGGAGAAAATAGAGAGGGAGAGAGAGAAGAGAGAGGGAAGAGGAAAGGAATTATATTACCACACCCCTCATCCCCCCCAAGACAGTTTGAGTCTGTGGAGGAAAGGTGCTGCAGGAGATGTTGGGTCTGTAGAGAAACGGTGCTGAGGCTTTTGCTGGAGAAGAGCTGTGGTCCTCTGGGGAGATGTTGGGTTGGTACAGGAACGGTGCTGAGGCTCTGGCTGGAGAAGAGCTGTGGTCCTCTGGGCAGCCTCTTTTCTCCAGAGCAGCATTGTCCCGGCTTTCCCTTCTCAGCGGCATGGTCCGTCTCCTGTGTTTTCCTTCATCTCCATTTTTATCCCCTGTTTTTCTCCCTTTAATCATCCAGTCCGGGAGACACAGTCCCCCACATTTTCCTTCTGCGTTTTTCTTCAAAAAAGCCAGTAGTGGCTCCAGTCTTTTATACAGTTTTTAGTCCTTAGGTATGTGCCCAAGTATTGTCCTTCAGGAATTCCAGGGGCAGGAAATCATCCTTAGGTAAATATCGTTTAGGAAGGATGTTGACTTGCTGGAACGAGTCCAGAGAAGGGCAACGAAGTTAGTGAGGGGCTTGGAACACAAGCCCTATGAGGAGAGACTGAGGGAGCTGGGGCTGCTTAGCCTGGAGGGGAGGAGACTCAGGGGTGACCTTATTGCTCTCTACAACTACCTGAAGGGGGGTTGTAAACAGGCAGAGGTTGGTCTCTTCTCCCAGGCAGCCAGCACCAGAACAAGAGGACACAGTCTCAGGCTGCGCCAGGGGAAGTTCAGGCTGGAGGTCAGGAGGAAGTTTTACACAGAGAGAGTGATTGCCCATTGGAATGGACTGCCCGGGGAGGTGGTGGAGTCGCCGTCACTGGAGGTGTTCAGGAGGAGACTTGACAGGGTGCTTGGTTACATGGGTTAGTTGATTAGGTGGTGTTGGGTGATAGGTTGGACGCGATGATCTTGAAGGTCTCTTCCAACCTGGTCTATTCTATTCTATTCTATTCTATTCTATTCTATTCTATTCTATTCTATTCTATTCTATTCTATCCAGGTATCGTTCCCCTGGAAATCTTTGTATTTCTGTGTGTTTGGGCAAGAGGTCTAGATGGGGGCTGGAGGGGGGCCCTCCGCCTCCTTGGTCTCCATCCAGACAAACCCCCACACTCATTACACATCATTGTCTACCCTTTCCAGGGTACTTGATGTGTGGAGATTATCTTGTCCTGAAGGCGTGAATGGCTGGGTCATTGTTGTAGGCCAGCTGTGGCCCAGTGAGCAATGTTATCTTTGCACCTTCTAAGAGTCATTCCAGTGGCTCTGCCCAACACATATCAGCTATTGTCTGGGTAACCAGCAAGTGATTTTATCTTTGTTGAGTTCACACCAAGAGAGACAAACTTTTAGTCTCTCACAAGTTCCTGCAGAACAAAAGCCATATCCAGCATATCCAGCTCCAACTCCCACCACCTCCAGAGAGAAGGCTTCTGCTCATTCTAACACAAATCCATAATTACCAAATGAATTACTTCAAAAAAGAACACAGCTGACAGAGACTTGATGGTGTGAAAAAGAAGAGTTATAGTTTTGTTAAAGATTACTTTTAACAACTAAAGCAACCAGTAGGATTCAGGTGCCTGCCTGAATGACTCCCTGAATGACTCCTCGAATGACTCCCCTTATCTTCTGTGGTCTGCATTTCTTGGTTTCTTTCATATGCATTTTTTTTCCACATGTCTAATTCTTCCTTTCCCCTTGATTTTTTTTTCTTGTGTATAAATGCAGTGTTAACAAATATTTCTCCCTGTTGAGTACTTGTACATTATTATTAGAAGGGGTGTGGTTATTTATTCCAAGATGAGATACACATTTATAAAGTGCTAAATAAAATGTTATGAAGTGTGCCGGACTGCAGATGCAAACAATCTCTGCAAGGGAGAGTGACCAATGAAATGTGGCACCAAGGGAAAAGACCCATATGTCAGCAATGACAGCACTTTTAAGCCAATCATCTAAGAAAACAATAGAAGAATCCACACAGAAGTCCAAAGAGAGACCACTCACCTAATTCCCTAGACAACTCAGATAATGTCCCAAAGGTCACAGGACAGGATTTTACTTCTGCAATATCCCATGTTCCTGCATTTAAAAAGCAAACAAACAACAATCCAAAGTGTGATGTCCCATTCATAAGTGGCAACCGTAGTTTCTACCTGACACTCCCAATGTCACTACAGCCTTTCCATGTTCTTTCCATCTCAAGTCTGCAGACAGTGCTGTTGCTGAAGAAGAATTAAGAAAGGAGAAACTATCTTCTATGGGAAGACAGAGTCCAGCACAGTCACCATGAACACCTTCTCAGTCCTTCAAAGTGCACATCACACTGGCATGGCCCTTCTCTCCTCTTAATCAAATTCCTCATCCATCTGAACTGAAGTGCCCTTTATGCACAACTGGCACAATATGTCATCATGTATCAGCTTGGAACTTGACCTTTTGATAGCATTAGAGTGAAAAATGATAGTAATGTTTTCCCCTAGTCAACCCTGTACTTTGCAAAAAAAAAAAAAAAAAAAGAACTCTAGCAGAGCAAGCAAGTCATGTAAGAGCAGCCTAAAACCATCCTCTGGATCACCAGGCTGGGTTACTGCTACTGAAGGTGAGTCATCATGTGGCCTTATATGCCAATTGATCCAGCCATTGATTGATCAGTCAGATTGCAATGAAAATCAAATGCTTTTAAAAAATAACCAAAAAGAAGCAATAACCACTATAAATTTGAACTCATGACTCACCCACCCTACCAGAAAATCAGGAAGAGTGTTACAAAGACAGACATAAAGGTCCAATTATCGTCTAGTTATTAATTATTAGTATCGATCTAGAATCTAGAGTCTCACTCACCATAGAAAAACAATATGAAACATAGCTTTGCCATAAAAACTAAACCATGATGGAAATTAAAAGTCCTCAAATACTAGTGAGAGAGCTGATATGGCCTAGCAGTCCATCCCTTCACTGCTTTGAAAGTGTCTGAGGTTTTAGAGATGTAGCTTCCCATCTGCAGCTTGTTACACACAGAGTGCCCCAACAGCACACCTGAGACCCAAAGTAGTTCTAAATTACCTCATTTGGACACCAACAATCCAGTCAGCTGGGAAGCTGAGCAAACTGTGTAGGTGCAGCACACCTCTGGCATGAACAGACTACTTCCAACTATCAAATACCTAAATTGACTTAGGAATACCCTGCTTCATATTACTGTGAAATGCACAGATATACCTTAGCTTCAGACTAACTCTGACCATGTGTGAGTATCCTCAATCAGAAAGATTTTGATTGCAAAGGAACTGAACAGTAAATAACTGTGGATAGAAATCAACTTGCACCCAGCAGGGATTCCACAACAGAGAAAAAGTTCCTGTGATAAAGACACCTCTTTTCACATTGATGGAGTATAAATTAGAGTACAGGTATATTAATGGGAAGAAGAAGACTAGGGAAGGTGTGGGCCCCCTCAGAAAGGAAAATGGTGACATGGTCACAAGGGATGAGGAAAAGGCTGAGGTACTTAATAACTTCTTTACCTCAGTCTTCACTGCAAGGGCCTCTAGCCACACTCCTGATGTTATGGAAGTCAAAGCCAGGGATGGGGAGGAAGAACTGCCCATTGTAAGTGCAGATCAGGTTCGTGATCATCTGAAGAACCTGAAAGTGTTCAAGTCCATGGGACCCGACGGGATACACCCACGGGTACTAAGAGAAGTGGCAGACGAGGTTGCTAAACCCCTCTCTATTATATTTCAAAAGTCATGGCAATCTGGTGAAGTCCCCACGGACTGGAAAAGGGGAAACATTGCCCCCATCTTCAAAAAGGGTAAGAAGGAGGAACCAGGGAACTACAGGCCAGTCAGTCTCACCTCTGTGCCTGGAAAGATCATGGAACAGATCCTCCTGGAGTCACTACTTGCTCAAAAGAATAGTGAAGAGGTAATTGGGAACAGGCAGCATGGCTTTGCCAAGGGCAAATCCTGCCTGACCAACCTGGTGGCCTTCTATGAGCAGGTGACAACATTAATAGATGAGGGGCGAGCAACTGATGTCATTTACCTAGACCTGAGCAAAGCCTTTGACACTGTCCCGCACCACATCCTGGTCTCCAAACTGGTGACACATGGGTTTGATGGGTGGACCACTAGATGGATAAGGAACTGGCTTGATGGCCGCACCCAAAGAGTGGCTGTCAATGGGTCCATGTCCCAGTGGAGGCCAGTGAGAAGCGGAGTCCCTCAGGGATCAGTCCTGGGACCTGTCTTGTTCAACATCTTTGTGGGTGACATGGACAGTGGCATTGAGTGCACCCTCAGCAAGTTTGCTGATGACACCAAGCTGTGTGGTGCAGCAGACACGCTGGAGGGAAGGGAGGCCATCCAGAGGGACCTTGACAGGCTGGAGAGGTGGGCACAAGCCAACCTCATGAAGTTCAATAAGAGTAAGTGCAGGGTCCTGCATCTGGGTCGAGGCAATCCCAGGCACAAATACAGGCTGGGCAGTGACTGACTGGAAAGTAGCCCTGAGGAGAGAGACTTGGGGGTGCTGGTGGACAAAAAGCTCAACATGAGCTCCCAATGTGCACTTGCAGCCCGCAAGGCCAATCAGATCCTGGGCTGCATCAGGAGAAGTGTGGCTAGCAGGTCGAGGGAGGTGATCCTCCCCCTCTACTCAGCCCTGGTGAGACCCCCACCTGGAGTACTGTGTCCAGTTCTGGAGCCCCTATTACAAGAGGGATGTGGAGGTGCTGGGACGTGTCCAGAGAAGGGCCACAAGGATGATCAGAGGGCTGGAGCACCTCTCCTATGAGAGCAGACTGAAGGAGTTGGGGCTGTTCAGTCTGCAGAAGAGAAGGCTCCGAGGTGACCTAATTGTGGCCTTCCAGTATCTGAAGGGGGCCTACAGGAAGCCTGGGGAGGGACTTCTCAGGATGTCAGGTAGTGATAGGACTAGGGGGAATGGAATGAAGCTGGAGGTGGGGAGATTCAGGCTAGATGTGAGGAGGAGGTTCTTCACCATGAGAGTGGTGAGACCCTGGAATGGGTTGTCCAGGGAGGTGGTCGAGGCCCCGTCCCTGGGGGTGTTTAAGAGCAGGCTGGATGAGGCTCTGTCCAGCCTGATCTAGTGTGGGGTTTCCCTGCCCATGGCAGGGGGGTTGGAACTAGATGATCCTTGTGGTCCCTTCCAACCCTGAATGAAACTATGAAACTATGAAACTATGAAATGACAGCTAACAGGATTCAAAGAGGGTGGACAACACTGCATGTGTGCAGGACAGACATTGGTGGGGCTGTACTCTGTTGGGTACAGTAATTCACAAAGCTTTCCCTCTGCAATACTTGAATGATGATACTCACCTATGTTGGAGAAAACATCCTCTTCTAACTGGGAAGGTGCCGATTCTTCCCATGTGTTTCTTGAGGCCTTCAGTACAGTCCCACACCCTGTCTTGGCAACAAGAGCACCTTTTCCACCACCACTAGTGTTCTTTGTGAGTGACCACACTGCTCCCTTCCCATCCCAGTCAAACGCTGGCTCAACTGCTGAGCTACCCAGGAATGCTCTGCCAGGGTCTTCTCAGGAATAAACATTGTGAGTCATCATTATTTTTAATTACAGTGAAGAATTTGTACAGGGGAAACAACAGAGCAATGCCTGATCTAAACCCATCAAATGTAACAGCTATATTATAATTGAAATTATTTACAGCTACAATGACAACAAGAAGAGCCCCTGGAATGGGACACTGAGTCAGCAAACACAAAGACTGTGAGAAGGAAGGCACCACACAGTTCAGCAATGAGTTCCACAGGAGATGACACTGAATGCAAGGGTGGTTCAAGGCCTCCAGAGTCCAGCTGGGAATGAGAGCAGTAAAAGGAGAAAAAGAGAACAGCGAGTCCTCCAAGGAGAAAGAAAGCAAACCTCTTGGATGTTGGTAGTTCAAGGCTGCTAGAGAAATCAGTGCCAGGCATATGGATATTATAAATAATAACAACAATTATCTCTAACATCTTTTGTTCCAAAGGACTACTAAAGCACTTTGTGACTTCAGCCTTCAGAACAGCAAAGCATTTTCCTGAGGCTCTGGTAGGGAGGAGACAACTGCCAACATCAATATCACCTTCACACAATTTAATGCTGCTGCCGCTTCTTTCCTACTAGGAAACAGCAATCAGTATTTGGCAGGGTTAGGGCTTCTTCCTGGAAGATCACATTTCACTGGTCTGTAAACATCTGCACTAAACAGGGCCACCATGATCACCCAGTTCAGCCTGCTGCACAACCCAGGCTGCAGGAGTGCACCAAGGACTTCTGGTGCTTCATATGTGGCTTGGTCCACTGAGCTCCCTTCCCTTAAGTCAGAAAAGCATTTAGTGCCTGCATGGGCTTAGTGTTAACCATACATTCTAAACATGCAGCTTGCACATGCAGTTGGCACCAACAATGCCAACAGGCAAACTTACATGAAGAGAGCTAAAGATGGACCCATCCACTTTGCTGGAAAGCAAGTAGAGACCTCAGCAAATTAAGCCTTTAGAGACCATCATGAAGATATTTAACTTCAAGAGTAAACAATCCAAGAGTTAAAATCACAAACTCTTGATATTTAGCTCTGTATGATTCAGATAAAGTGATCCCTGAATGTCGGCATATTTTCAGATTAAAATTTGTTGTTTATTTGTCCTTCAATTTTAGTAGCACATCTGTGAGCACTTTTAAGATCGTCTACTGCAGACAGTGCACAAATACCCACATTTGTTTGGCCCCGTTCCCCAAATCACAACTTCTATCTTAGCTTCTAAGTTACTCTAATATACTAAACTTGGAGGTTTCTCTATTATATTGATCATTTTATCACAGATAATTAAAACATTTCCAACTGCCTTAATTCCATGACCTGATTTCATATAACAATTATAATAAGATGATAATAATAACATGGTGATTGACACCACTAGAGGAAAAATGGAGTGGAGTGAGCACAAATCATTGTTTTATTCTATCTTATTAGGGTAAGAGTATATGTTCCTTTTATAGCTGTTTGGGCAGACCTGTATTAAAGAACTTGTTTGGAACTTGGCAATTTGCACAAGTTTTTATGCATCCATTATCAGAAAACTTCTGTTAAGTCACACAAAAGTAACTAATCCACACTGCACCAGGCCTTTAGCAGATCTCAGATCTAACAGGCATTTGCTTTCAAAGTCCTATGGGTAATACCATGTAGTTTAATGAAAGCCTGAAGTAAAAGGCAAGCTCCCAACTAAGACCTCCCAAAGATGTCTTTTCCTAAGTAAATAGCCTAAGTAAGTTGTGCCCGGTTGACGCTGTCCC
Organism: Melanerpes aurifrons; assembly: GCA_011125475.1. Taxonomy (NCBI): domain Eukaryota; kingdom Metazoa; phylum Chordata; class Aves; order Piciformes; family Picidae; genus Melanerpes; species Melanerpes aurifrons. The sequence continues at coordinate 672,164 of WWNC01000156.1, forward strand.
CTTAAGAAAGGGAATATGGTGGACGGAAGTTGGTAAACGGAAGGAATATTCTAAACAATTTCATTGGGCGAGTGGGAGGAAGCACTATCTGGCCTGAGAGTGAAGTGGGCATTCCCAGCACTTCTCTGTCACTCTTGCTTCCGCTTCTCCAGGGTGCAGGAACTCTTCTCTGTGCTGGGCTTTCTGCCAAGGCCTCGGCCTTGAGGATAAGATAACCAGGTCTATATTAACTGCTTCCAACTAACACAAACTGCTTTTAACTTCTTTCTTTCTTCTTTCTCCCTTTTTTCCGAACTATTCTGGGGGAAGGGGGGAAGAGAGGGGAGAGCGGAGGTGGGGATCCCCCTCGGCCGAGGGGAGTTACTCTCATTTCTGTGTTACTCTGTTGTATATCTTTGTATATATTGTAGATATTGTAAATTTGTAAATATTCCCCTGCAAAACCCTACACTGCTTTGTAAATATAGCTCCACTGCTTTGCTGATTCAGCTGGTGAGTTTTTTTTCCTTTCCCTTCAATTAATCTTTTCCCTTTTACCTTACAGGGGGGAGGGAAGAGGCTTCTCGGCCTTACCCTTTCACCCACCACATTTTTTTTATTGGCGTACCCAACGTGCGGCAGATAATTAGTTTAATTTATTACTTGATTGATTTAGTGTTTTCTAGCTGAATTAGCAAACATGAAGGTCTTGTGGTTTGTGGAGCGATTGTTCTTTTCAATTTTTGGGGCTCTGGTTTACAGATATTGTTTGGGTTTGCTTTTGGATTACCTGGGTAAATATTTGGTGCGGACAATTTATATGTGGGTTATGTATAGAGTTAAATTATGGTATGGAAAATGTATTAATTTATTATGGCCAGTGAGATACAGGAATGTTACCTCCACCACTCTCCCAATTGAGATAAAGGGTTTTAAGATTCCGCCTGAGGAGAGAGTAACTTTAGGTGATGCCTGGGATCCAAAGGTGATTTATTTCATGTCTATAATTCTGCTGCTGGTGATAATTATTGTGTATCTCCTGTTCTCTCTGTGGCGAGAGAGAAAGGTGTCCAGAGCTTGTTTTGTTATTAAAACTAGATCAAAAAGAAAACGCCGTGGCTCTGGATCAGTCCCAGAGTCATCTAGTGACGAGGACTGTGGAGAACCTGTGTCAGTCAAAAAGAAGGCTAAAAAGTCAATTGGTAAAGCAGCTCTAAATGACTTTGCTGATTCTAGCAAGCAGGCAAGGGCATCGGCTGGTATCAACATGGCTCCTACTCCTTCTCCTTCTTCTTCTTCTCCATCAGCCATTAACGGAGCAACGTCACTTCCGCCCAATCCCTCGGTGGGACCGGAAGTCACTGCCCCAGCAGCTGATTTATCTCAGGATCTGTCAGCTTCCATTAAGGTGGCTGTAAATTCAAACACAGCTCCAGTTAAGGTGGCTCCTTTAAAGACTAGAGGTGCAAAGGCCAAAGATGGAGAAGAAGAGGAGCTGGAGACTGATCCTGGTGAGGGGCCCTCTACTCTAAGAGATCCTGCTCAGGAGGAAGAGGTGGTTTGTTTTAAAGATCTAGTTAACCTAGTGAGATCAAAGCAGGATACAGATGAAGCTAGGAAAGCAGCTGGCAAAGGTAGTTCTCAGCTTAAAGAGATCCTTAGGAGAATGACAGCAGGATTATATGGACAAAAAGTTCAGGGAGACGATGAAGATGATATCTTGGAATGTTCTTCGCCCCGCGAGGAATTGCGTTATGTCCGTAAAGATTTCACCAGGGCGGATAAGGAGCCAATTCTAGCTTGGCTCAGTAGGTGTTATGATACAGGTGCTCCAGCTCTAACAGTTGGAGACAAGTCAGCAGCTCAGTTAGGAACTCTCTCAAGGGACAATGGAATAGATAGACATCTAGGCAGAGCTCTCGGTAAGGTTAATCTCTGGATACGCCTTTTAATGGCGGTTGCCCTGAGATACCCTTCCCGAAATGATCTCCCATGGAATCCTAAACCCTGGACTACCATAGATGAGGGAATTAAGCGCTTGAGAGAATTTGCTGTTAGAGAGCTACTCTATGGTGAACATGAAACTCTGAATCCTGATGACATTCCTGTGGGTATTGGTCTTGCTAAAAAGATCATCAAACTTGCTCCTTCCAATTATGCAAACATTCTGGCAAGCAGAATTGTGTCAAGAAGTTATGGTGGAGCTTCTCCACGGTTGGCCAATTCAGTGATCAAATGAGACAATTGGAGGATAGCATGACACGTGGTTCTTTGGTTTCAGCCATTGAAACTCTGTCTGGAAAAATTGAGAATTGCATGAGAGAGTTAAAAGATGAATTTAGAAATTCTATATCCCAATTGGCACAAAGGGATAATTTCAATTCTTCCTCCAGGTGGATACAAGTTTCATCTGTGAGGAATACACGTCCTCCAAGGAGGTCATTCCAAAACAGGTCATTCCAGAACAGGTCGTTCCAAAACAGACCGCCAAGGCAATCACGTAGAACTATTTGGATAACTCTGCATGATCAGTTTGGTGAGAACATGAACCGCTGGGATGGCCAACCAACTTCTAATCTTTTCAGGAGACTGAGGGAATTGCAAAGTGGCAGAACCCAAGGTAGCAATACCAGAAGGGTAGCTGTTACTTCCACAGTTCCCCAGAATGACTCTTATGGCTCCAACAGTGGCTCCAGTTATAACATGCAAAGTTATAACCCTGCAAACTATGTGCAATGCACATGTGCGCATGTTCCCCATAACTAGGGGTGCCCTGCCTCCCGCCAGGGGGAGGAGAGGGATAACAGAGATAATAGAATCTATTGGGATGTGTACATCCAGTGGCCTGGCACTTCACAATTTCGGAAGTACAGGGCCTTGGTTGACACAGGAGCTCAGTGCACCATAATACCATCAAATTATCAGGGATCAGAGTCTATAACTATTCTGGGAGTCACTGGTGGATCTCAAGAGTTAAGTGAGGTAGAGGTTAATATTAGTTTCACTGGTAAACAATGGAAGAAGCATACAGTTGTGACCGGACCTGATGCACCTTGTATTTTGGGAATTGATTTTCTGAGAGAAGGGCGTTTCAAAGACCCTAGAGGTTACAAATGGGCTTTTGGAGTAGCTTCAATAGAAATTGATGGACAAAAATTGAAGCTATCTGCCAGACCTGAACTTTCTGATGAATCTGCAGTTGTGGGACAACATAAGATACAGGACATTAAATTGCCGGTTGCTTCTCAGACTGTACATCACAGACAATACAGAACCAACCGTGACTCTTTGTTGCCCATTCAGAATCTGATTCGTCAGTTGGAGAGTCAGAAAGTCGTCAGCAAAACTCATTCACCTTTCAACAGTCCAGTGTGGCCTGTGCGAAAGCAGAATGGAGACTGGCGTCTGACAGTAGACTACAGAGCCCTAAATGAAGTGACACCACCTATGAGTGCAGCAGTACCAGACATGATGGAGCTACAGTATGAGCTGGAATCCAAATAGGCCAAATGGTATGCTACCATAGACATTGCTAATGCACTTTTCTCTATTCCCATAGCAGAGGAATGCAGGCCTCAGTTTGCTTTCACCTGGAGAGGAATCCAGTACACTTTCAACAGGCTGCCAATGGGCTGGATCCACAGCTCAAGCATCTGTCATGCAGTGATCCACGATGCTCTGGAGAAAGGCGGTGCTCCAGAACACATCCAGTTCATCGATGATATCATTGTCTGGGGTAAAACTGCTGAGGAAGTCTTCGAGAAAGGTAACAAAATCATTGACATTCTTCTGAATGCAGGTTTTGCCATCAAACGAGACAAGGTGAAAGGGCCTACCACAGAGATTCAGTTTCTGGGAGTGCGGTGGCAGGATGGACGCCGACACATTCCAGTGGATGTGGTAAACAGAGTCTCTACCATGGCAAGTCCCACAAACAAGCAAGAGACCCTACGTTTCTTGGGGATAGTGGGATTTTGGAGACTGCACATTCCTGGATACAGTCAGATTGAGAAACCTCTGTATGATGTGACTCGAAAGAGAAACCATTTCCACTGGGGGCCTGAACAACAAGCAGCCTTTGACCAGATAAAGCAAGAGGTAATTCAAGCAATGGGTCTGGGACCTGTCCGAGATGGTCCAGACATTAAGAACATTTTGTATACGGCTGCAAGTGACAATGGTCCAACCTGGTGCTTGTGGCAAAAGCTCCAGGTGAGACACGTGGACGACCTCTTGGTTTCTGGAGTCGAGGTTACAGAGGTTCAGAGGCTAATTATACTCCAACAGAGAAAGAAATTCTAGCTGCCTATGAAGGAGTAAAAGCATCTTCTGAAGTGATTGGAACTGAATCACAACTTCTTCTAGCTCCCAGATTACCAGTTTTGAATTGGATGTTCAAAGGCAAAGGTTCCACACCACATCATGCCACAGACTCCACATGGTCTAAGTGGATGGCTCTGATAACACAGAGAGCTCGAATGGGAAATCTTGAAAGACCTGGTCTAGTGGAGGTGATCTCAAGTTGGCCTGAAGGTATCAACTGTGCTAAACCTCCAGAGGAGAAAGTAACTCGTGCTGAGGAATCTCCTCCTTACAATGACCTTTCTGATGATGAAAAGAAATATGCTTTGTTCACAGACGGTTCTTGTCGTCTTGTTGGAAACAAGCGAAGGTGGAAGTCTGCAGTGTGGAGTCCAACACGCCGAGTTGCAGAGGCGAAAGATGGAGAAGGAGAATCCAGTCAGTTCGCAGAGGTAAAAGCTGTCCAGCTAGCTCTCGACGTAGCTGAACGTGAGAGATGGCCAAAGCTTTATCTCTACACCGACTCATGGATGGTAGCCAATGCTCTATGGGGTTGGCTAAAGAACTGGAAAAAGAGTGGCTGGCAGAGAAAAGGAAAACCCATTTGGGCAGCCAACCTGTGGCAGGACATTGCTGACCGAATCGAGAGAATTCCAGTGAAAGTGAGGTACATTGATGCTCACATTCCTAAGAGCAAAGCTACTGAGGAACAGCAACACAACCATCAGGCAGATCTAGCTGCAAGAGTTTCTCAAGTAGACATGGACTCTAATCTTGATCTCGACTGGAAACACCGAGGTGAGATATTCTTAGCTCGGTGGGCTCACGATTCATCAGGACATCAAGGCAGAGATGCAACATACCAATGGGCTTGTGACAGATCCATAGACATTTCCATGGATGCTATCACACAAGTCATCCATGACTGTGACATTTGTGCTGCTATTAAGCAGGCAAAACGACTTAAGCCCTTGTGGTATGGTGACCGATGGTCCAAATACAAGTATGGTGAAGCTTGGCAGATTGACTACATCACTCTACCACGTTCTCGTTCTGGTAAGCAATACGTGCTTACTATGGTAGAGGCAAACACTGGATGGTTGGAAACTTATCCAGTTCCACATGCAACTGCACGCAACACCATTCTCGGTCTGGAGAGACAGATCCTGTGGAGACACGGAACTCCAGAGAGGATTGAGTCAGACAACGGAACTCATTTCAAGAACAACCTTGTAAAGAACTGGGCCAAAGAGCACGGTATTGAGTGGATATTCCACATTCCCTACTATGCACCAGCTTCAGGAAGATTGAACGCTACAACGGTTTGTTGAAGACCACTCTTAAAGCCATGGGGGTGGATCTTTGAAAAACTGGGAAAACATTTAGCACAAGCAACCTGGCTGGTAAATAGTAGAGGTTCAGTGAACCGAGCTGGACCTGCACATTCAGATTTGCTACGGAAAGTAGAAGGTGATAGAGTTCCTGTTGTTAGAGAAAAGAATCTGTTAGGTAAAACTGTTTGGGTATTTTCACCCTCAGGAGAGGCTAAACCTGTCCGAGGGGTGGTTTCAGCTGAAGGTCCGGGTCACACTTATTGGGTAATGCAGGAGAATGGTGAAATTCAGTGTATTCCACAAAGAAATTTAACTTTAGCTGAAAGAGGTTAACTTGAACTGCTGTACAGCTATATCGCGCCCAAAACAAGAATCAACGAGGAATCTACGGTGCACGAACCCTGAGAGCCCTGAGTCAACTAAGAGACCCTGAGATTTCCCTGTTTCCCTTTTTCTTCGCTTCGTCGGTGAAGAAATGAACTGTTTTCCATTTTTCTCATTTTCTGATTTTCTTGGACTTTTGAATCATCTACATCTGAGCATAGCCGGAATGGACTATGAACTCTATTCACGAACTGTAAATATCATCTTGGATTGGATGGACAGTATAAACAGCCAATGAAAATTGTTTAGAAGGGGTGGATTGTGCCCGGTTGACGCTGTCCCCTTAAGAAAGGGAATATGGTGGACGGAAGTTGGTAAACGGAAGGAATATTCTAAACAATTTCATTGGGCGAGTGGGAGGAAGCACTATCTGGCCTGAGAGTGAAGTGGGCATTCCCAGCACTTCTCTGTCACTCTTGCTTCCGCTTCTCCAGGGTGCAGGAACTCTTCTCTGTGCTGGGCTTTCTGCCAAGGCCTCGGCCTTGAGGATAAGATAACCAGGTCTATATTAACTGCTTCCAACTAACACAAACTGCTTTTAACTTCTTTCTTTCTTCTTTCTCCCTTTTTTCCGAACTATTCTGGGGGAAGGGGGGAAGAGAGGGGAGAGCGGAGGTGGGGATCCCCCTCGGCCGAGGGGAGTTACTCTCATTTCTGTGTTACTCTGTTGTATATCTTTGTATATATTGTAGATATTGTAAATTTGTAAATATTCCCCTGCAAAACCCTACACTGCTTTGTAAATATAGCTCCACTGCTTTGCTGATTCAGCTGGTGAGTTTTTTTTCCTTTCCCTTCAATTAATCTTTTCCCTTTTACCTTACAGGGGGGAGGGAAGAGGCTTCTCGGCCTTACCCTTTCACCCACCACATAAGTGCAAAGATTTTGCTGCTGAGTGATGAACAGAGCAAACAGAAAGATGCTGGGAAGTGAGAAGGGGTGACAAGCCCAGACAGATCAAGTGTGTGAACTGAGCCTGTACATTTACCTTTTTGTTTCAGCCTTTCCTTCCTTAAGTGTCTCCTTTCTCGGCTGCTGATCTTGGTCTGCCAAACTCCTGCAACACAGAGCAAAGTTAATTTTTAAGCAAACAAGAAACTTCTTTTACTGCTTTCATTGCTTAGCACCAAGGCTAAATAGTTTCTGGCAGTTTCTGATGCTGTCTGTTAAAGTGTGAAGGCAGTGAGCGCTGGCTTGGTCTTGTGCAGCATCTGCCCTATGTGCAGCATTTGCTGTCTGCAGAAAATTCATTACATAAGAAATACCCATCACAAACCTGTCTGCTGTGTGTCCTGACTCATGTAACTCTTCTGTCCTTTGTGTCAGCCTGATGCAACACTCCATTACATCAGGAGAGATGTCACAACAGCCTGTCAACTGCCTTCTACATCTGCCATTCATTAAAATCTTTACTGTCAAATGAGGTTTCAGTTTACTGGTTTTCTCTAGACTTGAACATACCCTAGGACTTGTTCTGCAATGTGGAGGCCCTCTGATGTGCAGCTGAATTCCACAAACTTTCATTCACACTGATGTGGCCAAATTCTGACTCCATGAACCAAGAAGTCAGGGGAGGGCCTGGCACAAATGGTTACAAGGGGAAAAACAGTCTCTGGATTTCACTGAGAAAAACACTTTCTCCAAAGCATCCCTGAATAAAGCACCAAAGAGTTCAGCTGATTCATCTGTTCAAAACCCTAAACAGCCTCTGCTGTTTCCCCTCCTTCCCTAGCAGCCTCACAGGTGCCCTGCTCCTGACACCAGGGCCACAGGGAGAGCTCTGGTCCAACAGCAATGAGGGCTTCTCTTGCTCTCACCACCACACTAATCACATTATAATCTTTTAAGCTCAGAAAAGCTTAGAGTGTGTTGTTTTCAGTATGACCCTTGGTGGGAGGAGGCAGAGAGGGGCTCATGGGATGCAATGTATTTTTCAGTGAAATTCAAGCTCCCTGAGCCTTGCTGGCTTCTGCCAGATTTCTCTGTAGACTTGCTTGTAACCAAAGATTTTTGGGTCTATTCATGGATGTGTGAGAAATTTGCTGCATATTACCCCAGTGCCTTTACCAGCCTCAGTCATAGGCATAACAAAATGCTGCCTGGGAAAGACCATAGCTTCAGCTGGGTATCAGCATGGCAGAGGCTACCCAATTAGACAGGACCCCACTACCCAGTGAACCCCTGGCCACTTCAGAGATGCTTCTTCATCTGCAGATTGGCCATTCCTGTGAATAGGGCAAGGACCTGAGAAGTGTGGCGGGAAAGCAAATAGTCCCTGTCCATGTAGTTACAGGCAGTAAGGAGCAGATAATGCACGTGGCTCTCAGACTGACAATTTTTTCCCAATAATGCAGAACTCTTAGAATTGTAGGGAAGGCTACCCTTTTGAGATATTTCACCCCATGTTATTTGCTAATATAAATCAGATAACAGAAGAACCAGGTCTTTTATTACCTTCCTCCTCTTGCACTTTGTCTCTTTCCACAGAAAGCAAATCTTTTGGCACCTTTTTGTCTGAGTACTGGGCTTTTCTCTTCTTCTTAGGCTACAGGAGATCCATGACACAAAGATAAAATAGGTTATTTGTTACATTTCATCATGAATCAAGAGTCAGGGCAACAGTTTTGAAATGGAGACCACACAGTTGTATTCAGAGAGAGTACTAGGTCACTGGAGTCTTTAATGAGGTGCAAAATCTCCTGAGCAGATTTTATTTCATATTGCCAAATCAAAGAATGCTATAGCTTTTGCCCTATAAAATTTGACTTATCTGCTAGATTAGAAATTTCACTCTTTAATTCAGGACCCTGCTCTATAATAAGATTTGCACTCATCATTCCTAAGTTCTAATTTGCTTCCTACAAAGGAGGAAAGCCTAAAATTATTTACCCCCTTCACAATCACAAGTGATGAAATCAAGAGTTAGGACTCTGCCTATGCTTAATCAAAATCATGGAACAGCCTATTGTTAATGAAGGTGTCTACATCTTACACTAATCTGAGAGCATTGTTAACCTTTTGAATGTTCTATTTTTAACACCATGGTTCTTGACTTTTCCAGGACAGGATACCCCTGCCAGGAATAGGCTTCCCTGCCCAGGCTGTGGGGCCACTCCTCACTTGGAATTGGTTGTAAAGTACGGACACTTTCCTCCACACTAGCACAAGTGCTCAATGCCCAAGAGAAAACCCTTGCCTAGACGCAGAGAAATGTCCCATGTCAGAGCTGGAACTGAAATACAGGAGATCCAAGCTCCCACTTCTGGGTTTGGACCATGAGACCATCCCACTTGTGGCAGTGATAAGGGTCACACTGTGGTGCTTAGTTTTACACAGTCTTATGTCCCTAAGTCATCTCTTAAGTGCTCCAACCACAGAAACAACGCATTATCTTTAACAAGGACTACTGTCTGAAAACAAATGTCTCTTGAAAGAAAATAAATAAACTCTTGAACTCTTTGCTGATACCTTGAGGAGCTTTTTCTCTTTGGTGTTGGCTGATGTTATAAGCTGGCCATTCACTGGAACCTAGAAAATGGACAGAAAAAATGCATTATGAAATTTGTATGTGTGTACATATGATATACACACATGTATATGAATGCAACTATTTTAATACATTTCTGTAATACATATGATAGACTGAAAACCACAGCAAAATAAACCATGGTACAAATCTGGGCTAGAATTTATGCCCTTGTTTCAATCTGAGTTAATTTATTCCAAATTAATTAGTGTTAGATAAGCCTTTATTAATGTAAATCCAGAAACCCTGTGTAGACTTATTCCAAAGCAGACATATTTGTGGTTTATCCTAAGATTTGTCTAGGATCAAAGATGTTTTTTAAATAGGGTAAGCCTGTCTTTAAAAAAGCAGCACAGACAAGAGAAGGCCTATTTTAATTCTTGTTTACTGGTTGGGGTGGACCTTATGTTCCCCCTCAAGTCTGCCTGACCAGCTACAAGAATAGCTTCCATCCTACCTGGATCATGTAAACTAAACCATGAAAGTTTAAGGACTTTTCAAATTACAGTTTGATTAATGTCTTGGTTGTCTCAGAATTCACTGGCAATGGGTGACCTCCAGTTACAGGAGTGGGAGGGTGCAGATCTGCAGCTGAGACAAGATCTGTGCCAGTGAGGGCCACTGAGGTGGCAGCAGGATCCAAGAAAAGGCAGACCCCAGCTGCCTCCGTTTCTCCCTTACGCTTGTGCATCTTGTCATCCTTATGCAATGCAACTGTTTGATGCTGCCCAGGATTCCTTCAGTATCACTAGACCTGTTGGGCTGCCAAGCTGAACCCAAAAGCATAGAGCGTGACCCAGGCTGTCACCCTAGTCCCAGATTCAACCTCCACCTCTGCCTGGGACAAGGATGACAGGGAGTCTGGATGCCTGGCAGATGAATGCAGCCCTACAGGGGGCAAAACAGCCTAGAGTTGTCCCCTCACATTGTTAAACAGTGGACACTCTCTCACAAGATGGTGAAGGTGCCTACAGTCCTCTTGAGGAAGGGAAAACTGATGATACATTCCAGCATCTACTCCTCCTTCCCACCCTTACAAGTCACCTCGTTCCCTGAGACATTTTGACAGAGTTTGACTGCAGGCATGCTGGAAGATGAAACCTGCCCCAGTTCAAGTGCAGAGGAGCAGTACTTGCTGTGTGCTGTCACAGATGTAATTAGCAGGGTGAAGAATAATGTGCAATTAATGAAAAAGAGAGAGAGAAATCAGCACACTCCACAAAAAACTGTATGGTAAATCAGGAAAGCCTTAAACCTTGGATTTTGAAATAGAAAGGTTCACTAGATGGCCATATCCATTGAGGCAACAGGGGCACCACCCCACATGAGAGAGGCAAAGCCTCAGAGCCACCTTGTGACCGGCAAGATTACTGCTCTCACACATGGGGACTTTGCTTCCCAAAGGCACTCCAAAACATCCTCGGGACTTGAAGCAGTTTCTTTCAAGAGAAGGAACAGAATTATTTCTTAGACACCAAAAAAAGTATCTCTGCGCTCATCTGCAATGATTAGTTAGCAGTAAATAAAGCCCTGTGAGTGATTATTCATGCTCATCCTCATCAAATCCAGTGGGGCAGCAGTCCTTCAGCCTGATAATGCTTAGTCATTTGGTATTCTGGAGATTTTAGAGCTATTTTTCACAAGTCTCAGAAAGGCCTGATTTGGAATGCACTTAAAGATAGCATAGCAGGCATCTGCATGCTGGCAAGTGCTTCATCCCTGGAGATGCTTGCTTGAAAATGCCAACCAGTTACAGGCTTGTGGTGGACAAAGGTGTAGCATGCACGTAGTAAGCTGGCATTCAACTGACTGTCATGATAGGGCCAAATGAGCCCAGCACAAACATAGACAGGCCCTAATGTGTCTAGACATGGTCCCACTCTCCCTCTCCTTCCTGCACAAAGTCGGGATAATGCAGGAAAAGGATCAAAGGGACAGGACCTAATTGTGTCTGGTAAGAAACTTTCCTTCTGGGGTAAGAGCACGTGTACTGGCCACTGCTTCTTCCAGACCAGGCCTGTTTCTACTTCTTATGGCCACAGCCTGGCAGAACCCCTTTTCATTGGGTAACTATTTGCCGGCTTCAGTTGCCCTGTTGGCCCAATTGAATCTCAGGCAAGATATATATACAAGTCAATTTCTAGTTGCCTTTGTCTTGCTTGATCCTGTATTACCTGCTTGGACCTGCCTTGCTTGAAGCTGCCTTGCATTGCCTCACCTTGAGTTGCCCAGTCCAGAGTCTGGGATAAAGCCACAAGCCTACTTACTGCAAGCTAGAGAAGCCACAAACCTTGGAGCCAGAGACAAGCCTTGCTTCCCCTTGCAACTAGAATTTTGCCCTGCCTCAGTTTACCCAGGAAGATGCAAGAGCCCGTTGCAAGAAGCATTGTAAGCAGCCCACTGTCCTGCTGAAGCCTGACCAGCCCAAAGACCACGTGGCCTTCCTGCCAGCAACCATCCATGCCTGGCACACAAGAGTGCCCCAAAAAGCCTCTATGGCTAATACACAGCAGCAGCACTCTCTGCTTGGGTGGAATCAGCTGTGAGTAATTAATTCATTGCCTCTTTGGCTTAATGGTTCTTGTCAAGTCTCCCCCTCCTGTGGTCAAGCACCATTTTGCGCTGGGGAATTATCTCTTTCTATTATTATTCCTCCTGGTTTGCTTAAATGGTTAAAATTGTTATATTTGCCTAAATATTGTACATTCCCACTGTAAATATATATTCTAACCACCCATCTAATCTATTTGATGTGTTTGGGCATTTTTTTCATATTAATAAAAAGCTATTGATATTTTTATTAAGATCCGTATTTGCCATATCTTAATTATAAATTCCATAAATTCCTTAATGCTGACACACCACAATTATCTGAAGAGGAAGCCCCAAAACAGCAGATGTTGCTGCATACCAGAGCCAACACTGAATCTGGATCTTACCATAAAATTTCACAGTAACAGGAGCCAAAATCCCTGCCAGATTGCATCCGTAATTCTGCTCACTTCAAATTATAGGCTTAAACCAAATGGTTCTCCATCTCTTTTCTCTCCCTTAGCTGTCATTCGTAAACAATATAATTGTTTACAACTATATTCTTCTGAACACTCAGAATAACAAATAACACAAATTAATTACTTCTGTGTGAAAACCTGGCCATCTTTGGTTTTTCCCATGAACAGTCATCCCTCTTCTGAGACTCTCCAGTTCATTTACTAGAGGCACTCCACAAACTCCTCAACAAAACAGACTATTTTCCATATACTGCTCTGCTCAAGGAAAAAAAATCTCACTCTGCCTGAAGCAAGGAGAGAAGCACCATCTCGTATAGGATGGGAAACATAAAATACAAAACATGGGGAATTTCAGTGAAAATTTGAACCACTTAGATAGGGAAGATCTTGAGCTTACACCATTCTTCCATTCTTAGCATATGATTCTGTCCAATTGAATGTGTGAAAACATAAATAGACTATGTCTTAGTGAACAACATTTCCTATACAATATAAAATGTTGGGGGTGGGGGGTGTAACTTTCCACTGGAGGACACAGGACTTCAGAAAAAAATGCATTTTATGGGATGAATACAAGAAGAGATGATTAAGGAAAAGCACATGTGTTAAGTGCCATATTCCTTTCAAATTTCAACAAACCCTGGTGATTTCCCAGATCTTGTCACAAAATCTTCAGCGGTTTCTAAAGGCTTTGCAAATGGACCTCCCAAGTTAAGGAACCTTCAGCAAGACTGCCACCACTAGCAACAGAAACAGCAGTGCCAACTTATGGTGTGAGGAGGAGGATGGTTTTTTGCCTTCTTTTAGACACACACATAGGATAAAAGACATCCCACCTCCTGTTAGCTTCTCTTTACATCAAGATGCTTCTGAAAGCATGAGGAACTACAGGCAGAGAAGAGGAGGTGTCAAGATTAAGACCAGGCTGGATGAGGCTCTGTCCAGCCTGATCTAGTGTGGGGTGTCCCTGCCCATGGCAGGGGGGTTGGAACTAGATGATCCTTGTGGTCCCTTCCAACCCTGAATGAAACTATGAAACTATGAAACTATTAAGGATATGCAACTGTCTTCCTCCCCCAGGCTGCCATAAGCAAGCACAGCCTGAGGCTATACAGAGCCCTCACAGAGGCAGAGAGAACTCCAGAGGGAAAATGTTGAGTCTAAAAGAGAATTAGGAAAGATGCAAACTATAGTCTCTGACAGACGTCTCGGCTGGGGCAGGATCACGTTCCTGGACTTGAGAAATAATAACACAATGGTAGTTTCTGCTAAGGTGACAATGGGAAGCTACAAAAACATTCTGGGTTCATTAGCAAAGGAAACAGGCTCTTCATGCATGGCAGAAGAACATACAGGCACTTCTCTGGGTCATGCTCACTCATGCAAAACATACATGTGCCTGCAAAGGAGAGAGAATAAAGAGCACAATCTTGGTTTGTGATCAGTATTGTAGATATTAACCACTTTATTAATTTTCCCTGACTGTGGCCGGTTGACGTTGCCCCCTTAAGAAAGGGAATATGGTGGACGGAAGTTGGTAAACGGAAGGAATAGTCTAAACTAATTTCATTGGTGAAGTGGGAGGAAGCACCTTCTGAACTGGGAGATATCCTGGGCACTCCGGGAACTTCTCGGTCAGTCTTGCTTCCGCCTCTCCTTCGTGCTGCAGCTCTTTCTCTGCTGGGCTTTCTGCCACGACTTCGGCCTTGAAACCGATAAGATAGAAGGCCTGTATTGACTCCTTTCCAATTAACACAAACTGCTTTTAACTTCTTTCTTTCTTCTTTCTCCCTCTTTTCCGAACTACTCTGGGGAAAGGGGGGAAGAGAGGGGAGAGCGGAGGTGGGGAATCCCCTCGGCAGAGGGAGATTACTCTCATTTCTGTGTTACTTTATTGTATATCTTTGTATATATTGTAGATATTGTAAATTTGTAAATATTCCCCTGCAAATCCTACATTGCTTTGTAAATATAGCTCCACTGCTTTGCTAATTCAGCTTGTGAGTTGTTTTTTTTTCCTTTCCCTTCAATTTTTCTTTCCCTTTACTTACAGGGGGGAGGGAAGAGGCGTCTTGGCCTTACCCCTTCCAACCCACCACACCTGACAAATTAAAAATGTGTTCCCAGTAGGAAAATGGGAGGAAAATTACATGGGAAATACATGCAATGAATAGAGACAATCATATGGGCAATACAAACTGGGAATATGTGAAATCTATCCCTTCATTTAAGGTGCCTGGCAGAGGAAAGAAAGAGATGGTGGTGCTCCCATCAAATGGGTTCTCTGAGAACCTTGGGGAAAAAGATCTGAGCCATCAGGACAGAAAACCTGTTTCTCTGCATATATTCCCAGGGATGAAGTAGTCCATAAAAACCCCTTGGGCACCAATAGGTAGCAAATACAGGCTGCTGACAAGTAGCTAATGACAAGTAGCCAGAAATGCAGTTGCAGCCATTCTTACCCAAAGGCAATTCCAAGAGAAAAATTAGAGAGGCAGCCCTAAGATGCTGCTGCTAACATTACACATCCTCCCGCTGAGGGCCAGCCTTTCCAGTATATGCAGGAGGCCATATACAGAAGCCATAAACATAGGGAGCAGACAGGTACCTGCCTCAGCTCAGCTGCTCCTACTATCTGACAAGACATCTGAGGAAAGACAGATTTTCCCCAGCATGAGTGGAGAGAAAGAAATCAGTTACCTGGGATTTGTTGTTCTAACTAATTAGAGCAGCATTACAACAAGGGATCATGGCTCCATTTTAAGAAGGCAATTACCAAACTCCATCACCTTCAAGGATACTTCTGAAATCAGTTCTCATCCAAGACATCTGTATGAAAATAATTGTGCCACTGCAATGCATTGACATGAAGAGTACCATATAACACGAAAAGGCAGGAGCAAAGGTTTCTCTTTATACCTCTGGTGCTGTGAGGATTGATCTTTAATTCTGGTGCTGTTAATCCATCACTGCAAGAAGTGAAAAGTATCTCCAGTTTTAAAAAGAGAATTCTGAAAAGCAGAAGGCTTTCTTTTGGGATACATCAGATAATACTCACTTTTATAAATAGCCTAGGGAAGATGGTATTGCTGCATTTAGAATAGAATAGAATAGAATAGAATAGAATAGAATCATAGAATCAATAAGGTTGGAAAATACCCGAAAGATCATCAAGTCCAACCTGTCACCCAAGACCTAATGACTACTAAATCATTGCACCAAGTCCCATGTCCAATCCCCTCTTGAACACCTCCAGAGACGGTGACTCTACCACCTCCCTGGGCAGCACATTCCAATGGATAACAACTCTCTCAGTGAAGAACTTTCTCCTCACCTCAAGCCTAAACTTCCCCTGTCACAGCTTGAGACTGTGTCCTCTTGTTCTGATGCTGATTGCCTGGGAGAAGAGACCAACCCCCACCTAGCTACAACCTCCCTTCAGGTACTTGTAGACAACGATAAGGTCTCCTCCGAGCCTCCTCTTCTCCAGGCTAAACAATCCCAGCTCCCTCAGCCTGTCCTCATAGGGCTTGTGCCCGAGGCCTCTCACCAGCCTCGTTGCCCTTTTCTGGACACGCTCAAGAGTTTCAATGTCCTTCTTAAACTGAGGGGCCCAGAACTGGACACAGTACTCAAGGTGTGGTCTAACCAGTGCTGAGTACAGGGGCACAATGACTTTCTTGCTCCAGTTAAGGTGGCTGTTTTAAAGACTAGAGGTGGAAAGACCAAAGCTGATGGAGAAGAAGAGCTGGAGACTGATCCTGGTCAGGGGCCCTCTACTCTAAGAAATCCTGCTGAGGAGGAAGAGAAGATTTGTTTTAAAGACCTAGGTAACCTAGTGACAGCAAAGCAGGATAGAGATGAAGCTAGGAAAGGATCTGACAAAGGAGGTTCTCAGCTTAAAGAGATCCTTGAGAAAATGACAGGAGGATTATTAGGGAAACCAGTTGAGGGGGAGGAGCTACAAGATGACATAACAGACTGTTCGTCTCAAAGGGAGGAGCTAAGAAATGTCCGTAAAGATTACACCAGGGCAGATAAGGAGCCAGTTCTAGCTTGACTCAGTAGGTGTTATGATACAGGTACTCCAGCTCTAACAGCTGGAGACAAGTCAGCAGCTCAGTTAGGAACTCTCTCGAGGGATAATGGAATAGATAGACATCTAGGCAGAGCTCTCGGTAAGGTTAATCTGTGGATATGCCTTTTAATGGCGATTGACCTGAGATACCCTTCCCGAGATGATCTTCCATGGAATCCTAAACCCTGGACTACCATAGATGAGGGAATTAAGCGCTTGAGAGAATTTGCTGTTAGAGAGCTACTCTATGGTGAACATGAAACTCTGAATCCTGATGACATTCCTGTGGGTATTGGTCTTGCTAAAAAGATCAACAAACTTGCTCCTTCTAATTATGCAAACATTCTGGCAAGCAGAATTGTGTCAAGAAGTTATGGTGGAGCTTCTCCTACGGTTGGCCAATTCAGTGATCAAATGAGACAATTGGAGGATAGCATGACGTGTTTCTTTGGTTTCAGCCATTGAAACTCTGTCTGGAAAAATTCAGAATTGCATGAGAGAGTTAAAGGATGAATTTAGAAATTCCATATCACAATTGGCACAAAGGGATAATTTCAATTCTTCCTCCAGGTGGATGCAAGTTTCATCTGTGAGGAACACACGTCCTCCAAGAAGGTCATTCCAAAACAGATCAAATCAAAACAGACCACCAAGGCAGTCACGTAGGACTATTTGGATAACTCTGCGTGATCAGTTTAGTGAGAACATGAACCGCTGGGATGGCCAACCAACTTCTAATCTTTTCAGGAGGCTGAGGGAATTGCAAAGTGGCAGAACCCAAGGTAGCAATACCAGAAGGGTAGCTGTTACTTCCACAGTTCCCCAGAACAACTCTAGTAGCTCCAACAGAGGCTCCAGTTGTAACATGCAAAGTAATAACACTGCACACTGTGCTCAATGCACATGTGGGCATGTTCCCCATAACTGGGGGTGCCCTGCCCCTCGCCAGGGGGAGGAAAGGGATAACAGAGATAATAGAATCTATTGGGATGTGTACATCCAGTGGCCTGGCACTTCACAATTTCGGAAGTACAGGGCCTTGGTTGACACAGGAGCTCAGTGCACCATAATGCCATCAAATTATCAGGGATCAGAGTCTATAACTATTCTGGGAGTCACTGGTGGATCTCAAGAGTTAAGTAAGTTGGAGGTTAATATAAGTTTAACTGGTAAACAGTGGAGAAAGCATACAGTTGTGACCGGACCTGACGCACCTTGTATTTTGAGAATTGATTTTCTGAGAGAAGGGCGTTTCAAAGACCCTAGAGGTTACAAATGGGCTTTTGGAGTAGCTTCTATAGAAATTGATGGACAAAAATTGAAGCTGTCTGCCAGACCTGAACTTTCTGATGAATCTGCAGTTGTGGGACAACATAAGATACAGGACATTAAATTGCCGGTTGCTTCTCAGACTGTGCATCACAGACAATACAGAACCAACCATGACTCTTTGTTGCCCATTCAGAATCTGATTCGTCAGTTGGAGAGTCAGAAAGTCGTCAGCAAAACTCATTCACCTTTCAACAGTCCAGTGTGGCCTGTGCGGAAGCAGAATGGAGACTGGCGTCTGACGGTAGACTACCGAGCCCTAAATGAAGTGACACCACCTATGAGTGCAGCAGTACCAGACATGATGGAGCTACAGTATGAGCTGGAATCCAAAGAGGCCAAATGGTATGCTACCATAGACATTGCTAATGTATTTTTCTCTATTCCCATAGCAGAGGAATGCAGGCCTCAGTTTGCTTTCACCTGGAGAGGAATCCAGTACATTTTCAACAGACTGCCAATGGGCTGGATCCACAGCTCAAGCATCTGTCATGCAGTGATCCACGATGCTCTGGAGAAAGGAGGTGCTCCAGAACACATCCAGTTTAGCAATGACATCATCGTCTGGGGTAAAACTGCTGAGGAAGTCTTCAAGAAAGGTAACAAAATCATTGACATTCTTCTGAATGCAGGTTTTGCCATCAAGCGAGACAAGGTGAAAGGACCTACCACAGAGATTCAGTTTCTGGGAGTGCGGTGGCAGGATGGACGCCGACACATTCCAGTGGATGTGGTAAATAGAGTCTCCACCATGGCAAATCCCACCAACAAGCAAGAGACACTACGTTTCTTGGGGATAGTGGGATTTTGGAGACTGCACATTCCTGGATACAGTCAGATTGTGAAACCTCTGTATGATGTGACTCGAAAGAGAAACCATTTCCACTGGGGACCTGAACAACAAGCAGCCTTTGACCAGATAAAGCAAGAGGTAGTTCAAGCGATGTCCGAGATGGTCCAGACATTAAGAACATTTTGTACACGGCTGCAAGTGACAATGGTCCAACCTGGTGCTTGTGGCAAAAAGCTCCAGGTGAGACACGTGGACGACCTCTTGGTTTCTGGAGTCGAGGTTACAGAGGTTCAGAGGCTAATTACACTCCAACAGAGAAAGAAATTCTAGCTGCCTATGAAGGAGTAAAAGCATCTTCTGAAGTGATTGGAACTGAATCACAACTTCTTCTAGCTCCCAGATTACCAGTTTTGAATTGGATGATCAAAGGCAAAGGTTCCACACCACATCATGCCACAGACTCAACATGGTCTAAGTGCTCGAATGGGAAATCTTGAATGACCTGGTCTGGTCGAGGTGATCTCAAGTTGGCCTGAAGGTATCAACTGTGCTAAACCTGCAGAGGAGAAAGTAACTCGTGCTGAGGAAGCTCCTCCTTACAATGACCTTTCTGATGATGAAAAGAAATATGCTTTGTTCACAGACGGTTCCTGTCGTCTTGTTGGGAACAAGCGAAGGTGGAAGTCTGCAGTGTGGAGTCCAACACGCCGAGTTGCAGAGGCGAAGGATGGAGAAGGAGAATCCAGTCAGTTCGCAGAGGTAAAAGCTGTCCAGCTAGCTCTCGACATAGCTGAACGTGAGAGATGGCCAAAGCTTTATCTCTGCACCGACTCATGGATGGTAGCCAATGCTCTATGGGGTTGGCTAAAGAACTGGAAGAAGAGTGGTTGGCAGAGAAAAGGAAAACCCATTTGGACAGTCAACCTGTGGCAGGACATTGCTGATCGAATCGAGAGAATTCCAGTGAAAGTGAGACACATCGATGCTCACATTCCTAAGAGCAAAGCTACTGAGGAACAGCAACACAACCATCAGGCAGATCTAGCTGCAAGAGTTTCTCAAGTAGACATGGACTCTAATCTTGATCTCGACTGGAAACACCGAGGTGAGAGATTCTTAGCTCGGTGGGCTCATGATTCATCAGGACATCAAGGCAGAGATGCAACATACCAATGGGCTTGTGACAGATCCATAGACATTTCCATGGATGCTATCACGCAAGTCATCCATGACTGTGACATTTGTGCTGCTATTAAGCAGGCAAAGCGACTTAAGCCCTTGTGGTATGGTGACAGATGGTCCAAGTACAATTATGGTGAAGCTTGGCAGATTGACTACATCACTCTACCACGTTCTCGTTCTGGTAAGCAATACGTGCTTACTATGGTAGAGGCAAACACTGGATGGTTGGAAACTTATCCAGTTCCACATGGAACTGCACGCAACACTATTCTTGGTCTGGAGAGACAAATCCTGTGGAGACACGGAACTCCAGAGAGGATTGAGTCAGACAACGGAACTCATTTCAAAAGCAACCTTGTAAAGAACTGGGCAAAAGAGCACGGTATTGAGTGGATATTCCACATTCCCTACTATGCACCAGCTTCAGGGAAGTTTGAACGCTACAATGGTTTGTTGAAGACCACTCTTAAAGCCATGGGGGGTGGATCTTTGAAAAACTGGGAAAAACATTTAGCACAAGCAACCTGGCTGGTAAATAGTAGAGGTTCAGTGAACCGAGCTGGACCTGCACATTCAGATTTGCTACAGAAAGTAGAAGATGATAGAGTTCCTATTGTTTGACAAAAGAATCTATTAGGTAAAACTGTTTGGGTATTTTCACCCTCAGGAGAGGCTAAACCTGTCCGAGGGGTGGTTTCAGCTGAAGGTCCGGGTCACACTTATTGGGTAGTGCAAGAGAATGGTGAAATTCAGTGTATTCCATAAAGAAATTTAACTTTAGCTGAAAGAGGTTAATTTCAAACTCTTGTACAGCTACATCGCGTCCAGAGGAAGAAATTAACGAGGAAAATCTATGGTGTACGAACCCTGAGATCCCTGAGAGCCCTGAGTCAACTAAGAGACCCTGAGAATCCTTGTTTCCCTTTTCTTTGCTTCTTCGGCGAAGAAATGAATTGTTTTTCCATTTTTCTCATTTTCTGATTTCCTTGGACTTTTGAATCATCTACATCTGAGCATAGCCGGGGTGGACTATGAACTTCACTCACGAACTGTAAATATCGTTTTGGATTGGATGGACAGTATGAACAGCCAATGAAATTGTTTAGAAGGGGTGGACTGTGCCCGTTTGAGGCTGTCCCTTTAAGAAAGAGAATATGGTAGTCGGATGTTTGTAAACGGAAAGAATAATCTAAACTAATTTCATTGGTAAGTTGGGAGGAAGCACCTTCTGAACTGGGAGTGCAGCAGAGTTTCCCGGGAATTCCTGGACTTTTCTGGTCAGTCTGTCTTCCCTCCTTCGGTGGCTTTGCAGCTCACAGCGTTCTGGGCTTTCAGCCAAGGCTTGACCTTGAAACTGATAAACTGCAAGGCCTGTATTAACTGCTTTCCAATTAACACATAACTGCTTTTAATTTTTTTCTCTTTTCTCTCTTTCTAACCCTCTCTGGGGAAAGGGGGAGAGAAGGGGGAGCAGAGCTGGGGAACTCTTTCAGCAGAGGGGGGGAAACTCTCATTTCTGTGCTACTTTATTGTGTATTTTTGTATATATTGTAAATATTGTAAATTCTGTAAATTCCCCTGCATATCCTATATTGCTTTGTAAATATACAGCACCCACAGCTTTGCTAATTCAGCTGTGAGTTTTTTTTCTTCACTGTCCGGGGGCAGGAGGCCTTTCCCTTCCAACCCTACGACATCTTGGAAGCCGGACAGTGCGAACTCTGCCCTAGAACTCCTGGAGCGCTTGCACGCTCACGATCACGGCATTTTTGCACCCCTACCCCGCCGTGAGCCCCGGCCGCCCTGATCGTGGCCCCCACCTCCCAAACCGCGCACACCTCGGCAGCCCTCAGCCTGGCAGCCCTCAGCCCGTCGGCGCCCGCCCCAACAGCACCCTACACTCCGGCAGTTCTCCTGGCGACGCCTCCCGCGACCCCCCATGGCCCCCGCGAGTACCGGCGGCTCCGATCAAGTAGCATTGACCGACGCACCGCCGACAACAGCAGCCACCCCCACGGCAGCAGCCACCCCCATGGCAGCGGCAGGGACGGCCGTAGCGGCCCCTTCCCCCCGGCAGTTTCAGCTGCGCTACACCCCCCCGGCCTCCTACATTCCACACGTTATCAGCACTCGGATGGAGATTTCAATTGAGTTCCGATGGGTCGATCGGGAGGTGGGAGGGACAGGGAACTGTCCCGCTGCGCTGGTGGAAAGGTATTGTGGGAAATGTAGTCACAGATGGAGAAGGTTAACAATGACTAATCTCTGAACTGACTAATGTTCTTTAACAGAAGCTAGACAAGCCATAGCTACCTATGGGCTACAGTCAGGATACACAACTGCTGCAATCAATCAGTTGTTTCCAACACATTTGTTAATCCCTTTTGACACACGTATGTCAGCAAATGGTGTTTATTACGAGGTCTGAGAGCGATCATGGAGGAGGTGGGTGCCTTACAACCTGGCCTCCCAACTCCCAGTCCCCACAAATTGGGACTTGCTTATTATTCATTTGAAGGATTGTTTTCTTTACAATTTGCTTACACCCGGAGGACTTAACAAAGTCTGCATCTACTGAGTCATCGATTAAGGCAGACTCCACCCACCGATATCAAAGGCATGCTTGATTCCTCAAGGCACTCTCTTCCCACTGAAACAGACTCATTGTGACATAGACTTGTGACATCTATAAGTCTATGGATGATATTCTGATTGTAACAAAAAAGTTACATCCAAAACAGTGCTGTCTGAGTTTCAGCAGCAAGCAGACTTTGAAAGTCACACCGCCTTAGACCTTGCAACTCCTCAATTAAATGGTAATTCACTTGCAAATACCTCAGAAGCCACGCCCCGGCAGCCAGCAGACTCTACGAGGTGTCACCATTAACTATCTCATTGGGGCGAGATCTTTGCCAGATCATATCAGCAAATGCAGCTTCCTGAGAAGGCTTTGCAATTAAGTCAGGATTTAGTGATCAAAGGGTGGTCCAAAATCCAGGACAATAACTCTGATCCTGTGTTTCTTATTACTGAGCAGGGTCTAACAGGGACACTTGGTTCCTTTGTCAATACCATCCCTTACATATGGCATTCAATACTAATTCAGACCTGACTCACGATATGAAGGTAGAAATGTGGATATTTTGGCATTTGACAATGCTAATGAAGAAACTAAACAGGTTCTCAGCATTTTATCAACAGGTGCCACTGCTTCATGACTGCAGGACCACAACGAATGAAGGCATCGACAAGCAGCAATGTATCTAGCCACGGTCATAGAAGCAGTCCTGAAATCATCGTGCCTCTGAGAAACCTAGGTACCTTATATCAAAGTGTCTGACTGTTGGACAGACTTGAAAGTGTCACAGACCTAATCATTTTACTCGAGATCGTCGCAAAAGCTGCTCCCGCAGTGCAAGTACACCCCGCGACAACGCCAAACCAGGGTGCTTGGACCGTGACACCCCTTCCCCCAGCCCCTATGGCAGCGCATAGTGGACCTGACAACAGCCGCATATCTCCTTTTGAATCCACAAAGCGTTGTCGAGTTTAACTGGCATGGTCCTTTGGGTCACAGACCCTGTGCTCTGTTAATTGGCAGATTGTCTACCTTTAGACAGGGCATTCTTATAATTCCTGGTTCAATACATTCTGATTATGACTGGGCTATGAAAATTATGCTCCATACCATTGCCTCTCCTGCTAGCACTCTTGTTGGGACAGAAATTGCTTATCTAATACCATCTGAGTCCCGAGTGCCTAAAACTTCTAACAGGATCCAATGGCAAGAAGGCTCGAGTTCCACCGATATGCCTAATACCTTATTAGCCCTAGAAATCCAAAAGGGAAAGCTGGAATTTTAACTGTCAGACACCCTTGTGGACAAATTATACAATTTTCAATTATTGTGGATACTGGAGACGATGTCTTCATTATACCTAGTCATAAATGGAATGGTCACTAGCCATTGCTCATGACAAATGCTGAAGTCATGTGTTTAAAAGGTATCCAAACAACCTGGGTTAGCAAAGAGCCAGTGCAATTAGCTTTTAACTATGGCAAATGAATCACTGTGAGACCGTACACGTTAACCCTTCCAGTTGCTCTATTGGGCTGATATGCCTTAAGTCAACTAGGAGCAAAACTTGTTACTGTTCCTTCTTTATAGTGGCTACTAGTCAACAACCAACCCTCAAATTAAAATGGAAAACACATAATCCAGTATGGGTGGAACAATGGTCGTTCAGACACGATAGGCTGCAAGTCGTTAAGACCCTAATACAGAAACAATAGCAACTGGGTCACACCTTGCTAGCCACCCACCCCTACCCCCACCCCCAGAAAAGGGAGGATTTTCTAGTACTACTCTTGCCAAACAAAGCTCTGCTCTGATTTAAAGTTACAGTGATAATTTCTTCATTTCTGATTGCAATGTCCTTAAGAGATTTGTTATTTAGAATTTTGCTAAGTTTTCCTGGTAAGCATAATGAATTGTAAGCATTTGGTATTTACAGATACCTAGTACATAGTAATTGTAGTAAGGTGTAAGTACTTAGTAATGAGTTCACATTGTAGGATTTTCTTTTGGTTCGAACCTTCTTAGTTGTGTGCCATGGCATTTCAAAGGAGCTCCATGTAATATAGTTAAGACTTGTAGTAAATAGGTATTCATTTTAAAAAGTATTCCTTAGCTAAGGTAATGTCTTTATATTTCCTTCTTAGACATAGACTAGAAAAAATACAAAAAAATTTCAAAAAAAATGGTAAACAAAAAGGTAACATGTGCAAAGAAAAAATTTAAACATAGAAATATATAACAAAAGCACAAAAACTCTGGATACAAAACATAGAGTACTAAATTACAGAATAGTAATAAAAAAGAAGAGCAACAATAAAAACAAAATATTAAAAACAAAATATGACACACTGAAAAATCATAAAGATTACTAACACAGAATAGCTATTAACAGAAAAAAAATAAGAATTGTTAGCAAAAAATAAAAATAAGGATTATCAAGACTACTAGATTAAAACAAACAAAAATTTATACAAAGAAAAATCAAGAAAATTAAAAGGAAAAATGATAATAAAAAAGAATTGATAGAAAAGAAGCAGGTTAAAAAATATAATACAAAAGCAAAGATGAAAATTAAAATAGAAAATAGATTAAATAAAACAAACATGCAAAATAAAAAATAATTACAATAAAGAATATAAGATAAAAAGTAAAAGATTAAACACTAGATAAAAAGAAAAAATAGAAATTACAAAAATAAAATTAATTGAAAATGAAAAATTAATTAGAATAACAAATTAAAATACAGATTAAAAAATTACAATAACAAAATAAAAATTATAATAAATAATGTAAAAAAGAAATAAATTAAAAATTACAAAAAGTAGGTTAAAAATAATAATAATAAAAATTTAAAGAACAAAGAAAATTAAAATACAAAAATAACAAAAATTAATTTGGAATAAAATATATATCAAAATTAGATTAAAATTAACAAAACAAAAAAGTTAACAAAAAATAATTAAAAAGTGCAGATAAAAAAATATACTAAAATGCAATGAAGAAAAAAACACATTAAAACAGTATAAAAATAATTTAAAAACAAAAATTATAATTAATTAAAGATTAAACAAAAGAACTAGATTAAAAGGCAAAATATTAAACATTTAAAAATAATAAATTCAGAATAGAAAATAATAAAATGAAATTAAATAACAAAAGAAACAAAAAATAAATAATAAAAGAGATACAATCAACATAAAGCATGAAACAACTCAAATTAGAATTAAAAAGAAAAATATAAAAATAATTTACAAAAAATCAAACTGAAATGAAAAGAAATTAAAAAATTAAATAAAAACAATTGTAAACATGTAAAAATAATAAAAAAAAAATTAACTTAGAAACAAAATATACATCCATATAATGAAATCAAACAAAAATGAAATAGATTTATTGAAAGTAGATTTCAAAATATTAAAGAAATGAAGCAAAAAATTAATTAAAAAATTTAAAATAGCTCACATTAAAAACAAACAAAAACACTCAAAATTAGTTACAAAATCTGTGGAATCATAGACTCGTGGAATGAGTCAAGGTTGGAAAGGACCACAAGGATCATTTAGTTCCAGCCACTGCCAT
Organism: Melanerpes aurifrons; assembly: GCA_011125475.1. Classification (NCBI taxonomy): domain Eukaryota; kingdom Metazoa; phylum Chordata; class Aves; order Piciformes; family Picidae; genus Melanerpes; species Melanerpes aurifrons. The sequence continues at coordinate 698,239 of WWNC01000156.1, forward strand.
GAGTTCCAACCACTTAGTTCCAACCACTGAGAACCCTGAGAGCCCTGAGTCTACTAAGAGAGCCTGAGAATCCCTGTTTCCCTTTTCTTCGTTTTGTCGGCGAAGAGATAAACTGTTTTCCATTTTTTCTCATTTCCTGATTTTCTTGAACTTTTGAATCATCTACATCTGAGTATAGCTGGAATGGACTATTAACTTTACTTAGGAACTGTAAATATTGTCTTGGATTGGATGGACAGTATGAACAGCCAATGAAATTGTTTAGAAGGGGTGGACTGCTATTGTGACCGTTTGAGGCTGTGCCTTTAAGAAAGGGACAGTACTGTGGCTGAATGTTTTATAAACAAAGGACAGGTCTAAATGAATTTCATTGGTAGAATGCAACTAAGTTTTGAGTACGACTGAGACTTTCCTCAGCTCGCTTTTCCCTCCCTTTCCAGCTTGTCTGCTTCTAGGCTCTCTGCCTGACTGACCTTGTACAGATAGGGCCTCTACTCACATATTCTGCTTTAATTAACAATTGCTCTTTTTCTCTCTTTCTAACCCTCTTTGGGGAAAAAGGGGAGAGAAGGGGGTACAGGGGGGGAACCCTCCTCCAGAAGGGAGGGGAATTTCGTTCCTGTATTACTGTGCTGTATATTTCTATGTATATATTGTAAATACTCTAAATTGTGTATATATACCCTGCATTCCCTAAAACTGCTTGTAAATATAGCATTTTCCTTTTTTGCTTCTCCAGCTGTGGCTAACTGTGGTAATTTTTTTTCCTTCCCTTTGTGGGGGGGAGAAGTCTGGGCCTTCCTCTCAAACCCACGACATGTGTCCTGACCTGCTCTGTTCCCACATCCATGAACATCCTCCTTCCTCCACCCTCTCTGTGAATAGCTCATGACCTTGCAAGGGTTTGTCTTGCAGCTTGTGTAGTTCATGGAATTATAGAAAAGCCCAGGTTGGAGAGGATCTCAAAATATCCTCTAGTGCAAGGGAATCTAGATGAAAGAGTCTAGCACTCTGTCCAATAGCCTCTTGAAAACCTCCAGCAATGGGGGCTCTACCATATCCCTGAGGAGATTACAACAGCAATTGATTGTTCTCAGTGTAAAAAATTTCTTTTCCTATGTTGTGACAAAAACTGGTGCACCTTTCTTATTGTGAGGGTCATGGAGCAATGCAACAGGCTGCCCAGAGGGGTTGTGGAGTCTCCTTCTCTAGCGATCTTCAAAACCCTCCTGGACACATTCCTGCATGACCTGCCCTAAGCAGTTCTTTGCAGGGAGGTTGGACTTGATGATCTCTGAAGGTCCTTTCCAACTCCTAGTATTCTATGATTCTATGGGTTTTGTCCCTTTTCTTTTCCATGTGTCCCCTTGTGAAAAGAGACCTCTTCGTAACCACTCAAGTATTGGAGTAATGTGGCGAGATGCCCCCCTGGGCCTTCTCTTCTCTATGGAAAAAGGACCTAACTCCTTCAGTCTTTCTGCAAAAAGTCTCTGTAGCATCTCCCACTAGGGATGCCATGTTTACACAGAACCTCCTTGCACAGTCCATGTTTATTAAGGCTATGCTTGACCTCCTCTTCACCAACAGGGAAGGACTGGTGGGCGATGTGGTGGTTGGAGGGTGTTTGGGGTCCAGTGACCACAAGATAATTGAATTCTCGGTTTTTGGTCAAGCCAAGAGGGGCGGCAAGAAGATCTCCACTCTGGACTTCCGGAGGGCAGACTTCGGGTTACTCAAGGAACTAATTCAGAGGGTTCCTTGGGATAAAGTCCTTAAAAACAAAGGGGTCCAGGAGAGCTGGACCTACTTCAATGAAGAATTGTTGAAGGCTCAGGGACAGGCTGTGCCAATGTGCCAGAAGATGAGCCGCCGGGGCAGACGGCCAGCCTGGATGGTTCATGAACTTTTAATGGAACTGAGGGAAAAAAAGAGGGTATATCATCTTTGGAAGAGAGGGAAGGCAACCCACAGAATGTTTAAGGATGTTGCTAGATGTTGTTGGAAGAGAATTAGGGAGGTAAAAGCACACTTGGAGCTTAAACTGGCCTCTACTGTGAAGGACAACAAAAAGTCCTTCTATAAATACATTAATAGTAAGAGGAAGGGGAAGGACAACCTCCACTCCTTGGTGGATACGGAGGGGAACATTGTAACAAAGGATGAGGAAAAGGCAGAGATACTTAACACCTTCTTTGCCTCAATTTTTACTAGAAGGGCAGAACGTCTTCCTGACAGCTGGCCTGCAGAGCTGACAGAAGGAGCCAGGGAGCTGCACAGTTTCCCTATGTTCCATGAGGAGGTGGTTGGAACTGTCCTTAGCAGCTTGGATCCCCACAAGTCCATGGGACCAGATGGGATTCATGCTAGGGTGCTGAGAGAGCTGGCAGATGAGCTGGCCAAGCCACTATCCATCATTTTCCAGCAGTCCTGGCTCACTGGCGAGGTCCCAGAGGACTGGAAGCTGGCCAACGTGGTGCCCATCCATAAGAAGGGCCGGTTGGATGAGCCAGGGAATTACAGGCCTGTCAGCCTGACCTCAGTGCCAGGCAAGATCATGGAACAGGTCATCCTGAGTGCAATCACACAGCACTTAGAGGATGGCCAAGGGATCAGGCCTAGCCAGCATGGATTTAGGAAGGGCAGGTCCTGCCTGACCAACCTGATCTCCTTCTATGATCAGGTGACCCGCCTGGTGGATGTGGGGAGGCCTGTTGATGTAGTCTACCTGGACCTCAGCAAGGCCTTTGACACTGTCCCCCATAACAAACTCCTGGCCAAGCTGTCAGCCCATGGCTTGGACAGGAGCACACTGCATTGGGTTAGGAACTGGCTGGAGGGCCGAACCCAGAGAGTGGTGGTGAATGGTGCCACATCCAGCTGGAGGCCAGTCACTAGTGGTGTGCCCCAAGGATCAGTGCTGGGCCCTGTGCTCTTTAACATCTTTATTGATGATCTGGATGAGGGCATTGAGTCCATCATCAGTAAATTTGCTGACGACACCAAGCTGGGGGCAGGAGTTGATCTGCTGGAGGGTAGAGAGGCTCTGCAGAGGGACCTCGACAGGCTGGACAGATGGGCAGAATCCAACGGCATGAGATTTAACACATCCAAGTGCCGGGTTCTGCACATTGGCCACAACAACCCCATGCAGTGCTACGGGCTGGGGTCAGAGTGGCTGGAGAGCAGCCAGGCAGAGAGGGACCTGGGGGTGCTGGTTGATGGTACGCTGAACATGAGCCTGCAGTGTGCCCAGGCAGCCAAGAGGGCCAATGGCATCCTGGCCTGCATCAAGAACAGTGTGGCCAGCAGGAGCAGGGAGGTCATTCTGCCCCTGTACACTGCACTGGTTAGGCCACACCTCGAGTACTGTGTCCAGTTCTGGGCCCCTCAGTTTAGGAAGGATGTTGACTTACTGGAACGAGTCCAGAGAAGAGCAACAAAGTTGGTGAGGGGTTTGGAACACAAGCCCTATGAGGAGAGGCTGAGGGAGCTGGGGTTGCTCAGCCTGGAGAAGAGGAGACTCAGGGGTGACCTTATCACTCTCTACAACTACCTGAAGGGAGGTTGTAGACAGGCGGATGATGGTCTCTTCTCCCAGGCAGCCAGTACCAGAACAAGAGGACACAGTCTCAGGCTGCACCAGGGGAGGTTCAGGTTGGATGTTAGGAAGAAGTTCTATACAGAAAGAGTGATTGCGCTATGGAATGGGTTGCCCGGGGAGGTGGTGGAGTCGCCGTCATTGAAGGTGTTCGGAAGGAGACTTGATGGGGTGCTTGGTACCATGGGTTAGCTGTTTGGGTGGGTTGGATTGGTTGATGGGTTGGACACGATGACCTTGAAGGTCTCTTCCAACCTGGTTTGGTTTATTCTAATAAAGGTTTATTCTAAAGTTATTGTCTGTGACCCTGCCACTCCCCCTTTTTTATTTTCTGTGGCCTGTATTTATATCGTGTGACATCCGAGGCCCTGATGCCTGTCCATGTTTTTGTCTTCCAACATCTGTCGCTTCGTGCACTTCTGCTGAAGTTCAAAGTTTAAAATGAAATGTAGTCATAAGAGGAAGATAAAAAAACACACAAGTGAAATCAGACACCTATGTCCTTGCTGACTTCTGCTGATCTACTTGATAGGAGTTGATCTTTCCACCCACCTTGATATGCAGCCAGTGGACCCTTTGTACTGTGTAGGATGCAGAGATCAAAACAAGCACATTTTAATGAGCTTATTTCTAACAATATTTTGAAGCTGTCTTTTTCTAATGCATCTCCTAAATTCTTTCTGGCTATGCTTTGCGCTTATCTCATTGAAAATGTACTCTTTCAGTTAAGCTGCTGATGTTGCAGAGAAAGTTACTGCCCTCAGTTGGAAGCTGAAATAATTTGAGGTGCCTAAACTCACATTTATGCACAGGCACATAGTTAAAACTTTCAAATTCATGTTGACCTTTTTAAGTGAAGCAGCTCACTAAACTTCAAGATCTCATAAAAAAAATCAGTTAGAGGGAGAAAACTGAAAATGGGCTCATATATTTTTATACTGGCTGGTTTGCAGCAAAAAAGTACAAAATCCTACTTCCCTGCACACAGGAGCAGTAAGTTACTGCTCATGCATACCTGACTTTATTTTAATCATAGTCCCAAACCATGTGAGCTCTTCCTAGGTTTTCTATCCTGAGCCCTATCCCCAGAAACACTTGGCTATGATTTCTCAGGCTGTCCACCTGCCTTTCCTGCAGTTTGAGAGCCGAGACTGCTGCTTAGTCTCAGGCTTGTCCTTTGTTCTGTTTGCACAATGAGACTCCAAACGATTCATGGAAAAATTTCTTCATTGTTGTGACCGGTTGACGTTGCCCCCTTAAGAAAGGGAATATGGTGGACGGAAGTTGGTAAACGGAAAGAATAATCTAAACTAATTTCATTGGTGAAGTGGGAGGAAGCACCTTCTGAACTGGGAGTGCAGGAGAAAATATCCTGGGCACTCCGGAACTTTATCTTCAGTCTTGCTTCCGCCTGTTCTTCGTGCTGCAGCTCTCTCTGTGCTGGGCTTTCTGCCAAGGCCTCGACCTTGAAGACCAGATAAAGGCCGGTATTAACTCCCTTCCAATTAACACGAACTGCTTCTAACATTTTTTTTTCTCTCTTTTCTCTCTCTTTCTATCCCACTCTGGGGAAAGGGGAAAGAGGGAGAGCGGAGTGTGAAACCCCCTCAGCCGAGGGGGAACTCTCATTTCTGTGTTACTTTATTCTATATCTTTGTATATATTGTAGATATTGTAAATTTGTAAATATTCCCCTGCAAATCCTACACTGCTTTGTAAATATAGCTCCACTGCCTTGCTAATTCAGCTTGTGAGTTTTTTTTCCTTTCCCTTCAATTTTTCCTTCCCCTTACTTACAGGGGGGGAGGGAAGAGGCTTCTTGGCCTTACCCTTCCAACCCACCACAATTGTGATCTGTTAAATTCCCATGTTAGCAATGCCTTTCTCTGTGCTTACATTGGACTTTTGAGGCTCCTGGTTTTCTAAAGGGCCTAATGACATGCCATGGTTAAATTAAACAACGGCTGGGGAGGACATGTTGGCCAGGAGCTTTTACTGTGCCTCCATTACAGCTTTCTGTTTTCACAGTCAAGCTGTGCAGTGCCATCCCCTTCCCCGTGCTGGGAACCTACTCGAGAGGCTGCAGCAAAATCTGTTCTAGTATCTCATTACCTCGTGATTGGTGCCAACCCTCCCAGAGCTGCCAGAGCAGGCTCTTCTATACCTGCCTCCTCCGGTCTTTCCCCTACATTACACTTTCTATTTACGACTTTTGTGGGGCTGAAAAGGGGGATAGACTGCTCTCATGAGATAGATCTTACACAAGGACACCACAAGAGGGCTGGGGCCAAACGGTTACTGCAGCCACTGTGGTGTCTAGGGGGGATGCCCACAGCCCTGAGGACTCAGGGAGTGGAAAACACCAGATGTCAGTCAGACATGAACTGTGACTGTAATGAGGATAATGGCCTGTGCTTTAAAGAGCTTGAATTCATCAACACTTGGACTGTGTTCTGCTGTCAGACTCAATTAGTACTGTTACACATCATCCTGTGATTTGACTTAACTCACAAATTGTTACTTTCCATCCCACAATGATCTGCAGCTAGAAATAAGTCAGGTTTCATGAGCGTGTGAAGGGTGCACGCTCAAAGGTGTCATGCATGCCACAAGTCATGCATATCGCACAGCACCACTCACTTGTCCCTCCTTGGTGGAGGCTGAAGGTGCATAGTGCCACAGAATCACAGAATCACAAAATGTCAGGGGTTGGAAGGGACCTCGAAAGGTCATCCAGTCCAACGACCCTGGCAGAGCAGGATCATCTATACCAGATCACTTTAGACCCACACATCCAGGTGGGTCTAAGGAAAGCTAAGGGGGTGGATGAGGGACTGGAACATTTGTCCAATGAGGAAAGTCTGTGTCCTTTTGGTGCATACACCACAGGTCATTATTGCCAAGGCTGTAGCACACTAGCACACACACTATTAGAAATGCACCTTTTGTTTCATCAAAAATACAGTGTGCAGCCATGGCTTTTACCTTTTACTATGCTTTATCCACACACTCCCCACCTCCCACCTCAGACTGTATTTTTGTAAAAACAAATGCATGTACTGTAATCAGTCCTTTCACACTTGTTTTTGATAACTTGTTGAGACTGAGCTCTTTATTTTCTTTTTTTGTCCACTGCTAACTGATTCCCATGACATGTTTCTTGACTTCTCCAGCTTGCCAGAATACTTTAACTTTTGACACCAGAACCACAACAATTTTTTCCAGGATCAGCTTTAGGCAATTAGTGAGGAAAAATAGCTTCTCTGCTCCTACTAAACAACTTCCTTGCTTGTACAGAAAAAAATTCCTTTATCCTCTTCCATCAACTAGGGAGCTCATGTTGTCTGAGAGGCTCCCTAAATCTTTCCAATGTTGCTGTTTTTCAGAGGCGGTCTCATTCAACAGATGGTCAGCGCTCTTTGCTATGAAATCTGTAATCTCCCTTCCCTCTGATTTAAAACACAGGTTGTTTGAATGAACTCAGTTTAGGTCTCTCTCCAAATGATTCTAGATGACAGCCTTATCTTCATCATTATCTATCATTCTGTCAAACTTTGTGTCATCTACAGTAAATTATGTCAGCAATGTTTCTTGTATTTGCTTTCAGAACAGTGCAGAAAATATTGAATAGCATCAAGCATACACTGATCCCTGTAGTTTGTCATTAGGTGATTCCCCATTGACAGTCACTCTTTGAGACCTATAAATTAGCATGTTCATGATCCAATTAATGTGTGATTTATTGATGTTGCATGCTGTTCTTTTTAATTGCAATGCTTCAGGAGTACTGAGCTCTAAAAAGCTGTGTTTACCATCATCTCTCAATTCTGCAGTCTCTCCAATAATTAAACCAATCTAGCCTGAAAAAGACAGGGAATCATCTGCCATTCCTTATGTTCTTTTTGTTTCCATCTTTGCTGAGCCTTGCTAATGGAAGTATTCCCATTATCTTGTCCGAGAGTGGCAGTGTAGCTGGCCTGTAGTTACGCAAATATTCTTGATTTCCATGCGCTGCTGCCTTCATGTGGGCCCATTTCCAGCCTTCTTGAACTTTCCAGCTTTTCCAGTGTTTATCATCAGTGTGCCAAGTCTCCCTCCTCTAACTCCTTTGTGACTTTTGATTTCAAGTTACCTGGACCTGCTGATTCTCAAACATGTTCACCATTGTGCTGGTAATGGTATGGGAAGCCACAGAAACCCACTGTTCTCATTCTGGCCAATACAGAAGTATTTATTGAATTTTTTCACTTTCTTCTGTGGAGCTCCGAAAAGGAGCTTACTGATTGCAGTTTTACAAGGAAGTTATGAGGTCTGATCCCTGTGCCAAGTTCACAGTATCACAGTATCACAGTATCACTTAGGTTGGAAAGGACCTCAAGGATCATCGAGTCCAACCTATCAATGCAGACCCCATGACTAGACCATGGCACCAAGTGACACGTCCAATCTCCCCCTGAACGCCTCCAGGGTCGATGACTCAACCACCTCCCTGGGCAACCCGTTCCAATGCCGAATGACTCGCTCGGTGAAGAACTTCCTCCTCACCTCGAGTCTAAACCTCCCCTGGCGCAGCTTGAGACTGTATCCTCTTGTTCTGGTGCTGGTTGCGTGGGAGAAGAGGCCAACCCCTTCCTGGCTACAACCACCCTTCAGGTAGTTGTAGAGGGCAATGAGGTCACCCGTGAGCCTCCTCTTCTCCAGGCTAAACAATCCCAGCTCCCTCAGCCTCTCCTCATAGGGCTTGTGTTCAAGGCTTCTCACCAGCCTTGTTGCCCTTCTCTGGACACGTTCAAGTGTTTCAATGTCCTTCTTAAACTGAGGGGCCCAGAACTGGACACAGTACTCAAGGTGCGGCCTAACCAAAGCAGAGTACAGGGGCACAATGACCTCCCTGCTCCTGCTGGCCACACTATTCCTAATGCAGGCCAGGATGGTATTGGCCCTCCTGGCCACCTGGGCACACTGCTGGCTCATATTCAGGTGGCTGTCGATCAGCACCCCCAGGTCCCTCTCTGTTTGGGAGCTCTCCAGCCACTCCGACCCCAGCCTATAGCTCTGCATGGGATTGCCGTAGCCAAAGTGCAGCACCCGGCACTTGGACTTGTTGAATGCCATCCCATTGGACTCTGCCCATCTGTCCAATCGGTCGAGGTCCCTCTGCAGAGCCTTTCTACCCTCTAACTGACTAACATCTGCCCCTAACTTTGTGTCATCTGCAAACTTGCTGATGACTGACTCTACCCCTTCATCCAGATCATCGATGAATATGTTGAAGAGGACGGGGCCCAGCACTGATCCCTGGGGGACACCACTGGTGACTGACCGCCAGCTGGATGTGGCACTGTTCACTACCACTCTCTGGGCCCGGCCCTCCAGCCAGTTCCTAACCCAGCACAGAGTGTAATGGTCCAATCCACGGGCTGACAGCTTAGCCAGCAGTTTGCTGTGGGGGACGGTGTCAAAGGCCTTGCTGAAGTCTAGGTAGACCACATCCACAGGCCTCCCCACATCCACCAGACGGGTCACCTGATCATAGAAAGAGATCAGGTTGGAGAGGCAGGACCTGCCCTTCCTAAATCCATGTTGGCTGGACCTCAGCCGTTGGCCGTCCTTCAGGTGCGCAGTTATTGCTGCCAGGACAATCTGCTCCATCACTTTCCCTGGCACTGAGGTCAGGCTGACCGGCCTGAAGTCACCAGGTTCCACCATCCAAACCTTCTTGTGGATGGGGACCACATTGGCCAGTTTCCAGTCATCTGGGACCTCACCGGTGAGCCAGGACTGGAGGAAAATGATGGAGAGTGGCCTAGCTAGCACGTCTGCCAGCTCTCTCAGCACCCTAGGATGGATCCCATCCGGTCCCATGGACTTGTGAATATCCAAGTGGCTCAGCAGGTCCCGAACTAATTCCTCATGGATTTCCGGGGCATTACACTGCTCCCCGACCCCATCGCCCAGCTCCGGAGGCCACTCATCCTGAACTCCTGCCTTGCTGTTATAAATTGAGGCAAAGAAGGTGTTCAGGACCTCAACTTTCTCCTCATCTTCAGTCACCGTGTTCCCCTCCAGGTCCACTAGGGAGTGCAGGTTCTTCCTGCCCTTCTTCTTTTTGTTAATATATTTGTAAAAATGTTTTTTATTGTCGTTGACTGTGGTGGCCAGCTTCAGTTCCAGCTGGGCCTTAGCCTCCCTAATTTTATTCCTACATAATCTAACAGCTTCCTTGAACATACCTCGAGAAGCCTTCCCCTCCTTCCAAAGGTGATACAGCCTCTTCTTCTCCCTTAAATCCTCCAGGAGCTGCTTGCTCATCCAGGCCGGTCGCCTTCCCCGCCAGCTTGCCTTTCGGCATGTGGGAACCGCCAGTTCCTGTGCCTTCAAGAGCTCCTCTTTGAAGTAGGTCCAACCCTCCTATGGTGGGTTGGAAGGGTAAAGCCAAGAAGCCTCTTCCCTCCCCCCTGTGTTCTGGAGCACCGCCTTTCTCCAGAGCATCGTGGATCACTGCATGACAGATGCTTGAGCTGTGGATCCAGCCCATTGGCAGTCTGTTGAAAGTGTACTGGATTTCTCTCCAGGTGAAAGCAAACTGAGGCCTGCATTCCTCTGCTATGGGAATAGAGAAAAATGCATTAGCAATGTCTATGGTAGCATACCATTTGGCCTCTTTGGATTCCAGCTCATACTGTAGCTCCATCATGTCTGGTACTGCTGCACTCATAGGTGGTGTCACTTCATTTAGGGTTCGGTAGTCTACCGTCAGACGCCAGTCTCCATTCTGCTTCCGCACAGGCCACACTGGACTGTTGAAAGGTGAATGAGTTTTGCTGACGACTTTCTGACTCTCCAACTGACGAAGATTCTGAATGGGCAACAAAGGGTCACGGTTGGTTCTGTATTGTCTGTGATGCACAGTCTGAGAAGCAACCGGCAATTTAATGTCCTGTATCTTATGTTGTCCCACAACTGCAGATTCATCAGAAAGCTCAGGTCTGGCAGATAGCTTATATTTTTGTCCATCAATTTTTATAGAAGCTACTCCAAAAGCCCATTTGTAACCACTAGGGTCTTTGAAATGCCCTTCTCTCAGAAAATCAATTCCCAAAATACAAGGTGCGTCAGGTCCGGTCACAACTGTATGCTTCCTCCATTGTTTACCAGTTAGACTTATATTAACCTCTACCTTACTTAACTCTTGAGATCCACCAGTGACTCCCAGAATAGTTATAGACTCTGATCCCTGATAATTTGATGGCATTATGGTGCACTGAGCTCCTGTGTCAACCAAGGCCCTGTACTTCCGAAATTGTGAAGTGCCAGGCCACTGGATGTACACATCCCAATAGATTCTATTATCTCTGTTATCCCTCTCCTCCCCCTGGCGGGAGGCAGGGCACCCCTAGTTATGGGGAACATGCCCACATGTGCATTGCACATAGTGTGCAGGGTTATAACTTTGCATGTTATAACTGGAGCCATTGTTGGAGCTACTAGAGTTGTTCTGGGGAACTGTGGAAGTAACAGCTGCCCTTCTGGTATTGCTACCTCGGGTTCTGCCACTTTGCAATTCCCTCAGTCTCCTGAAAAGATTAGAAGTTGGTTGGCCATCCCAGCGGTTCATGTTCTCACCAAACTGATCACGCAGAGTTATCCAAATAGTCCTACGTGACTGCCTTGGTGGTCTGTTTTGGAATGACCTGTTTTGGAATGACCTGTTTTGGAATGACCTCCTTGTAGGACGTGTATTCCTCACAGATGAAACTTGTATCCACCTGGAGGAAGAATTGAAATTATCCTTCTATGCAAGTTGGTATATGGAATCTTTCAGATCCTTCATGCAACTCTCAATTTTTCCAGACAAAGTTTCAATGGCTGAAACCAAAGAAACACGTGTCATGCTATCCTCCAATTGTCTCATTTGATCAGTGAATTGGCCAACCGTAGGAGAAGCTCCACCATAATTTCTTGACACAATTCTGCTTGCCAGAATGTTTGCATAATTGGAAGGAGCAAGTTTGATGATCTTTTTAGCAAGACCAATACCCACAGGAATGTCATCAGGATTCAGAGTTTCATGTTCACCATAGAGTAGCTCTCTAACAGCAAATTCTCTCAAGCGCTTAATTCCCTCATCTATGGTAGTCCAGGGTTTAGGATTCCATGGGAGATCATCTCGGGAAGGGTATCTCAGGGCAACCGCCATTAAAAGGCGTAGCCACAGATTAACCTTACCGAGAGCCCTGCCTAGATGTCTATCTATTCCATTATCCCTTTAGAGAGTTCCTAACTGGGCTGCTGACTTGTCTCCAACTGTTAGAGCTGGAGCACCTGTATCATAACACCTACTAAGCCAAGCTAGAACTGGCTCCTTATCTGCCCTGGTGAAATCTTTATGGACATTTCGCAATTCCTCACGTGGTGACGAACATTCTGAAATATCATCTTGCTCCTCGTCTCTCTGAATTCTTTGTCCATATAATCCTGCTGTCATTCTCCTAAGGATCTCTTTAAGCTGAGAACCACCTTTGCCAGCTGCTTTCCTAACTTCATCTGTATCCTGCTTTGATCTCACTAGGTTAGCTAGATCTTTAAAACAAACCTTCTCTTCTTCCTGAGCAGGATCTTTTAGAGTAGAAGGCCCCTCACCAGGATCAGTCTCCAGCTCTTCTTCTCCGTCTTTGGCCTTTCCACCTCTAGTCTTTAAAGGAGCCACCTTAACTGGAGCTGTGTTTGAATTTACAGCCACCTTAACGGAAGCTGACAGGTCCTGAGATAAATCAGCTGCTGGGGCAGTGACTTCCGGTCCCACCGAGGGATTGGGTGGAAGTGACGTTGCTCCGTTAATGGCCGATGGAGAAGAAGTAGGAGGAGAAGGAATAGGAGAAGTAGTAGGCGCCATGTTGATACCAGCTGCCGCCTTTGGCAGCTTGCTGGAATCAGCAAAGTCATTTAGAGCTGCTTTACCAATTAACTTTTTAGCCCTCTTTTTAACTGACGGAGATTCTGCACATTCCTTATCACTAGATGACTCTGGGACTGATCTCGAGCCACGGCGTTTTCTTTTTGATCTAGTTTTAATAACAAAACAAGCTCTGGACACCTTTCTCTCTCGCCACAGAGAGAACAGGAGATACACATTAATTATCACCGAGAGCAGGATTATACACATCAAATAAATCACCTTTGGATCCCAGGCATCACCTAAGGTTACTCTCTCCTCCGGCGGAATCCTAAAACCCTTTATCTCAGTTGGGAGAGTGGTGGAGGTAACATTCCTGTATCTCACTGGCCATAGGAAATTAATACATTTTCCATACCATAATTTAACTCTATACATAACCCACATATAAATTGTCCGCACCAAATATTTACCCAGGTAATCCAAAATCAAACCCAAACAATATCTGTATACCAGAGCCCCAAAAATTGAAAAGAATAATCGCTCCACAAACCACAACACCTTCATGTTTGCTAATTCAGCTGGAAAACACTAAATCAATCAAGTAATAAATTAAACTAATTATCTGCCCCACGTTGGGCGCCAATAAAAAAAATGTGGTGGGTTGGAAGGGTAAGGCCAAGAAGCCTCTTCCCTCCCCCCTGTAAAGTAAAGGGAAAAGAAAAATTGAAGGGAAAGGAAAAAAAAACTCACAAGCTGAATTAGCAAAGCAGTGAAGCTGTATATTTACAAAGCAATGTAGGATTTGCAGGGGAATATATACAAATTTACAATATTTATAATATATACAAAGATATACAATAAAGTAACACAGAAATGAGAGTAACCCCCCTTGCCGTCGGTACCAGTTCCCCCGCGCCCAGCGCCAGCCGCACCGCTGGACCTAGCATGGCCGGCCCCGTTTCCCGCGGCCGGGGCAGAGGATGCTCCGCTCTGCCACGCACGGAAAGTTTGTGCCAGAGCCGCGCTGGCTGCCGCAGCTAGGGCCAAACACCAGAGCGGCTGCGGAGCCGTGCTGGGCAGCGGGACCGTCTGGTCGAGGCGGGGAGTGGAGGCGAGGACGTGGGGGGAAGCAAAGGGAGTGCAGACACGTCTCTGCTTACGAGGAGGCTCGTTGCGAAGGGTTTGGCCGCGAGGGCGGTTGCGCGGTGCGGGGGCTGGGGAGCCGCGGGCGCTGCCAATAGCGGGCGGAGGAAGGAGTTAATGCACCGAGCGAATCTTCGCTCTGGAAGAACGCAAGCGGCACATGGAACACGACGGTGGCGCGGTACGGAGCTACGGGCATCAGCATCCCTCGGAGAACAGGTGTTTGGTGGAGGATGGGGACACGCAGGGATGCTCACAAGTGGTGCATTGTTACACAGTTCGCCAGTCTAGATAGAAGACTTTTTAGGAATGTGCTTCTGTTCGCAGGCGCCGTGACAAATGTGTCATTATGGAGCAGCATCCCTGCGCTGATGGCAGGAACGGCCTGTGTAATGCAGCGCCTGACGCTCTCTCGTCTGCTGCTGAGCCGCTAACAGTTGGTCACCGCCAGCAGAAGGCTAAACAGGGCGCCACAAACCACAAACCGCTTTGCTTTGCTGGATAGAAAATTTCTCCAACCATCTGATGAGTAAGTGCAGGTGATTTCATCTTGGCCATTCTAGGGGGACAGTCACTGAGAATAAGCAGTGAATAGCAACAAAGGGAAGGAACAATCTCCTAATTCAGTAGTGTCTCTCGCCTGACACAAACTCAGTGGGATTCACTAGTGCTGGAGAACATTGCTACAAAGAAGATAGTAGGTAAAGCTTGTTTAAATAGAAAAAGCATGTTTGTAGTAAATTCAGCACAGAGAAGGGATTGGTAAGGGAATGGACTCTTTTATAGGGACAGGATACCATCCAGAGGAACCTGGACAAGACTGAGAAGCTGAACTGGTTCAGCAGGAGTTAGTTCGGGACCTGCTGAGCCACTTGGATATTCACAAGTCCATGGGACCGGATGGGATCCATCCTAGGGTGTTGAGAGAGTTGGCAGATATGCTAGCTAGGCCACTCTCCATCATTTTCCTCCAGTCCTGGCTCACAGGTGAGGTCCCAGATGACTGGAAACTGGCCAACGTGGTCCCCATCCACAAGAAGGGTCGGATGGAGGAACCTGGAAACTACAGGCCGGTCAGCCTGACCTCAGTGCCAGGGAAAGTGATGGAGCAGATTATCCTGGCAGCAATAACTGCGCACCTGAAGGATGGCCAAGGGCTCAGGTCCAGCCAACATGGATTCAGGAAGGGCAGATCCTGCCTCTCCAATCTGATCTCTTTCTATGATCAGGTGACCCGCCTGGTGGATGTGGGGAGGCCTGTGGATGTGGTCTACCTAGACTTCAGCAAGGCCTTTGACACCGTCCCCCACAGCAAACTGCTGGCTAAGCTGTCAGTCCGTGGATTGGACCATTACACTCTGTGCTGGGTTAGGAACTGGCTGGAGGGCTGGGCCCAGAGATTGGTAGTGAACGGTGCCACATCCAGCTGGCGGTCAGTCACCAGTGGTGTCCCCCAGGGATCAGTGCTGGGCCCCGTCCTCTTCAACATATTCATTGATGATCTGGATGAAGGGGTAGAGTCAGTCATCAGCAAGTTTGCAGATGACACAAAGTTAGGGGCAGATGTTAGTCATTTAGAGGGTAGAAAGGCTCTGCAGAGGGACCTCGACCGATTGGACAGATGGGCAGAGTCCAATGGGATGGCATTCAACAAGTCCAAGTGCTGCACTTTGGCTACGGCAATCCCATGCAGAGCTATAGGCTGGGGTCGGAGTGGCTGGAGAGCTCCCAAACAGAGAGGGACCTGGGGGTGCTGATCGACAGCCACCTGAATATGAGCCAGCAGTGTGCCCAGGTGGCCAGGAGGGCCAATACCATCCTGGCCTGCATTAGGAATAGTGTGGCCAGCAGGAGCAGGGAGGTCATACTGCCCCTGTTCTCTGCTTTGGTTAGACCGCACCTTGAGTACTGTGTCCAGTTCTGGGCCCCTCAGTTTAAGAAGGACATCGAAACACTTGAACGTGTCCAGAGAAGGGCAACAAGGCTGGTGAGAGGCCTTGAACACAAGCCCTACGAGGAGAGGCTGAGGGAGCTGGGATTGTTTAGCCTGGAGAAGAGGAGGCTCAGGGGTGACCTCATTACCCTCTACAACTACCTGAAGGGTGGTTGTAGCCTGGAGGGGGTTGGCCTCTTCTCCCAGGCAACCAGCACCAGAACGAGGGGACACAGTCTCAAACTGAGCCAGGGGAGGTTCAGACTCGAGGTGAGGAGGAAGTTCTTCACCGAGCGAGTCATTCGTCATTGGAACGGGTTGCCCAGGGAGGTGGTTGAGTCATCGACCCTGGAGGCGTTCAAGGGGAGATTGGACGTGGCACTTGGTGCCATGGTCTAGGCATGGGGTCTGTGTTGAAAGGTTGGACTCGATGATCCCCGAGGTCCTTTCCAACCTAAGTGATACTGTGATACTGTGATACTGTGAACAAGGTGAAGGTCCTGCACCTGGGTCAGGGCAATTTCTGGTATCAATGCAGGCTGGGGTATGAAGGGATTGAGACCAGCCCTGTGGAGAAGGACTTGGGGGTACAGGTGAATGAAAAGCTGAACATGAGCCAGTAATGTGTGCTCACAGCTCTGAAGACTAACTATATCAAAAGAGGACTGCATCAAAAGAAGGATGCATCAAAAGAAGGATACATCAAAAGAAGCATGGCCCAGAGGTCAAAGGAAGTGATTCTGCTGCTCTATTCTGTCCTGATAGGACTCCACCTGCAGTATTGTATCCAGCTCTGGAGTCCTCAGCACAAGCAAAACATAAGCCTGTTGGAGCAGGTCCAGAGCAGGGCCACAAAAAAAGATCAGAGGGCTAGAACACCTCACCCATGAAGAAAGACTGAGAGAGTTGGGTTTGTTCAGCCTGGAGAAGAGAAGGCTCCAGGGGGGCACTATATCAACATTTCTGTGTTTAAAGGGAACTTCCAGGAAAGACGGGGCAGACTTTTTAGTAGGGACTGTTGTGACAGGGCAAAGGATAATGGTTTTAAACTAAAGGAGAGTAGGCTCAGACTAGATATAAGGAAGAGATTTTTTTATAATGAGGGTGGTAGAAACACTGGTACAGGTTGCTCAGGGAGGTAGTAGATGCCTCATCTCTGTAAACATTCCAGGTCAGGCTAGATGGGGCTCTGAGCAGTCTGATCTAGTTAAAGATAATAGAATCATTTCAAATGGAAGAGACCTTTAAGGTCATCAATTCCAACAGTTAACCTAGCAGTACCAAGCCATCACTAAAGCATAGCATGTGCCTCAGCACCAGATCTATACAACTTTTAAATACCTCCAGGGGTGATACTCCACCACTGGGTAGACTGTTCCAGTGCCTCACAAACCTTTTGGTGAAGATAGTTCCCCTAATATCCAATCTAAACCTTCCCTGGTGCAACTTGTGGCTATTTCCTCTTGTCCTGTCCTATCCTGTCCTATCTTGTCCTATCTGATCCCTCTTGTCCCATATGTCTCTGCTCACTGCAGGGGGATTTGATTAGATGAGATTTGAATGTCCCTTCCAACCCAAAGCATTCTATGATTCTTTTCTGTCATGACTTTATTTCACACCCAGTGGGGCCTGCTCTTTTCAATGTGGAGCTCAAACCCAAACACCCATCCATGCAAGAGACAGCAATGGGGAAGGCTCATACTTCTCTTGGATTACCAGCTCTTAAGAGGTGAAAGGTTTATTGTTCTTGTGTCCTGGAAATTACAGTTCATCCCAAACACAGTATTATAGCACTCTAGAGACTTCCAGACAAAAACCAGCAAGATTGTCATTAAAATGATGTACTGAATGACTTTGTTGGGAGAAACAGTTTTTGGAAGGGAGAAATGCTTGATATATAGATGACGACCAAGGGGATAGGGTGGTACTTCAAATGCAGTTGTGTTGGAAAGCTTCCAAACATGGATCCACAAATTTCTGTCTGCCTGTCTCATCTTGCTGATCTTCTAAAGTTCAACACTGAGAAATTCTGTGCTTTGAATGTCAGAGTTTCTGTTCCTAGCCCTTAATCTGATTTCTTATGACAACATGCCTATCTTGTACCTGTTTGGAACCATAAACTGGTAGGTAGTCATGTGCAAATGTCAGAAAGAGGGAGACTTCCCCTGAAGTTAAAAAATGGCACTTATGTGATTAGTTTTATGACATTCTAATTTGATAATTGTCCTTTTCTTGATTTCTCTCTTCATAAAATGAAGACACATCTCTCTAGGTCTGAGCTGTTGAAAAGCATACAATCTGTATCTCATAAAATAAATAAAAATCACTAACTTGAGCTCATCTAACTTAGTTCACTTTTGTTTTTCCCTGGGAAACATAAGCTGAAAGGCAATTCAGGAGTCAGCATTGCTTAATTGACTATGAGATTATTATTTTGCTCTATTCTTTTCTTTTAGTTTTTTTACCTCCACAGAATAAAGGCAATTACTGTGGCTGGCCAGTGTTTATTTTCAAATATAAGCATCACTATATTAAACCTTTTCCTAGTATTAATACAGGTTTCTTGAACAGCATATCACTTACAGTATTGGTCTGTCAAAGCAGCACAAATTATCATGATGTCATGTTATATGGAAAGCCTAAAATCTTATTGCAAGCCTGAGAAGATATTTTTTCTGTTTATGAGTGACATAAACTAATTGAAAATACCTGATGGAGAGTTGTTCTCCATTCAGATTCAGAAGAAAAGTCCAATAATTGGAAGCTGGAACCATCTATTTGTTGCAGATCAAAATGCAGTTATTGTACACTGACAAAATAGTTCAGTTGTTGAACCTTCTGACTGCTGATGTTAGGCTTTGGGAGTTTTTCTGGGGAAAAACATTTAAATGTTTCATGAAAACGGTTTGACAAAACCAGACCACAACTGAGGGGAAAAAAAAGGGGGGTGTGGTGTGCAAAAAAAAGATATCAAAAAGTCCCTTGGAGCAGTTTTCATGGTAAAAGCAAACCAGAGTTTTCTAGCTGAAATACAAGCTTAAACTTTTATTTCAAATTTTCTATTGAAATGTCGATTTCCTATTTCTTTCTGAAAAAGTAGGGAATAAAATAATTGTTTTAATAGCATTTGACAGAAATTATAAGATCTTGTATTAGCAGTAGAGTTAAGAATTCATCCATAGCAGCTAAGAGAAGTTCCCATCCTTGACACTGCTCATGTTTAACCAACAGCAACAGATGTGATAAAAAAAAATGTTATTTGAAACAAGTCAAAGATGTAAAGAGGAATCTTTTGAACTACCTCAGTTTTTGAGAGGCAGCAAGAAGGCCTCTTGGCAGTGTTTAATACTCTTTAATCAGCTTCCCTCAGCTGGCATTTGAGAAAAGTGTAGCTGAAGAGTTTTGTTTCTAACAGCTGCTCAAAAAGCCTTGAGTAAAGGGAGGGAAGGATCTGTATCTCCCTTTCTAGGAGCAACTGATGCTTAACGAGTTGTTTAGAGCAGACCCTTCTCATAAAATTGCAAGGCTTCGTCCTCTCCTCTCTGAGACTATGGAGATTCAGGGTAATTACACAGAAATGAGTGGGGTTTTGTACCAGTTTAAGCAACAGAGAGAAGCTCTCCTTTTTGTATCGGTTTCTGAGCCCTCAGTCGGGAGCAGTTTCTGGCAAGCACTGTGCAGATACAGGCCAGAGGATGTTCAGACATGGCCAAGATCAAAGCACAGGTCTCCATTTCAGGCATTTGTGGGTAATGAAATGCAGAGCAAGGCTGTGTCCCCCTGAGCAGAGCCTCCTGCCGTGGGGCCCTGCTCCTGGCTGCAACCAGCTTGTTCTGCTGTAATTAAGCTAATTTACAGAATGAGATGATCTCACAACCCATGGCTGGTTTACAGGCTCAAAGGGGCACTCACACTGAATCCTGAGACTCATCTGCTGTCATGTTGGAGATGTATTCATAAGCTGTGTGTGTAATTGCAATGGGTTGGGGCAGACCCCCTCCCCACCACGCGCAGAAATGACGACTCAGACAAACAGATTGCAAAAGTGATGGAAAGTTTAAATAGAACAGTGAGTGCGTGCAGAGAGCTAGAAACACAGTGACAAGAGGAAACCCCAAAACAGACCCAGAGAGATCCCATCCCCACCTGAGGGTGCACCCAAACCCCCAGGGCTCCTCCTTCCCCCCCCCACTGCTAGGCTAGTCTCAGCTGGCCAGATCTGAGACTGCCCATCCCCCCGTGGCCTTGGGCCTAGCCAGACCCATGGCCAGGATATCTCTCCCCCCAGTTACCAGGCGGCGGAGAGGATGGAAAGAGGAAGTGCCAGACCCCGCCGTGAGACTTATAGTGGTGCAAGGGATCATGGTAGGAAATAACCTAATTTCCTGTGTCCACTCACTGGGCTGGACTTCTGGACACAGGAAACACCCCTGTAGCAGAGGACACTCATCCCAAACTACAACAGTAATTCACAGAATTTCCCCTTTTTTTTCTCTGCTGTCTAAAGCCCTGATGCATCAGTGACACAAGAAACTGATAAACTACCAAGTTTGCTTAGCCTGTCGATGAGGAAGTTGAGGAACGTGCAAGCTGCATGCCTGGCAAAAACAAGAGAGGAATATTCCATCTGTTCAGTTCTTTGCATGGCTGCCGACATGACCAGGTATTTGCCATCAAATGACATGATAAATTATTTGACAAGTTGATATCTGGCCTAGCAGTCCAGCATTTCCTTTCAGTATCCATGGCTGCTTTGAAGAATGCAGATTTGTTGATTTTTACTAATTATCTAATATCTTTTCAATCCCTTGTTTCAGTACATGGAGCTGGTGTTAATTAATTGCAGATCTTCAGCATACCATTCTTAACTGATTCCTCTAGTAAATATGTTTAACACTTCCCTTGGTTTCCTGTACATGATTCATTCGGTTGGTAAGTGATCCATCTTCGTTTGCTGTCAAAGTCTTTGAGCTGGAAGAAGACTTTAATCATCTTACTTGGCTTTTCTGAGCCGGGAGAAGAAATGGAGTCAAATAAGCACACAATGGTAATGCAGTCAAAGAAGAACCATGGCCTGGCTTTCTTTCACCAATAAAAAAGTTGTGTAAGATTCAATTTCCCTTTCATTTTCATAAAGAACATACTGGAAACATCTATTCAGCCAAAGACGTGAAATTAAAACAAAGAAACAAAGACATCTTGAAAGGAGGAAAGAAGGCACTTTCCCAGCTTATGCATTAATTAAGACCAGTCAAAGAAAACTACTTCAAAAGGAAGGAGGAAGCCAGTGGTAAGCATGGCTGCAACTGCTTTTAATAGACTGTAGCCATGGCATGCATGGTAGACAAAGTCATAGCAGGCATTAATGCAACAATGTCAGTTCAAAGGGTACAGCAAAAAAGTTGGAGGCAAAACTGAAGTTACTGAATAGTAAAATTGTTTCGCTAGCACATTTGTCAGCAACATCGTGGGACAAAGGAGCTTGTTTAGCAGAACACAATCGTCTTGAGAACTATAAATGCTGCTGGTTTAAAGATAAAATCAAAGGCCTTGAGAGCAAAGCAGAATTTGACATCAAAATGTGCATAGTTGGCTTTCCTAAAGGCAAAGAAGTTAGCATCCCTGTCAAATGATTCAGAAAGAAGATGTTAAGTGCCCCAGGAGGAAAGAGCCCTGGGACGGTTTGGGTGTACCCCCAGGTGGGGATGGGATGTTTTTGGGTATGTTCTGGGATTTCTCTCTTTGTCACGGTGCTTGTGGTTCTCTGTAAAGCTTTCATTGTTGTTTGTTTTTAAATTGTTTTTCTATTTAAACTTTCCATCACTTTTGCAATCTGTTTGTCTGAGTCGTTGTTTCTGCCCTGTGGTGGGGAGGGGGTTTGCCCCAACCCATTACACCTTGCTTTCTTCTGAACTGGCACATGACACAGTGAACACAGAATAAATTAGTGATAACACACAGTTTACTGCTATCAAAACCAGCATTCAGATTGATGTGGCTGACATACTGGAAGGACGCGATCATTGCCCTCAGCGAGGCTTAAATGTCAAAAATGTATGAATGTGTATCCATTGATACAAGTGTGGCTTAGGCTGCAGTGTTCACACAATATTATATTTCCATGTGATCTATCACAGTATCACAGTATCACAGTATAACTTAGGTTGGAAAGGACCTCGAGGATCATCGAATCCAACCTATCAACACAGACCCCATGACTAGACCATGGCACCAAGTGCCACGTCCAATCTCCTCTTGAACGCCTCCAGGGACGATGACTCAACCACCTCCCTGGGCAACCCGTTCCAATGACGAATGACTCGCTCGGTGAAGAACTTCCTCCTCACCTCGAGTCTAAACCTCCCCTGGCGCAGCTTGAGACTGTGTCCCCTTGTTCTGGTGCTGGTTGCCTGGGAGAAGAGACCAACCCCTTCCCGGCCACAACCACCCTTCAGGTAGTTGTAGAGGGCAATGAGGTCACCCGTGAGCCTCCTCTTCTCCAGGCTAAACAATCCCAGCTCCCTCAGCCTCTCCTCATAGGGCTTGTGTTCAAGGCCTCTCACCAGCCTTGTTGCCCTTCTCTGGACACGTTCAAGTGTTTCGATGTCCTTCTTAAACTGAGGGGCCCAGAACTGGACACAGTACTCAAGGTGCGGTCTAACCAAAGCAGAGAACAGGGGCAGTATGACCTCCCTGCTCCTGCTGGCCACACTATTCCTAATGCAGGCCAGGATGGTATTGGCCCTCCTGGCCACCTGGGCACACTGCTGGCTCATATTCAGGTGGCTGTCGATCAGCACCCCCAGGTCCCTCTCTGTTTGGGAGCTCTCCAGCCACTCCGACCCCAACCTATAGCTCTGCATGGGATTGCCGTAGCCAAAGTGCAGCACTCGGCACTTGGACTTGTTGAATGACATCCCATTGGATTCTGCCCATCTGTCCAGTCAGTCAAGGTCCCTCTGCAGAGCCTTTCCACCCTCTAACTGACAAACATCTGCCCCTAACTTTGTGTCATCTGCAAACTTGCTGATGACTGACTCGATCCCCTCATCCAGATCATCGATGAATATGTTGAAGAGGACGGGGCCCAGCACTGATCCCTGGGGGACACCACTGGTGACTGGCCTCCAGCTGGATGTGGCACCGTTCACTACCACTCTCTGGGCTCGGCCCTCCAGCCAGTTCCTAACCCAGCACAGAGTGTAGTGGTCCAAGCCATGGGCTGACAGCTTAGCCAGCAGTTTGCTGTGGGGGACGGTGTCAAAGGCCTTGCTGAAGTCCAGGTAGACCACATCCACAGGCCTCCCCACATCCACCAGACGGGTCACCTGATCATAGAAGGAGATCAGGTTGGAGAGGCAGGACCAAAGGTCAGAAAATTTTCTCTAAATATGCTTACATAGCCTCTGTATCTTAAGAGGATCTTCCACTTTGATCTGGAGACATGATGGTCTGGAAAACATACCATATCCACCACATCCTTCATGGCTTCATGTTTAGTCACCATCATGTGAAAAAAACTACATCTTGCTGCCAATTTAATGTTATCTAGTTTCAATTTCCCAGCACTAATTTCTGCGACTTTCTGACAGAGTTGTTATTCTCATAGCTGTTGTATTTTTCCTGAGAAAGTGCTTCAATGCCACAAGTACATTATCTCTTAAACTCACTTCTGATAAAGACAAGATATTAAATTTCTATAGTTCTCACCAAAACCCCATTTCCACCAGGTCTCATGCTATTTTTGAAGGCTCTCTATTTGCCCATCCACTTGACATCCTTTTTCTGTGTTGTCACATGGAGAGGTAATGTTCAGCCCCCTGAACCTCTTCACTTACTCTTAGCATATAAATTTTAGGATCATTTTAGATCTCCTTTCTGCACCAGCTCCAGAGGAGCTGCTACTTCACTTTTCCCTGCTTCCTAATTCATTAATTTAAATTAAAAAATACTAATTAAATTACCAGACCAAAGGACATCTACAAACTAGCAGGGCTTGTTGGTTGCCAACTAGTAGGTGCCCTTTACTTGGTTCCTTCCTCTGTGAAGGAGGAATAATGTTTCTACAACACTTAGTCTATCTTGTCAGCTCAGACAAATCTCATCACAATGCTGGAAAGAAGAAGTAGTTTAATCTTTTTTGTGATTAACAGGGAATCTGGAGCACATGAAGATGAATAGACTAGACTAGAACAGAAAAGAATAGAATTAATGAGGTTGGAAGAGACCTTTGAGATCATCAAGTCCAACCTATCATCCAACACCATCTAATCAACTAAACCATGGCACCAAGCACCCCATCCAGTCTCTTCCTAAACATCTCAAGTGATGGTGACTCCACCACCTCCCCAGGCAGCACATTCCAATGGCAAATCACTCTTTCTATGAAGAACTTCTTCCTGACATCCAGCTTAAATGTCTCCTGTCGCAGCTTGAGACTGTGCCCCCTTGTTGTGGTGCTGGTTGCCTGGGAGAAGAGACCAGCCCCCCACCCGGCTACAACCTCCCTTCAGGTAGTTGTAAAGAGCAATAAGGTCTGCCCCGATCCTCCTCTTCTTCAGGCTAAGCAACCCCAGCTCCCTCAGCCTCTCCTCATAGGGCTTGTGCATCCTCCCCAGTTTTGTTGCCCTTCTCTGGACACTTTCCAGCAACTCAGCATCTTTCCTAAGATGAGGGGCCCAGAACTGGACACAGTACTCGAGGTGTGGTCTAATCAGTGCAGTATACAGGGGCAGAATGACCTCCCTGCTCCTGCTGACCACACTGTTCTTGATGCAGGCCAGGATGCCATTGGCCTTCTTAGCCACCTGGGCACACTGCTGGCTCATGTTCAGCCTACTATCAACCAGCACCCCTAGCTCCCTTTCTGCCTGGTCGCTCTCCAGCCACTCTGACCCCAGCCTGTAGCACTGCATGGGGTTGTTGTGGCCAAAGATAGATCTTTCTGAGGATACCAAAGAGATTTTCAGTTGTTGCATAAGCTGGTAGCCTTGATCAGTATGACATCAGCAGACAAAACATGCATTAGTGTTGCATTCAGATGGTCTGTCACATTGCATCTATACAGCAGCTGTGGTCAGTGAGTTAAAATTCATGTCTGCGCTGTTTACAGCATCACTTTCTATAAAGGATTATTGTAAGTGCATTTTATTTCTTATATTCCTGGCATGCCTCCTGGTCATAGGGTTGGAAAGGCCAGGCCCTTCCCCCCCCAGTGAGTAGAGGGAAAGAAAATTTGAAGAGAAAGGGAAAAAAAAAACCAAACTCACAGCTGAATTAGCAAAGCAATGGGTGCTGTATATTTACAAAGCAGGGAAATGCAGGGAAGTATATACAAAATTTACAATATTTACAGTATATACAGAAATATACAACAAAGTAGCACAGAAATGAGAGTTCCCCCCTCTACTGAGGGGGTTCCCCACCTCTGCTCCCCCTTCTCTCTCCCCCTTTCCCCAGAGAGGGTTAGAAAAGAGAGAAAAGAGGAAAAAGTTAGAAGCAGTTATGTGTTAATTGGAAAGCAGTTAATACTGGCCTTGCAGTTTATCAGTTTCAAGGTCAAGCCTTGGCCGAAAGCCCAGAAACAGCGAACTGCTGCTACCGAAGGAGGGGGAAGATAGACTGACTGGAAAAATGCAGGAATTCCCGGGAAACTCTGCTGCACTCCCAGTTCAGAAGGTGCTTCCTCCCAATCTACCAATGAAATTAGTTTAGATCCGTCTTTTCGTTTACCAACATCTGACTACAATATTCCCTTTCTTAAGGGGACAGCCTCAAACGGTCACACTCTTGAGAATAAAAGTAGCTTACAGAGGCTGTTATTTACATGGTGCTCTGTAGGTACATGCCTATTTGTTCTGTCCACAGTTGGTAGTTGCTGGTGCAGCTGGTTACTCAGACCTGATTCATTTAACATTAGAGGCAAAGAAGTTGTTGAGTTTGGCTGCAGAAGATTACAGCATTGTAGTCAAAGTTGGCCCATCAACAGAGCTCATCCTCCAGAGTGATGGTCAGGAGAGTCAGTGCGAATCATCTTGGCATGGGTAGTCAGACCTGAGACTTATGGGGCACCTATGCCCCACATGTAATTTGTTTGTAGAAGATGTCTTCTTTTTCTTTAATCCCAGGTATCTTTATACCTGAAGGTGACTATTTTTTTTGGTCCCTGCTGTTGAAACAAGCCCCAAAAATTCAGACATTGTAGACTCCTGCAGTCAACTGGATGTGCAGAAAGGTGTGCCCAGTTCCTAAATGTCCTTTGAGTGAACCTGTTAGCCCAGGGATCTTGCTGGCCTTTGCATAAGACAAAAGACAAAACACTTGACCTTGGTTCCTTCAAAGGACAAGTCACAGCAAAGGGTCTGGGATGTGAGAATTAGCACAATGTTTTGGTTTATTGAAGGCTCTGTCCTGTGAGCAGCCAGATTGAAGGCCTGGAGTCATCACAGAGAAGCTTCTGGATGTGGCTCTACAGAAGTAATCTCTATTAATGCCTAAACTCTGAGGATTTTCATACTCCTGTTTTGTCTAGATCTCAAGCTTGTATCCCTGAGTTGTGCCCCAAGAATCCAGCCAGTCAGAACAACCTGCAGGATTTTTTGGGCTTGCTGTTTCTCTGCTCAGCCTGCCCCCAAAAATGCAGCCTCTTGTGATGAACCCAACAATTTTTGTTTCTTTTTATAACCCAGAGAGCCATGATTTTATCAGAATGCATGTGGCACTGCAAGCAGTGATGGTAATGGTTTCCCATTTTATAATTGCCATGGCAACTATATTATAACTTAGACCAGCAACTTATATTTTCTGGGGTTATCTCTCTTAAAACATAATTCATCATTCAAAGCCATCCCACCACCCTGTTCTCACACCACCCTTCCAGTTACTCTGTACAACATTTTGTTGCAGCAGTGCTATTGGAGACTCTCATGTGTAGGGTAAGTAATTCCTCCACATTTCTTCCCAAATAATGAAACATTTCAGAAGGGAGGGCTGTGTTTGGCAAATGTTTTTCAGAGGGGTGTTTCTTGTAATTTTCCAAGCTACTGTAGGGGCAGGAGTGTGTGTTCCAGGCAAGCCAAGCCCAAGTCCTGTAACTGTTCCCTACACCCTAGGTTCCTTTCATATAACTTTTTCCTTATATTAGGGTACTGGGCTTAAATACAATGTATAAGCATCTCCAGAGATGAGACTACTTTTTTCTTGGCTACCAAAAACTATGCTGCCAGCAGCTTACTGTGATCTTTATATACTTTGTAAAACGTGCAATACAGCACATGCAAACCAGGGAGCTAAAATCTGTTTACCCAGCATAGATCGGAGGCAGTCCTATTTTTAAGTCTAACTTGCAAATATGGGTATCAAAATGTCTCAGGGGGAGGAAATCCAGGCTGGAGATTGTAGGCAGCCACAGCAAGGCAGGACAATCTTTTTGCCTGAGCCATAGTGCAGCTGGGCAGAACAGGAGAGGAGCAGGTGGCTCTCAGCCTGGGTCCCCCAGCTGAGAAGAAATTAGCAGCAATAACTGGACTTCAAAACCTCTCTTCAGGAGGAGATTGCTTTCTGTTGTGGCTTGCTCTGCCTGAAGTCCTGTGCCCGGTTGACGCTGTCCCTTTAAGAAAGGGAATATGGTGGACGGAAGTTGGTAAACGGAAGGAAGAGTCTAAACTAATTTTCATTGGTCAAGTGGGAGGAAGCACTATCCGGCCTGAGAGTGAAGTGGGCATTCCCAGCACTTCTCTGTCACTCTTGCTTCCGCTTCTCCAGGGTGCAGGAACTCTTCTCTGTGCTGGGCTTTCTGCCAAGGCCTCGGCCTTGAGGATAAGATAACCAGGTCTATATTAACTGCTTTCAATTAACACAAACTGCTTTTAACTTCTCTCTTTCTTCTTTCTCCCTCTTTTCCGAACTATTCTGGGGAAAGGGGGGAAGAGAGGGAGAGCGGAGGTGGGAACTCCCTCGGCCGAGGGGGGTTACTCTCATTTCTGTGTTACTCTGTTGTATATCTTTGTATATATTGTAGATATTGTAAATTTGTAAATATTCCCCTGCAAAATCCTACACTGCTTTGTAAATATAGCTCCACTGCTTTGCTAATTCGGCTGGTGAGTTTTTTTTCCTTTCCCTTCAATTTTTTTTTTTCCCTTTTACCTTACAAGGGGGAAGGGAAGAGGCTTCTCGGCCTTACCCTTTCACCCACCACATTTTTTTTATTGGCGCCCAACGTGGGGCAGATAATTAGTTTAATTTATTACTTGATTGATTTAGTGTTTTCTAGCTGAATTAGCAAACATGAAGGTCTTGTGGTTTGTGGAGCGATTGTTCTTTTCAATTTTTGGGGCTCTGGTTTACAGATATTGTTTGGGTTTGATTTTGGATTACCTGGGCAAATATTTGGTGCGGACAATTTATATGTGGGTTATGTATAGAGTTAAATTATGGTATGGAAAATGTATTAATTTATTATGGCCAGTGAGATACAGGAATGTTACCTCCACCACTCTCCCAATTGAGATAAAGGGTTTTAAGATTCCGCCTGAGGAGAGAGTAACTTTAGGTGATGCCTGGGACCCAAAGGCGATTTATTTGATGTGTATAATCCTGCTTTCAGTGATAATTAACGTGTATCTGCTGTTCTCTTTGTGGCGAGAGAAAAAGGTGTCCAGAGCTTGTTTTGTTATTAAAACTAGACCAAAAAGAAAACGCCGTGGCTCTCGATCAGTCCCAGAGTCATCTAGTGATGAGGACTGTGGAGAACCCGTGTCAGTTAAAAAGAAGGCTAAAAAGTTAATTGGTAAAGCAGCTCTAAATGACTTTGCTGATTCTAGCAAGCTGCCAAAGGCGGCAGCTGGTATCAACATGGCTCCTACTCCTTCTTCTTCTTCTTCTCCGTCGGCCATTAACGGAGCAACGTCACTTCCGCCCACTCCCTCGGTGGGACCGGAAGTCACTGCCCCAGCAGCTGATTTATCTCAGGACTTGTCAGCTTCCATTAAGGTGGCTGTAAATTCAAACACAGCTCCAGTTAAGGTGGCTCCTTTAAAGACTAGAGGTGCAAAGGCCAAAGATGGAGAAGAAGAGGAGCTGGAGACTGATCCTGGTGAGGGGCCCTCTACTCTAAGAGATCCTGCTCAGGAGGAAGAGGTGGTTTGTTTTAAAGATCTAGCTAACCTAGTGAGATCAAAGCAGGATACAGATGAAGCTAGGAAAGCAGCTGGCAAAGGTGGTTCTCAGCTTAAAGAGATCCTTAGGAGAATGACAGCAGGATTATATGGACAAAAAATTCAGGGAGACGAGGCGGAAGATGATATTTTTGAATGTTCTTCTCCACGGGAGGAATTGCATGATGTCCGTAAAGATTTCACCAGGGCGGATAAGGAACCAGTTCTAGCTTGGCTCAGTAGGTGTTATGATACAGGTGCTCCAGCTCTAACAGTTGGAGACAAGTCAGCAGCTCAGTTAGGAACTCTCTCAAGGGATAATGGAATAGATAGACATCTAGGCAGAGCTCTCGGTAAGGTTAGTCTGTGGATACGCCTTTTAATGGCGGTTGCCCTGAGATACCCTTCCCGAGATGATCTTCCATGGAATCCTAAACCCTGGACTACCATAGATGAGGGAATTAAGCGCTTGAGAGAATTTGCTGTTAGAGAGCTACTCTATGGTGAACATGAAACTCTGAATCCTGATGACATTCCTGTGGGTATTGGTCTTGCTAAAAGATCATCAAACTTGCTCCTTCCAATTATGCAAACATTCTGGCAAGCAGAATTGTGTCAAGAAGTTATGGTGGAGCTTCTCCTACGGTTGGCCAATTCAGTGATCAAATGAGACAATTGGAGGATAGCATGACACGTGGTTCTTTGGTTTCGCCATTAAAACGATGTCTGGTGATATTCAGAATTGCATAAGAGAGTTAAAAGATGAATTTAGAAATTCCATATCCCAATTGGCACAAAGGGATAATTTCAATTCTTCCTCCAGGTGGATACAAGTTTCATCTGTGAGGAATACACGTCCTCCAAGGAGGTCATTCCAAAACAGGTCATTCCAGAACAGGTCATTCCAAAACAGACCGCCAAGGCAATCACGTAGAACTATTTGGATAACTCTGCGTGATCAGTTTGGTGAGAACATGAACCGCTGGGATGGCCAACCAACTTCTAATCTTTTCAGGAGACTGAGGGAATTGCAAAGTGGCAGAACCCGAGGTAGCAATACCAGAAGGGTAGCTGTTACTTCTACAGTTCCCCAGAACGACTCTTATGGCTCCAACAGTGGCTCCAGTTATAACATGCAAAGTTATAACACTGCAAACTATGTGCAATGCACATGTGGGCATGTTCCCCATAACTAGGGGTGCCCTGCCTCCCGCCAGGGGGAGGAGAGGGATAACAGAGATAATAGAATCTATTGGGATGTGTACATCCAGTGGCCTGGCACTTCACAATTTCGGAAGTACAGGGCCTTGGTTGACACAGGAGCACAGTGCACCATAATACCATCAAATTATCAGGGATCAGAGTCTATAACAATTCTGGGAGTCACTGGTGGATCTCAAGAGTTAAGTAAGGTAGAGGTTAATATAAGTTTAACTGGTAAACAATGGAGGAAGCATACAATTGTGACCGGACGTGACGCACCTTGTATTTTGGGAATTGATTTTCTGAGAGAAGGGCGTTTCAAGGACCCTAGAGGTTACAAATGGGCTTTTGGAGTAGCTTCAATAGAAATTGATGGACAAAAATTGAAGCTATCTGCTAGACCTGAACTTTCTGATGAATCTGCAGTTGTGGAACAACATAAGATACAGGACATTAAATTGCCGGTTGCTTCTCAGACTGTGCATCACAGACAATACAGAACCAACCGTGACTCTTTGTTGCCCATTCAGAATCTGATTCGTCAGTTGGAGAGTCAGAAAGTCGTCAGCAAAACTCATTCACCTTTCAACAGTCCAGTGTGGCCTGTGCGGAAGCAGAATGGAGACTGGCGTCTGACGGTAGACTACAGAGCCCTAAATGAAGTGACACCACCTATGAGTGCAGCAGTACCAGACATGATGGAGCTACAGTATGAGCTGGAATCCAAAGAGGCCAAATGGTATGCTACCATAGACATTGCTAATGCATTTTTCTCTATTCCCATAGCAGAGGAATGCAGGCCTCAGTTTGCTTTCACCTGGAGAGGAATCCAGTACACTTTCAACAGGCTGCCAATGGGCTGGATCCACAGCTCAAGCATCTGTCATGCAGTAATCCACGATGCTCTGGAGAAAGGCGGTGCTCCAGAACACATCCAGTTCATCGATGATATCATTGTCTGGGGTAAAACTGCTGAGGAGGTCTTCGAGAAAGGTAACAAAATCATTGACATTCTTCTGAATGCAGGTTTTGCCATCAAGCGAGACAAGGTGAAAGGACCTACCACAGAAATTCAGTTTCTGGGAGTGCGATGGCAGGATGGACGCAGACACATTCCAGTGGATGTGGTAAATAGAGTCTCTACCATGGCAAGTCCCACAAACAAGCAAGAGACCTTACGTTTCTTGGGGATAGTGGGATTTTGGAGACTGCACATTCCTGGATACAGTCAGATTGTGAAACCTCTGTATGATGTAACTCGAAAGAGAAACCATTTCCACTGGGACCTGAACAACAAGCAGCCTTTGACCAGATAAAGCAAGAGGTAATTCAAGCAATGGGTCTGGGACCTGTCCGAGATGGTCCAGACATTAAGAACATTTTGTATACGGCTGCAAGTGACAATGGTCCAACCTGGTGCTTGTGGCAAAAAGCTCCGGGTGAGACACGTGGACGACCTCTTGGTTTCTGAAGTCGAGGTTACAGAGGTTCAGAGGCTAATTATACTCCAACAGAGAAAGAAATTCTAGCTGCCTATGAAGGAGTAAAAGCATCTTCTGAAGTGATTGGAACTGAATCACAACTTCTCTTAGCTCCCAGATTACCAGTTTTGAATTGGATGTTCAAAGGCAAAGGTTCCACACACATCATGCCACAGACTCCACATGGTCTAAGTGGATGGCTCTGATAACACAGAGAGCTCGAATGGGAAATCTTGAAAGACCTGGTCTAGTGGAGGTGATCTCAAGTTGGCCTGAAGGTATCAACTGTGCTAAACCTCCAGAGGAGAAAGTAACTCGTGCTGAGGAAGCTCCTCCTTACAATGACCTTTCTGATGATGAAAAGAAATATGCTTTGTTCACAGACGGTTCCTGTCGTCTTGTTGGGAACAAGCGAAGGTGGAAGTCTGCAGTGTGGAGTCCAACACGCCGAGTTGCAGAGGCGAAAGATGGAGAAGGAGAATCCAGTCAGTTCGCAGAGGTAAAAGCTGTCCAGCTAGCTCGACGTAGCTGAACGTGAGAGATGGCCAAAGCTTTATCTCTACACCGACTCATGGATGGTAGCCAATGCTCTATGGGGTTGGCTAAAGAACTGGAAGAAGAATGGTTGGCAGAGAAAAGGAAAACCCATTTGGGCAGCCAACCTGTGGCAGGACATTGCTGATCGAATCGAGAGAATTCCAGTGAAAGTGAGACACATCGATACTCACATTCCTAAGAGCAAAGCTACTGAGGAACAGCAACACAACCATCAGGCAGATCTAGCTGCAAGAGTTTCTCAAGTAGACATGGACTCTAATCTTGATCTTGACTGGAAACACCGAGGTGAGATATTCTTAGCTCGGTGGGCTCACGATTCGTCAGGACATCAAGGCAGAGATGCAACATACCAATGGGCTCGTGACAGATCCATAGACATTTCCATGGATGCTATCACACAAGTCATCCATGACTGTGACATTTGTGCTGCTATTAAGCAGGCAAAACGACTTAAGCCCTTGTGGTATGGTGACAGATGGTCCAAGTACAAGTATGGTGAAGCTTGGCAGATTGACTACATCACTCTACCACGTTCTCGTTCTGGTAAGCAATACGTGCTTACTATGGTAGAGGCAAACACTGGATGGTTGGAAACTTATCCAGTTCCACATGCAACTGCACGCAACACCATTCTCGGTCTGGAGAGACAGATACTGTGGAGACACGGAACTCCAGAGAGGATTGAGTCAGACAACGGAACTCATTTTAAGAACAACCTTGTAAAGAACTGGGCAAAAGAGCACGGTATTGAGTGGATATTCCACATTCCCCTACTATGCACCAGCTTCAGGGAAGATTGAACGCTACAACGGTTTGTTGAAGACCACTCTTAAAGCCATGGGGGGTGGATCTTTGAAAAACTGGGAAAAACATTTAGCACAAGCAACCTGGCTGGTAAATAGTAGAGGTTCAGTGAACCGAGCTGGACCTGCACATTCAGATTTGCTACGGAAAGTAGAAGGTGATAGAGTTCCTGTTGTTAGAGAAAAGAATCTGTTAGGTAAAACTGTTTGGGTATTTTCACCCTCCAGAGAGGCTAAACCTGTCCGAGGGGTGGTTTCAGCTGAAGGTCCGGGTCACACTTATTGGGTAATGCAAGAGAATGGTGAAATTCAGTGTATTCCACAAAGAAATTTAACTTTAGCTGAAAGAGGTTAACTTTGAACTGTTGTACAGCTACATCGCGCCCAAAAGAAGAATCAACGAGGAATCTACGGTGCACGAACCCTGAGATCCCTGAGAGCCCTGAGTCAACTAAGAGACCCTGAAATTTCCCTGTTTCCCTTTTCTTTGCTTCTTCGGCGAAGAAATGAACTGTTTTCCACTTTTCTCACTTTCTGATTTTCTTGGACTTTTGAATCATCTACATCTGAGCATAGCCGGAATGGACTATGAACTCTATTCACGAACTGTAAATATCATCTTGGATTGGATGGACAGTATAAACAGCCAATGAAAATTGTTTAGAAGGGGTGGATTGTGCCCGGTTGACGCTGTCCCCTTAAGAAAGGGAGTATGGTGGACGGAAGTTGGTAAACGGAAGGAAGAGTCTAAACTAATTTTCATTGGTCAAGTGGGAGGAAGCACTATCTGGCCTGAGAGTGAAGTGGGCATTCCCAGCACTTCTCTGTCACTCTTGCTTCCGCTTCTCCAGGTTGCAGGAACTCTTCTCTGTGCTGGGCTTTCTGCCAAGGCCTCGGCCTTGAGGATAAGATAACCAGGTCTATATTAACTGCTTTCAATTAACACAAACTGCTTTTAACTTCTCTCTTTCTTCTTTCTCCCTCTTTTCCGAACTATTCTGGGGAAAGGGGGGAAGAGAGGGGAGAGCGGAGGTGGGGAACTCCCTCGGCCGAGGGGGGTTACTCTCATTTCTGTGTTACTCTGTTGTATATCTTTGTATATATTGTAGATATTGTAAATTTGTAAATATTCCCCTGCAAAATCCTACACTGCTTTGTAAATATAGCTCCACTGCTTTGCTAATTCGGCTGGTGAGTTTTTTTTTCCTTTCCCTTCAATTTTTTTTTTCCCTTTTACCTTACAAGGGGGAAGGGAAGAGGCTTCTCGGCCTTACCCTTTCACCCACCACAAGTCCTCATGGTCAAAAAGTCACAGCTAATTCCTCCTCCTGTTTTCAGCCCTTCTGTTTAATTTGTAGTCCTATCATTGATCCAAGGCCCACTCTGAAACCTTCCAAAGTCAGAGAAACTGGGAAAGGTCTTCAGCATCGTATAATCTCTCAACAACTCTCCACTTATTAGTCTCAGGTTACAGGCAGCACTGGAGAAGGTAGATTCCATAGAAAAAGGGGTTGGAGTGGAAGGCATGTCCTGTGGGAAAAGCCCAAATCCTGGAAGGAAATTATGTCAAGGGTCTCAGCTGGCACTTCATCATGTTTCTGTCTGAAGATGAATAATTTGCTGTTACAAGCAAGTTCTAAGATGTTTAAATGAAGTGGAGGAAGGACAGCAATATTCGCCACATTTTCAGTCTGCAAAAGGCATTTTTTAAATATTCTTGATAATTTCTGCTTTACTTCTCAACTAGAAAGCATAGTATTCTGGCTTACATGTCCCTTGGGGGCCACATTCACCTCCCAGTTCTGCTGGGCAACTCTGGCCAAGCTATTTCAGATAAGGAGTTAATGGATTTGCATTCACATCTTTCATCTGCTTGTCTCCTGGTATCGTTATTCCCCAAACTTCACTAGCCCATGGGCTACACATAGGTAACAGAGAAGTGTGGCTAGCAGGTCGAGGGAGGTGATCCTCCCCCTCTACTCAGCCCTGGTGAGACCCCACCTGGAGTACTGTGTCCAGTTCTGGAGCCCCTATTACAAGAGGGATGTGGAGGTGCTGGAACGTGTCCAGAGAAGGGCCACAAGGATGATCAGAGGGCTGGAGCACCTCTCCTATGAGAGCAGACTGAAGGAGTTGGGGCTGTTCAGTCTGCAGAAGAGAAGGCTCCGAGGTGACCTAATTGTGGCCTTCCAGTATCTGAAGGGGGCCTACAGGAAGGCTGGGGAGGGACTTCTCAGGATGTCAGGTAGTGATAGGACTAGGGGGAATGGAATGAAGCTGGAGGTGGGGAGATTCAGGCTGGATGTGAGGAGGAGGTTCTTCACCATGAGAGTGGTGAGACCCTGGAATGGGTTGTCCAGGGAGGTGGTCGAGGCCCCGTCCCTGGAGGTGTTTAAGAGCAGGCTGGATGAGGCTCTGTCCAGCCTGATCTAGTGTGGGGTTTCCCTGCCCATGGCAGGGGGGTTGGAACTAGATGATCCTTGTGGTCCCTTCCAACCCTGAATGAAACTATGAAACTATGAAACTATGAAACAGGTTTTCCAGACGACATCATTCTTTGCTCTCCATGTGATCCTCAGTTTAACTTCTGAATTTTCTGTATGTAGCATTATCATAGGATCCCACAATCTGTGGGCTAGTGTGGTCAGTGTGATGACATTTCACTGCAGGAACTGTTGATGTTATGGTGGACAACAAAAACCTTGGGGCCAGGTACTTGGCAAAGCTCTAGTGTGATGCCATCTGTATTAATGATTCTTATTTTTCTGGGAATTCTTCATGCTATAGAGAGAAAAACAAGCCTTAAACACCTTAAACTGCCTAAATCCTGATGCAAAATGGGATTTAAGGCATATATCTCCTAGAATTTCTAACCAGCTTATTTAAACAGCTTCTTGCATGTTGTGATGGCCATTCTCGGTTTGATGCTGAGGCAAGTACCTACCCCTTATTATACAATCCAAATGCCAAAGATGCCATGTTCCACCACTCTTGGTAACAAAATTCCATTATCTATCTGCTAAATAGAATAGAATTAACCAGGTTAATTCTCACAGGTTAAACAGGTTAACCAGTGAGATCATCGAGTCCAACCTATCATCCAACACTAACTAATCAACTAAACCATGGCACCAAGCACCCCATCCAGTCTCCTCCTAAACACCTCCAGTGATGGTGACTCCACCACCTCCCTGGGCAGCCCATTCCAATGGCCAATCACTCTTTCTGTGAAGAATTTCTTCCTATCATCCAGCCTATACCTCCCCTGGTGCAGCTTGAGACTGTGTCCTCTTGTTCTGGTGCTGGTTGCCTGGGAGAAGAGACCAGCCCCCACCTGGCTACAACCTCCCTTCAGGTAGTTGTAGACAGCAATAAGGTCTGCCCTGCACCTCCTCTTCTCCAGGCTAGGCAACCCCAGCTCCCTCAGCCTCTCCTCATAGGGCTTGTGCTGCAAACCCCTCCCCAGCTTTGTTGCCCTTCTCTGGACACGCTCCAGCAAGTCAACATCTTTCCTAAACTGAGGGGCCCAGAACTGGACACAGGACTCAAGGTGTGGCCTAACCAGTGCTGAGTACAGGGGAAGAATGACCTCCCTGCTCCTGCTGGCCACACTGTTCCTGAACATAATTCTATGTCTGAAGTATAAGATATTTCCTTTCCTAATAGTGTCAGTAGATAAATATGCTACTGATGTGAGGCAGTTGGATGCAATTATAACAAGAACCAGGAGAGGGATAAACAATATCCATGTACATTGTGTCTCTTGACACAATACTTTGTCCCTCTGCAGAGCTCATCTGTATACTGACCACGTGATATCCTGACCTGCCATAGAGAGATATGGGGCACAGTGTGCCTGTTATGCAGTACCTGCAGTACTATTCTATAGTAATATTCACCTGAGCAGAGTCTTTATTCCAAGACCTAATTTTATTTGAAACTGATGGCATTGTGAACTTTACTATCATAGCTTGCTCCAAATGCACCTATGTGGGATCTATACCGGAGGGTGAAATGCTGATCTGAGATACTGCACTGGTCCATATAGAATAGAATAGAATAGAATAGAATAGAATAGAATAGAATAGAATAGAATAGAATAGAATAAACCAGGTTGGAAGAGACCTTCAAGATCATCGCGTCCAACCTATCACCCAACACCACCTAATCAACTAACCCATGTAACCAAGCACCCTGTCAAGTCTCCTCCTGAACACCTCCAGTGACGGCGACTCCACCACCTCCCCGGGCAGTCCATTCCAATGGGCAATCACTCTCTCTGTGTAAAACTTCCTCCTGACCTCCAGCCTGAACTTCCCCTGGCGCAGCCTGAGACTGTGTCCTCTTGTTCTGGTGCTGGCTGCCTGGGAGAAGAGACCAACCTCTGCCTGTTTACAACCCCCCTTCAGGTAGTTGTAGAGAGTAATGAGGTCACCCCTGAGTCTCCTCCTCTCCAGGCTAAGCAGCCCCAGCTCCCTCAGCCTCTCCTCATAGGGCTTCTGTTCCAAACCCCTCACCAACTTTGTTGCCCTTCTCTGGACTCATTCCAGCAAGTCAACATCCTTCCTAAACTGAGGGGCCCAGAACTGGACACAGGACTCGAGGTGTGGCCTAACCAGTGCAGTGTACAGGGGCAGAATGACCTCCCTGCTCCTGCTGGCCACACTGTTCTGTTCTGTAGTACCAGTAAAACTGGTAGTATTGATTGTAGAACTGCACCAGATCTGCACAATATATAAACCATAGTGTGACCGTTTGAGGCTGTCCCTTTAAGGAAGGGGACATTGGGGTTGAATGTTTGTAAATGAAAGACGGATCTAAACTAATTTCATTGGTAGATTGGGAGAAATAACCTTTTGAACTGGGAGTACAGCAGTTTTCTGGTCAGTCCTGCGCTTTCCTTCTTCCCCTTTGCAGCTCACAGCTTTCTGGGCTTTTGGCCAGACTTGACCTTGAAGCTGATGAAAGTGTGAGGCCTCTACTAACAAATTCTGCTTAAATTAACAGTTTCTCTTTTTCTCTCTTTCTAACCCTCTCTGGGGAAAGGGGGAGAGAAGGAGGAGCAGGGGTGGGGAACCTCCCCTCAGTAGAGGAGGGAACCCTCATTTCTGTGTGACTTTGTTGTATATTGCTGTATATATTGTAAATACTGTAAATTCTGTATATATTTCCCTGTGTTCCCTAAACTGCTTTGTAAATATACAGCACATACTCCTTTGCTAATCTGGCTGTGTTTTTTTTTCTTTTTTTTTTTTTTTCCTTTCAATTTTCTTCCCTTTACTTACGGGGAGGGGGGGGAAGAGGGCTTTGCGGCCTTCCCCCCAACCCTACAACACATAGTATAATCTGCCTTCTCACAGGACCAATTAGATTACTTGTAGTACTATGGTGATGTGCTTGTGCAGTTTACACAGCAAGAAATGGCTTGTCTGGTCTTAGTGAGGACTGGCTGAAGAGGGCTTAGTGTTATGTGAAGCCATCAGCAGACATTACTTACTGCGTGTCCCTTGGGGCTTGGCCATGTAATACATTCATTACATGGCTCTGTGTGGATGCACACTGCAAGAGTCTGGAAATAATTCTTTGAAAGATTGGACCTTAAAAGCAGAGCATCTCCTGCAGCCACAGTACCACCATGGCCCAAATAACAGCCTGAAGTCACACAAAAGTTTTAGAGCCCTGAGCAGAGGACTGCTGTGTGTGACTATCCTGAATGGACGAAAAGCCTCAAAATTACTCTGAATCAGACAATGAGGCAGAAGTTAGTAGATCTGGTTCTTTAGGCTTGCCTGAACATGTCTCAGAGCCAGAATGAGCCAGGTGGGCGTGCTTTTGGCCACATTTGGAAAGAAGGCTTTCTATAGGTTGCAATACCAGGGTTTTAGCCCTAGATCTGTGTTGCTACTGGCCATTATTGCCTCAGGAAATTTATAAGTATCAGCCCAAAGAGCCAGAGCGTCATCTTGCAATTGTCCACGCTCTGGAAGGAACCACAAGCTTTGCTTGGAAGCTGAACTGTGTTTCAGTTTACCCAGACAAGACAGCAAGGACCCCTCGCTATTTTCAGCGTTGTAAAGCCCAGAGGACAGACACGTGTCTTGCCGGGCCGAGAGACAAAACCCCAGAGGAGCTGAGTCCCCGGGACAGTGATACTGTGATACTGAGAAAGGAGCGAGCGCTGCTACAAAAGGATTACAGCTGAGAAATCTCCTCTCTACAAAGCTTTCAGCTACAAATCCTTTGGGAACAAATCCTGCCTCAGTAATAAGCTGCAGACACCAACAGAAAGTAAAACAGTGCTCCTGCAGCTTCCACGTGGTCAACGTCATTTTGGTTTGTCTAGATCTTAACGTGTGCCACGAGGTAACAGGATCAGTGAGCACGTGGCTGAAGAGAGAGGAGGCAGCTTGAGGAGCGCAGCTCTGGGAGTTTCGCTTTTGGCTTTACTTCCCTTGCTTTTCAGGCGGTAAGGGGCTGGTGGCTCGGGGCTTCCCAAAGAGAGGAGGAGGGGCAGGGGGCTCGGATTGCCTACCTGCCGGAGGGCAGTGACTTAGCTGGGGGAGGGGTTGCCGCAGAGACCGCGTGCAAACCAAACAGAACCCAGCGCGTGGCTGAAGAGAGAGGAGGCAGCTTGAGGAGCGCAGCTCAGCCTTCTTACTGACAGGGGGAAAAAAAAAAAAAAGGAAAAAAAAAACCACCATGGGTGGAGAGGGTGGTTACTGCAAGATGGTCACCACTAGAGCAAAGGCTAACAGAAGGACAGTGGGCACCCAGAGACCACACACAAGCATGCAGATGTTCAGGTAGGTGGCTGCAGTGAGTGCTGGAGCCTGGCACTCGATATGGAGAATGGAGGGAGCAGCTCCTGTGTCAGCTGTGAGCAGGTCAGTGATCTGATGAGCATGGTGGTCAAACTAAAAGAAGAGGTGGAAAGGCTAAGAGCTAGAAGAGATGGCGAGCAGAAAATTGACGATTCCCATAATGTAATCTCTTCTAAACCAGAACAGGGGGTAACACTTAGTGGAACAGGGAGTTTGATACCTTCCCAGCAGCAAGCCTCTCAACCTCCCTGTAGTAACCCACATGAGCAGGGCCAATGGGAACAGGTCTCTGCCCAATGGAAGAAATGCAAATGAAGGAAGTCTGCTCCTGTGAGCAGCACGCTGCCTCCAGTGCAGTTACAGAACAGGCATGAGGCTCTGCAGGAGGAACAGGTCATTGGTAAGGTCGAGGACTCAAGAAGGTCAGAAGCTGCACCAATGACAGGTTGCCTCAGGCCAGCCATCAAAACTTACCCAGAAAAGAAACCTCGTAGGGTCATCGTTATAGGAGACTCCCTACTGAGGGCAACAGAGGGCCCAATATGCAGACCAGACCCATTTCATAGAGAGGTCAGCTGCCTCCCTGGTGCCCAAGTAAAAGACATTGTAGATAGAATTCCCAAAATCGTGAGTCCTTCAGACTACTACCCACTGCTGGTCTTTCAGGTGGGCAGTGATGATGTAACAATGAGAGGCTCACAATCTATTAAAAAAGACTTCAGAACCTTAGGGCAAATGCTAAAGGGGTCAGGGGCTCAAGTCGTGTTCTCTGCCATCCCTCTAACGTCAGCAATGGATGAGGAAACACTGAGGAAGGGCCGACAGATCAATTCATGGCTCAGGGGCTGGTGCCATCGACAGGGCTTTGGGTTCCACAATCATGGATTGGCTTTCAAGGCACCTGAGCTGAGAACAACTTATGGGACACACTTGTCCCAGAGGGGGATAAGAATCCTGGGGCAGGAATTAGCAGGGCTCATTGATAGGGCTTTAAACTAGATTTGAAGGGGGAAGGGGTTAATAGTCTCCTGCTGGCCGGTGACAAACAGAGGGGCAGCTCACCAGCAGTAGAGAGAAGGAGAGCTGGTAAGGGCTCTCAACTTGCTGCCCTGAGGCAAGCCACGAATGATCCACCAGGACATTCTGTGGAAACTGAAGGGATTTGGCACAAGAGGAGGACAGGGCCAGCCCAGCTGAAGTGCTTCTATGCGAATGCATGCAGCTTGGGCAACAAACAGGATGAGTTAAGGGCCACTGTGCTGCTGGGATGCCACGACATAGTGGCTGTTACTGAAACTTGGTGGGATGAGTCCCATGACTGGGATGTAGGGATAGATGGGTATAAACTCTTTAGGAAGGATAGGCAGGGAAGGAGAGGAGGAGGTGTT
Source organism: Melanerpes aurifrons (assembly GCA_011125475.1). Classification (NCBI taxonomy): domain Eukaryota; kingdom Metazoa; phylum Chordata; class Aves; order Piciformes; family Picidae; genus Melanerpes; species Melanerpes aurifrons. The sequence continues at coordinate 739,223 of WWNC01000156.1, forward strand.
GCCCTCTATGTCAATAGCCAGTTGGAATCAGTGGAGCTCCACCTGGGGAGGGATGATGAGCTGGTTGAGAGTGTATGGGTTAAAATTAAAGGCAGGACAGGGGAAGGAGATATTACTGTGGGGGTCTCCTACAGGCCACCTGACCAGCAGATCCAAGCAGATGAGGCCCTCCACAGGCAAATAGAAGCGGCTTCCAGGTCACAAGCCCTGGTCCTCATGGGTGATTTCAACCACCCGGACATCTGCTGGAGGGACAACACAGCAAGGCACCAGCAATCCAGGATGTTCCTGGACTGCATAGAAGACAACTTCCTCCTCCAAATGGTAGAGGAACCCACAAGAAAAGGTGCAAAGGACCTTGTTCGCACCAACAGGGAAGGGCTGGTAAGCAATGTGAGGCTCATAGACGGCCTTGGCTGCAGTGACCATGAAGCAGTTGAATTTAATATCCTCAGGGCAATCAGGAGGAAGTATTCCAAGCTTACGACCCTAGACTTTAGGCGTGCAGATTTTGATCGCTTCAGGGATCTGCTAGCCAAAGTGTCGTGGGACAAAGCCCTGGAGGGAAGAGGGACCCAGGACAGCTGGTCAGTATTTAAGGACCACCTCCTCTGTGTCCAGGAGCTCTGTGTACCAACAAAGAGAAAAGCAGGTAAGAATGCTAGGAGGCCTGTCTGGATGGGCAAGGAGCTACTGGACACGCGATTACTTAAAAGGAAACTCTACAGGAAGTGGAGAGAAGGACAGGTAGAACAGGGGGAATATAAGGAAGCAGCCCGAGCAGCAAGAGTCCTGGTTAGGAAAGCCAGAGCAGAGTTTGAATTGAATCTAGCCAGGGAGATTAAAGGGAACACTAAGAACTTTTACAGGTATATTAATGGGAAGAAGAAGACTAGGGGAGGTGTGGGCCCCCTCAGAAAGGAAAATGGTGACATGGTCACAAGTGATGAGGAAAAGGCTGAGGTACTTAATAACTTCTTTACCTCAGTCTTCACTGCAAGGGCCTCTAGCCACACTCCTGATGTTATGGAAGACAAAGCCAGGGATGGGGAGGAAGAACTGCCCATTGTAAGTGCAGATCAGGTTCTGATCATCTGAAGAACCTGAAAGTGTTCAAGTCCATGGGACCCGACAGGATACACCCACGGGTACTGAGAGAACTGGCAGATGAGGTTGCTGAACCCCTCTCTATTATATTTCAAAAGTCATGGCAATCTGGTGAAGTCTCCACGGACTGGAAAAGGGGAAACATTGCCCCCATCTTCAAAAAGGGTAAGAAGAAGGAACCAGGGAACTGCAGGCCAGTCAGTCTCACCTCTGTGCCTGGAAAGATCATGGAGCAGATCCTCCTGGAGTCACTACTCACTCAAAAGAATAGTGAAGAGGTGATTGGGAACAGTCAGCATGGCTTTGCCAAGGGCAAATCCTGCCTGACCAACCTGGTGGCCTTCTATGAGCAGGTGACAAAATTAATAGATGAGGGGCGAGCAACTGATGTCGTCTACCTGGACCTGAGCAAAGCCTTCGACACTGTCCCGCACCACATCCTGGTCTCCAGGCTGGTGACACATGGGTTTGATGGGTGGACCACTAGATGGATAAGGAACTGGCTTGATGGCCGCACCCAAAGAGTGGCTGTCAATGGGTCCATGTCCCAGTGGAGGCCAGTGAGAAGCGGAGTCCCTCAGGGATCAGTCCTGGGACCTGTCTTGTTCAACATCTTTGTGGGTGACATGGACAGTGGCATTGAGTGCACCCTCAGCAAGTTTGCTGATGACACCAAGCTGTGTGGTGCAGCAGACATGCTGGAGGGAAGGGAGGCCATCCAGAGGGACCTTGGCAGGCTGGAGAGGTGGGCACAAGCCAACCTCATGAAGTTCAATAAGAGCAAGTGCAGGGTCCTGCATCTGGGTCGAGGCAATCCCAGGCACAAATACAGGCTGGGCAGTGACTGGCTGGAAAGTAGCCCTGAGGAGAGAGACTTGGGGGTGCTGGTGGACAAAAAGCTCAACACGAGCTCTCAATGTGCACTTGCAGCCCGCAAGGCCAATCAGATCCTGGGCTGCATCAGGAGAAGTGTGGCTAGCAGGTCGAGGGAGGTGATCCTCCCCCTCTACTCAGCCCTGGTGAGACCCCACCTGGAGTACTGTGTCCAGTTCTGGAGCCCCTATTACAAGAGGGATGTGGAGGTGCTGGAACGTGTCCAGAGAAGGGCCACGAGGATGATCAGAGGGCTGGAGTGCCTCTCCTATGAGGACAGACTGAAGGAGTTGGGGCTGTTCAGTCTGCAGAAGAGAAGGGTCTGAGGTGACCTAATTGTGGCCTTCCAGTATCTGAAGGGGGCCTACAGGAAGGCTGGGGAAGGACTTCTCAGGATGTCAGGTAGTGATAGGACTAGGGGGAATGGAATGAAGCTAGAGGTGGGGAGATTCAGGCTGGATGTGAGGAGGAGGTTCTTCACCATGAGAGTGGTGAGACCCTGGAATGGGTTGTCCAGGGAGGTGGTCGAGGCCCTGTCCCTGGGGGTGTTTAAGAGCAGGCTGGATGAGGCTCTGTCTAGCCTGATCTAGTGTGGGGTGTCCCTGCCCATGGCAGGGGGGTTGGAACTAGATGATCCTTGTGGTCCCTTCCAACCCTGAATGAAACTATGAAACTATGAAACTATGAAATTACAATATCTGATTTTTATAAGCATCTATTGAAGGTCTGTTGCCTTAGGGAATTCTAGAGTTCCCCCGTTCCCCCTTTCCCCCCCCCGTTGTGGGCAATCGCCGACTTCATTGCTGAGGTTGCTTTTCTTTACAGTTTAAAGTGCTGTTTGTTGTTTCTAGATTTTTGTACATGGGGTTGGTTTAGGCTGGGTGCTGGCCTGGATGCCACTGCAGAGACCACACCTGGGAGGTCCCAAGGGGTGGGCCCAGCCCAGGGGGTGGTCACAGGAAACCAGGTATTCCATTTCCCATAATGCCCTGCTCCCCTATAAAATGTCCATGCGGGGTCTTCACTTCCTCTTTCATCCCCAGCTGCTGCCTAGGTAAAATGGGGTAGCTGCCTCCCTTGGGCCTGCCCAGTCCCAAGGCTGGGTTGGGGGGGGGGGCAGAAAGAGCCCTGGGGGGTTTGGGTGTACCCCCAGGTAGGGATGGGACGTTCTTGGGCATGTTGTGGGATTTCTCTTTTGTCACGGTGCTTGTGGTTCTCTGTAAAGCTTTCATTGTTGGTTTTTTTTTTTATTGTTTTTCTATTTAAACTTTCCATTACTTTTGCAATCTGTTTGTCTGAGTCCTTATTTCTGCCTGTGGTGGGGAGGGGGTCTGCCCCTACCCATTACAGTACATATTGTTTAAATTGTTACTTGTTCCTGCTGGTGAGGTATCTGTTCCACAACCGAACCCCTCGAATCTGTAAATAGGTTTTGATTAGTGGTTTTTTGTGGGATTTTTTTTTTGTGATTAATAAAATTATTAATTTTTTTTTATTAATTGCTCCACTTATTGAACATTAATATATCCTTTTTATAGACCACAACAGTGACCTAATGGAGTCCATCTGGGTGATTCAAAATGCAGCTCACAAAATGCAGCAAAGTACAGCTGACAGCTTAAAGGTATTTAAAGGATTTTGGCACCCATGCCTCATAAAGCACTCTTTTAATTATCCTTGTATGATCCAGAAACATATTATAGTGGCCATAGATACAAATACATTGTGTTTAATGGAAGGGAAGTGAAACTCGAGAATTATTTAATTGAGTAATAACGTGTTAAATTTGGTTTCATGCAGACCTAATTATTTTGTGTTTCTTAGCCATCATCCAGAATCTAACAGAATTAGGCATAAAAAAGGCATATTCTGTTATGTTTGGAATTTTATGAATTAAGTGATAGGAGTACATCAACCCCAAAGCCCCCAGCCTTGTACATAAGAGAAAACCAGTGCAGCAGACTTGACACATTGGTTCCATTATCATCAATGGGATTGTTGGGCAAATACACCTATTTTGGCACTTTTCCTACAACCCTGAAGGAAGAAAAAACAAACCATAGAGATCCTCCCTCAACAGACAGCATGGTAAGCCTGGATGTATAATCCAGACAACCATTTCATGATGCTTAAAACATTAAGAAACTAATCCATCTTTTTGATGCACTAAGGAATTGCTAGAGGAATTGTCTAGTGGTTAGATCAGGAAACTGTGAGTCAAGGCACCAGTTCCCCCCTTTGTCAGTGAATCATTTCTTCTATTTCAAGTCCCACAAAACACCCAGACAGACTCTGTCCACAAGAGAAATAAACTCTTTACCAGATTCAATCCCCATGTAGCTCCCACAATACTGCTTGTGGTAGGAGCTCTAACATGTTAGGGTTGAAAAGTTTTAAATGTGAAAAGAGAGAGATGTCTTGTCCTGCATGTGAATTTTCCTTCTGCAGGTTTCATAGAGTTCAGATCTCTGTTATCAGCTGCCCTGTGATAGCACATAGAAGCAGCAATCTCAGTACAGTCCTCATTTTCATAGATGTCATAGAGGAGCAGAGAAAAATACTTCTACTGTGCTAAAAAGCATGCCATTTATATTTGTAACATTTAAGGACTGGGCTATCCACCTGGTGACTTTCTTGCAGTTAGAGGTAGCTGTATTCATTGAGCGATTCAACCCACAAATTTCACATCTTTTCCTTGGGATAAGATGAATTGTTTTCTGGAGTTGTCTGTCTCCACTGTTCATAGATGAAAATGTCAATTTTACTTCTATCTTTTTGCCTCAGTTCAGTGCTTTAATGGGTCCTTCAGTCATGCTGTAGGCATCAGACCACGTTTGGCACCAGAATTGTGCTTGCCACTGTACTGTGCTTTCAACAGTCTCAGTTGCCGCTGCTGGTTTTGCAGTTGCCACACATTTCCTGAGCCCCACCACCACCACTGTACTCCCAAGAACTGCTGCTGCTCTTTGGCTCAGTAGTGTTTGCCCAGGAACCAGCATTTTCCCAGAGGCAGTCTGCATCGGGCAAACATAGAATCATAGAATGGCAGGGGTTGGAAGGGACCCCTGGAGATCGTTGAGTCCAACCCCCTCTGCCAAAGCAGGATCACCTAGGGCAGGTCACACAGGAATGCACCCAGACTGTTTCTCTCCACAGAGGAACAGTGCAACGTTTTACTGTACAACACAGTGATTGGTCATCCTCTCCCACTGCTAATCAAGCTAACAAAACTATGTGCTCTCAGAGATAACAAGGATTAAAGGTTTTGCGGTTATTTCCCACAGGGATTCCAGGCATTCCCATATTTGCAGTAATTCCAGAAGTTTACATCCCAGTTGCCTACACAGGGAAAGAAGTTATCTTGAACATTCAGAGAAACACAAGTACTGAGTCAAAGAACTCTGCAGAAATGTCTTGAATATTTGAGATTTTTCCTCCAAAAATATCTGTCTGACACAAGAGGAGATTAATCTCACCTAGCTGCAGCCTTCTAAAAGTTGGACTGGTGAGCAGGAACACTTGGTAATTAATTGAGGCAGAGGAGCAATTTTAAACAATGGAAGCATGAAAGAAATAATGCTTTAAACAAGGGGATCACAATGGTCTATTCTTTTCTTCTGCTGTTTGTCTTAAAAGCAATTAGAACTGCAACTTCCTCACTGAAAAAAGTAGTTTTCAGTTTCAGTTGTCTGTACAAATTTTGTTTGCATTTGCCTGATAACCTTCCAGTTGGTATGGGCTTTTCTACTTAGCTGTCATGAGAGGTCGTTGTGGTTCAGGTATGTGGAGGTAGGTGCCTGTATTGTAGATCTTTACCTCTGATCTAGTTATTTTAAGCTCTGCTTGCAAACACTTCTACTGAATGGCATTTCTTATTCTGAGGTAAAGCAGGCCTAATAAATAGTAACCCAGAAATACTTATTTATCTTCATTAATAATGACAAAACCCTGGGGTCACTAGGTCTGGTGTTTGCAAATGTGCAAAGTTAGGTGGGATAAATCTCATGCAGCAAGCTTGATACTTTAAGCTCCTGTTCAGCAAAGCACTTACTGACAGCATAAAATGAAGCCTGAGCTTAAATGCTTTGCTGGACTGAAGTCTCAATTACTTAAGGAATGAGAAGACAGTCATGGGGGATCATAGCAGTTAGATTTGCAGGAGGTTTGTATTGGATTTCCACCATGCAGTCCTACATACCATTCTAGTCCCCTACAGAAAAAAAGACTTCTTCCTTCAGTTTCCTCCTCCAAATATACTCATTTCAAATCCAGCACCCTCCAAGTCACACCTATGGTGTAACTCAGAATTGGGGCAACAAGGAAAAAGCACTGCAGAGTGCTGGGATTTGCATCTCTTTCCCACTGGCTCTTATCCTTTATTTTCATTTCTACAGCATTTAGCACCAAATTCCTCACCACTTGGCTGAAAATTTACTTGAGAGTGGCAAGACTGCAGAAATATATGTTGGTGGGATGAGTGATCTTTGTGTAATTTTGGGCTTGATTTGCAAACTACTAGGAGTAGGTGGCCAGACTGAAAGCCTGGCTTCACTGGACATGTTTGCACTAGCAAATTCCATGCTTGCAGGGTGCAGATCCAAGCATAGGTGCTAGTACCCGTGTTGTGGTGTTGGCCTGGGTTGCTGTGCCATCCCACATGGCACCTGGGTGCAACCAGCCCAAAACATCCTCTGTGTCCTGTCAGCTCTTCTTGGCTACCAGGAGAACCTGCCTACATAACTTGAAGTTATGTTAATTACTTTTTATAGTCATCTTGCACCTTGGAGACAGAGAACTAATCATCACTTTTATGTAGAAATAAACTACTACAGCCACCTCCTGAACTTGGCCAAGGCTTTTGGGTGCAAATAACAACTAATCGCAGTGATTTATTATTGTTGTGCTCAGGATGTAAAGACATTAGAGGACATATTAAAAAAGTCGAATTGACATGCTTGCTTTACACGTGCCATCACTGTGCTACTTGAAAAGTAGAGAAATGAAGTCATTAAATTGAGATTAGCCATCAGCAAGAATTGCTGCACTCTGAGGATGTACAGAGTGCAGACTAAGTGGAAAATGATAATTGTAAAAAATACAGGGACACCAATGTGACACTTTTTACCCTATTACCACCATCCAGTCTCTGTAATCCCTAGTGGCAAATAAAGCCAATGGAGATGCAATCCCAAGTACTGAGCAACACTGGTATTGACAATCACAGACAGCTCAATTCCACTCCTTATTCCACACGATAAGTTGACTACTTAATAAACCAAATAAGTCCATTAAACCCAATGGAAGCAACACAAATGTCAGTATCACAGTATCACAGTATAACTTAGGTTGGAAAGGACCTCGAGGATCATCGAGTCCAACCTATCAACACAGACCCCATGACTAGACCATGGCACCAAGTGCCACGTCCAATCTCCTCTTCAACGCCTCCAGGGATGGTGACTCAACCACCTCCCTGGGCAACCCGTTCCAATGACGAATGACTCGCTCGGTGAAGAACTTCCTCCTCACCTCGAGTCTAAACCTCTCCTGGCGCAGCTTGAGACTGTGTCCCCTTGTTCTGGTGCTGGTTGCCTGGGAGAAGAGACCAACCCCTTCCCGGCCACAACCACCCTTCAGGTAGTTGTAGAGGGCAATGAGGTCACCCGTGAGCCTCCTCTTCTCCAGGCTAAACAATCCCAGCTCCCTCAGCCTCTCCTCATAGGGCTTGTGTTCAAGGCCTCTCACCAGCCTTGTTGCCCTTCTCTGGACACGTTCAAGTGTCTCGATGTCCTTCTTAAACTGAGGGGCCCAGAACTGGACACAGTACTCAAGGTGCGGCCTAACCAATGCAGAGTACAGGGGCACAATGACCTCCCTGCTCCTGCTGGCCACACTATTCCTAATGCAGGCCAGGATGCCATTGGTCCTCTTGGCCACCTGGGCACACTGCTGGCTCATATTCAGGTGGCTGTCGATCAGCACCACCAGGTCCCTCTCTGTTTGGGAACTCTCCAGCCACTCCGACCCCAGCCTGTAGCTCTGCATGGGATTGTCGTGGCCAAAGTGCAGCACTCAGCACTTGGACTTGTTGAATGCCATCCCGTTGGACTCTGCCCATCTGTCCAGTCTGTCGAGGTCCCTCTGCAGAGCCTTTCTACCCTCTAACTGACTAACATCTGCCCCTAACTTTGTGTCATCTGCAAACTTGCTGATGACTGACTCGACCCCCTCATCCAGATCATCAATGAAGATGTTAAAGAGGACGGGGCCCAGCACTGATCCCTGGGGGACTCCACTAGTGACTGGCCACCAGCTGGATGTGGCACCATTCACCACCACTCTCTGGGCCCAGCCCTCCAGCCAGTTCCTAACCCAGTACAGAGTGTAGTGGTCCAATCCACGAGCTGACAGCTTATTCAGCAGTTTGCTGTGGGGGACGGTGTCAAAGGCCGTGCTGAAGTCCAGGTAGACCACATCCACAGGCCTCCCCACGTCCACCAGATGGGTCACCTGATCATAGAAGGAGATCAGGTTGGTCAGGCAGGGTCTGCCCTTCCTGAATCCATGTTGGCTGGACCTGAGCCCTTGGCCGTCCTTCAGGTGCACAGTTATTGCTGCCAGGATAATCTGCTCCATCACTTTCCCTGGCACTGAGGTCAGGCTGACCGGCCTGAAGTTACCAGGTTCCACCATCCAAACCTTCTTATGGGTGGGGACCACATTGGCCAGTTTCCAGTCATCTGGGACCTCACCGGTGAGCCAGGACTGGAGGAAAATGATGGAGAGCGGCTTGGCCAGCTCATCTGCCAGCTCTCTCAGCACCCTAGGATGGATCCCATCCGGTCCCATGGACTTGTGAGTGTGCAAGTGGCTCAGCAGGTCCCGAACTAATTCCTCATGGATTTCCGGGGCATTACACCGCTCCCCGACCCCATCGCCCAGCTCAGGAGGCCACTCGTCCTGAACTCCTGTCTTGCTGTTAAAAATTGAGACGAAGAAGGCGTTCAGGACCTCAGCCTTTTCCTCATCTTCAGTCACTGTGTTCCCCTCCAGGTCCAATAGGGAGTGCAGGTTCTTCCTGCCCTTCTTCTTCTTGTTATTATGTTTATAAAAATGCTTTTTATTGTCTTTGACAGAGGTGGTCAGCTTCAGTTCCAGCTGGGCCTTTGCCCCCCTAATTTTATTCCTACATAATCTAACAACTTCCTTGAATTTACCTTGAGAAGCCTTCCCCTCCTTCCAAAGGTGATACAGCCTCTTTTTCCCCCTTAAATCCTCCAGGAGCTGCTTGCTCATCCAGGCCGGTCGCCTGCTGCTTTTCTACCCTTCATCCGAGTGATGAACATGGTGCAACGTTTGAGGTGGTTGTTTTTTTGGTTTTGTTTTCTTTTTTTGTGCAACCAGCCGATAGGCTAGCTAGCGATCCAAAATGGCGCTGCGCGCACAGCCCGGGCGGTATTTAAAAGTGCCGCGGCTGTTGTCAGGCTCCCGTACCCGAGCACAATCCTGCCGGCTCCTCTCCCTACCAGGAGTCCTCCCGACCCGCAAAACCCCGAAAGGAAGGCAAAAAAACCCCAAGAGGAACTCACAGTTCAAGCGGAGTGGTTCCAAATGAGTGGTCCCGATCGGCTAGTGAACCAAAATGGTGCGCCATTCAGAATTTGGTGAAGTCAATGGCATCCTGGCCTGCATTAGGAACAGTGTGGCCAGCAGGAGCAGGGAGGTCATTCTGCCCCTGTACTCAGCACTGGTTAGGCCACACCTCGAGTCCTGTGTCCAGTTCTGGGCCCCTCAGCTTAGGAAAATGTTGACTTGCTGGAGCATGTCCAGAGCACCAGAACAAGAGGACACAGTCTCAAGCTGCACCAGGGGAGGTTTAGGCTGGATGATAGGAAGAAATTCTTCACAGAAAGAGTGATTGGCCATTGGAATGGGCTGCCCAGGGAGGTGGTGGAGTCACCATCACTGGAGGTGTTTAGGAGGAGACTGGATGGGGTGCTTGGTGCCATGGTTTAGTTGATTAGTTAGTGTTGGATGATAGGTTGGACTCGATGATCTCGAATGTCTCTTCCAACCTAGTTAATTCTGTTCTGTTCTGTTCTGTTCTGTTCTGTTCTGTTCTGTTCTATTCTATTCTATTCTATTCTAAGTCCAGTGACTGTCATTGCCATGGGCCAGGTGATTACGCTAAGGCATGAGGGATGCTGAGGTCAGCACTACTTGAAATAATTTGCAGTTTTCTGGGATAAAGTACTTGATGTTTCTGACGTAGTTTGGGCTGGGTGCCCTCTGCTACAGGGGTGTTTCCTGTGTCCAGAAGTCCAGCCCAGTGGGTGGACACAGGAAATTAGGTTATTTCCTACCATGATCCCTTGCACCACTATAAGTCTCACGGCGGGGTCTGGCACTTCCTCTTTCCTTCCCCTTTGCCACCCAGTAACTGGGGGAGAGATCTCCTGGCCATGGGCCTGGCTAGGCCTAAGGCCACGGGGGTGGGCAGTCTCAGATCTGGCCAGCTGAGACTAGCCTAGCAGTGGGGGGAAGGAGGAGCCCGGGGCTTTTGGTGCACCCTCAGGTGGGGATGGGATTTCTCTGGGTCTGTTTTGGGGTTCTTCTTGTCACTGTGTTTCTAGTTCTCTGCACGCACTCACTGTTTTCTATTGAAACTTTCCATCACTTTTGCAATCTGTTTGTCTGAGTCGTTCTTTCTGCGCGTGGTGGTGAGGGGGTTTGCCCCAACCCATTACAGTTTCTTTCCATAACTCCTCTCATCTGACTTCCATTTCCTTGTGTCAAGTGCTTATGCCATGTTTACAAATGAAAGTATGAGTCATAAAAAATACACTTTCACTTGTCTTCCTTTTGGTGTTTTCTATAAAATGAATGGTTGCAAATGTTGATGTGAAGCAATTCAAATAATTGCGTCTTTCACTCCATTAACACTGAACAGCTTTGGAAGATAATGAAGCATACTTAAGTTTCTGATTTACCTCTTGATGATACATTTAGGATTTCTAAATGTTAAAAAAAGAAAAATTAGCTTTTCCTTTCAACTAGTCCATGTATCAAGCTGTTATTATTAAATTTTTACACATTTAGCAATAAATGTTGTATTTTTATCTTTCATAGTTTCATAGTTTCATAGTTTCATTCAGGGTTGGAAGGGACCACAAGGATCATCTAGTTCCAACCCCCCTGCCATGGGCAGGGAAACCCCACACTAGATCAGGCTGGACAGAGCCTCATCCAGCCTGCTCTTAAACACCCCCAGGGACGGGGCCTCGACCACCTCCCTGGACAACCCATTCCAGGGTTTCACCACTCTCATGGTGAAGAACCTCCTCCTCACATCCAGCCTGAATCTCCCCACCTCCAACTTCATTTCATTCCCCCTAGTCCTATCACTACCTGAGATCCTGAGAAGTCCTTCCCCAGCCTTCCTGTAGGCCCCCTTCAGATACTGGAAGGCCACAATTAGGTCACCTCGGAGCCTTCTCTTCTGCAGACTGAACAGCCCCAACTCCTTCAGTCTGCTCTCATCAGGAGAGGTGCTCCAGCCCTCTGATCATCCTCGTGGCCCTTCTCTGGACACGTTCCAGCACCTCCACATCCCTCTTGTAATAGGGGCTCCAGAACTGGACACAGTACTCCAGATGGGGTCTCACCAGGGCTGAGTAGAGGGGGAGGATCACCTCCCTCGACCTGCTAGCCACACTTCTCCTGATGCAGCCCAGGATCTGATTTGCCTTGCGGGCTGCAAGTGCACATTGAGAGCTCATGTTGAGCTTTTGTCCACCAGTACCCCCAAGTCTCTCTCCTCAGGGCTACTTTCCAGCCAGTCACTGCCCAGCCTGTATTTGTGCCTGGGATTGCCTCGACCCAGATGCAGGACCCTGCACTTGCTCTTATTGAACTTCATGAGGTTGGCTTGTGCCCACCTCTCCAGCCTGTCAAGGTCCCTCTGGATGGCCTCCCTTCCTCCAGCGTGTCTGCTGCACCACACAGCTTGGTGTCATCAGCAAACTTGCTGAGGGTGCACTCAATGCCACTGTCCATGTCACCCACAAAGATGTTGAACAAGACAGGTCCCAGGACTGATCCCTGAGGGACTCCGCTTGTCACTGGCCTCCACTGGGACACGGACCCATTGACAGCCACTCTTTGGGTGCGGCCATCAAGCCAGTTCCTTATCCATCTAGTGGTCCACCCATCAAACCCATGTGTCACCAGTTTGGAGACCAGGATGTGGTGCGGGACAGCGTCGAAGGCTTTGCTCAGGTCCAGGTAAATGACATCAGTTGCTCGCCCCTCATCGATTAATGTTGTCACCTGCTCATAGAAGGCCACCAGGTTGGTCAGGCAGGATTTGCCCTTGGCAAAGCCATGCTGACTGTTCCCAATCACCTCTTCACTATTCTTTTGAGTGAGTAGTGACTCCAGGAGGATCTGCTCCATGATCTTTCCAGGCACAGAGGTGAGACTGACTGGCCTGTAGTTCCCTGGTTCCTCCTTCTTACCCTTTTTGAAGATGGGGCAATGTTTCCCCTTTTCCAGTCCGTGGGGACTTCACCAGATTGCCATGACTTTTGAAATATAATAGAGAGGGGTTTAGCAACCTCATCTGCCAGTTCTCTCAGTACCCGTGGGTGTATCCCGTCGGGTCCCATGGACTTGAACACTTTCAGGTTCTTCAGATGATCACGAACCTGATCTGCACTTACAATGGGCAGCTCTTCCTCCCCGTCCCTGGCTTTGACTTCCATAACGTCAGGAGTGTGGCTAGAGGCCCTTGCAGTGAAGACTGAGGTAAAGAAGTTATTAAGTACCTCAGCCTTTTCCTCATCACTTGTGACCATGTCACCATTTTCCTTTCTGAGGGGCCCACACCTTCCCTAGTCTTCTTCTTCCCATTAATATACCTGTAAAAGTTCTTAGTGTTCCTCTAATCTCCCTGGCTAGATTCAATTCAAACTCTGCTTTGGCTTTCCTAACCAGGACTCTTGCTGCTCGGGCAGCTTCCTTATATTCCCCTGTTCTACCTGTCCTTCTCTCCACTTCCTGTAGAGTTTCCTTTTAAGTAATAGTGTGTCCAGTAGCTCCTTGCCCATCCAGGCAGGCCTCCTAGCATTCTTACCTGCTTTTCTCTTTGTTGGTACACAGAGCTCCTGGACACAGAGGAGGTGGTCCTTGAATACTGACCAGCTGTCCTGGGTCCCTCTTCCCTCCAGGGCTTTGTCCCACGACACTTTGGCTAGCAGATCCCTGAAGCGATCAAAATCTGCACGCCTAAAGTCTAGGGTCGTGAGCTTGGAATACTTCCTCCTGATTGCCCTGAGGATGTTAAATTCAACTGCTTCATGGTCACTGCAGCCAAGGCCGTCTATGAGCCTCACATTGCTTACCAGCCCTTCCCTGTTGGTGAGAACAAGGTCCAGCATAGCACCATTTCTTGTTGGTTTCCCCAAGAAATTATGTCAGTATTCCCAGTAAACTGCAGGTTGGAAAATAGATGTGTATGAAATACATCTTTCTGAAATGCTCTTTGGTAACATAAATAAATACTTTTGGAGTGGAAGCAAATACTTCCAGTGGAAGCAAAAATGCTGTAACAAGACTGATGAGAAATGTTTGTTTAATCTTTTGGACAAGTTCTTCAGAAGAAATTAACTAGCAGAATTTTTTTTTGTTCCTTTGTTTTTCTCCATTCTACTATGCATGAATGAAAATATTACTATAAAATGACCTGTACAGATAGGTTTGATTTTTCGTTACTCTAAAAGTGGTAACAAGGACAAAGTTACCTGCAGTTCTTATTTGTGATTTTCAAGCAGTTAGAAATCTAATAAGTAAAAGCTACTAGCAGTGGGGGAAAAATCTATAAATGCAGTAAATGTAATAAAACTCTCTTCTTGCATAATTCACAAGGTTTCACAATTCCCTAACATTTCTGTTTTATATAAGACAACTGAGTCACAGACTTCAGCACATTTTATTATAAACTCATTTGGTGCAGAGTCCCTGTTTGTTTTCTGGCCATGGTCATAAGATGGTCTCCAACCAATTAAATCTCTCAGTCTTTGAATTAGATATTCATTACACACCCCTCATGAGTGCATACAGCAGAATTGCATAATGTCTTCCCATAGTTTCATAGTTTCATAGTTTCATTCAGGGTTGGAAGGGACCACAAGGATCATCTAGTTCCAACCCCCCTGCCATGGGCAGGGAAACCCCACACTAGATCAGGCTGGACAGAGCCTCATCCAGCCTGCTCTTAAACACCTCCAGGGACGGGGCCTCGACCACCTCCCTGGACAACCCATTCCAGGGTCTCACCACTCTCATGGTGAAGAACCTCCTCCTCACATCCAGCCTGAATCTCCCCACCTCCAGCTTCATTCCATTCTCCCTAGTCCTATCACTACCTGAGATCCTGAGAAGTCCTTCCCCAGCCTTCTTGTAGGCCCCCTTCAGATACTGGAAGGCCACAATTAGGTCACCTCGGAGCCTTCTCTTCTGCAGACTGAACAACCCCAACTCCTTCAGTCTGTCCTCATAGGAGAGGTGCTCCAGCCCTCTGATCATCCTCGTGGCCCTTCTCTGGACACGTTCCAGCACCTCCACATCCCTCTTGTAATAGGGGCTCCAGAACTGGACACAGTACTCCAGGTGGGGTCTCACCAGGGCTGAGTAGAGGGGGAGGATCACCTCCCTCGACCTGCTAGCCACACTTCTCCTGATGCAGCCCAGGATCTGATTGGCTTTGCAGGCTGCAAGTGCACATTGAGAGCTCATGTTGAGCTTTTTGTCCACCAGTACCCCCAAGTCTCTCTCCTCAGGGCTACTTTCCAGCCAGTCACTGCCCAGCCTGTATTTGTGCCTGGGATTGCCTCGACCCAGATGCAGGACCCTGCACTTGCTCTTATTGAACTTCATGAGGTTGGCTTGTGCCCACCTCTCCAGCCTGTCAAGGTCCCTCTGGATGGCCTCCCTTCCTCCAGCGTGTCTGCTGCACCACACAGCTTGGTGTCATCAGCAAACTTGCTGAGGGTGCACTCAATGCCACTGTCCATGTCACCCACAAAGATGTTGAACAAGCCAGGTCCCAGGACTGATCCCTGAGGGACTCCGCTTGTCACTGGCCTCCACTGGGACACGGACCCATTGACAGCCACTCTTTGGGTGCGGCCATCAAGCCAGTTCCTTATCCATCTAGTGGTCCACCCATCAAACCCATGTGTCACCAGTTTGGAGACCAGGATGTGGTGCGGGACAGTGTCGAAGGCTTTGCTCAGGTCCAGGTAAATGACATCAGTTGCTCGCCCCTCATCTATTAATTTTGTCACCTGCTCATAGAAGGCAACCAGGTTGGTCAGGCAGGATTTGCCCTTGGCAAAGCCATGCTGACTGTTCCCAATCACCTCTTCACTATTCTTTTGAGCGAGTAGTGACTCCAGGAGGATCTGCTCCATATCTAATTTAAATGAATGAGTTGCTGAATTAAAAAATTATGTAAAGCTTAGTCCTGCCCTTTCATAACTTACACTTTACTACACATTTTTGAAACCTAGCAGCTGGGAAGATGAGCCTCCAATTTCCCTACAACATCCAGGGAGGTAATGACTGAGCATTCAGGATCACACTCTGACTCAGTGGTTATTATACAAGCAAGGTACTAGTCAAGGAGCCAGAATTTAAGCAGTTTAAAGTGAAGACGGTACTCCCTTGGTATTATTTATTTCGGTTTCATAGTATTTATTTTGGGGCCACAAGGTTTCTTCTTGCAGAAGGGATTTGTTATAGAACCTGAAAATGGAATGGTGTTTGTGGCAACATCACGGCCCTATAAATATAGGGAAAGCCCGTGTTTTGGTGTGAATTAATGGCATGTGCATTGGCTGTGAAAGTGGAGTTCCCATGTCCTTCAGTGCATCTTGCTGCTATTGAAAACCAGCATGTCTGATGCTGAGATTGCATAAAACTTTTTGGCTCAATGATATTGTAGAAGCAGGAGTGAGCTTTTAATAAAGTAATCTTGCTTCTTCATGCTGGTCTAAATCCCGAGCTCCAGTAAATCACCTGTGGAGTGCTGTATCACATTGCTTTGTTACATAAAATATCATCCCCTGCATTTCTCAGTGCATTTCCAAGGGAAGTGACAACAATGCTCCCTGACCTGCCTTTGGGTGTAGACTGTGCCAAAAGCAGTTATGTTTGTTGACAATGAGCCCTCAAAAACCTGTCCCACTTGCAAATGTGTCCTTCTCTTCTCACAAGAGCAATCAGGCAGAACAGATAAGGGCAACAATTTCAGCTTGCTCTCATGAGTTGGTAGGAGTGGCAAAATAGTCATAATTCAGCTGATATTACTCACAGTAGTGTACCTGACACCCAGCTCAAGAAATTAAACACGTGTTCAGCTGCAGGTATGTGCCCTGATACTTAGCTCACCAAAAGTCATTTGTTAGTGGGGTTTTTCTCTTGGACAGTACAACCCTCAGACCTGGAAGATAATTTTATCTTGCTTTTCTCTGAAATTAGTCCACAAGAGGCTGTGCTGCTGCCTTAGATAATTCCATGGCCACTTTTTTTCTCTGTCAGCAGCCTGGTGAGATGCCAGAGGATTGGGAAGTGCATGTGGACTTGCTGACAGCATTCCTGTTCATAAACTGCTTCTTTGCTTTAGTCAGGCACTTAATGGGAAAGTAGGTTGTAATAGAGTTCACACCCCCTGGGAAGTAGGGTACAGCCCTGGCAAGAACTCTGACCAGAAAACTGATTTTTTGTTTCACTAGAGGAGGAAACCACTATTTTTAGAGATGGAAAATGAACATGAATTAGAGAGAAGTGCCTCACTTACTTCAGCATTGCCACATGGGCAAGGTCCTTATTCCAGGTGTGGTGAGAGACTGTGGAAGCATTTTGTACTCAGTTCTGCACAGTACTTGTTTTTCCTGAAGAACCAAACAAACAAGCCTCCCCCCAAACCCTTTAGAAGGAATGCATTTATTTATAGCTCTGGGTGAAGTTTGATAAAAAATATTGACCCTGAAAATGTTGGCATATTTTTTTAAGTTGTTACTTTGATATTTCTTCCTGGCATTTGCCAAACATAACTTTTCACTTTTCATAGCAGAAAAGCATCTTGAATTTTAAAATGATCCTAAATTTACAAAAGAAAGTCTTCCAAGGGTTAAGTTCTCTCTCACCCAAGAGTCTTAAAACATTTTGGTTTATATAAAAATAGATGGTAATGGAAAGTATTTCTCATCTCCAGAACCCCCAAACTTATGTTTCTTTGCTCAATGCAAGCCAAAATTGTGCCTCTAACTGGTCATTCAACCTCTGACTAAACAGGAACTATTTTTTAAATACTCAGATATGGATGATAGACCAAAGGTTGAATCCCTGTCCTCGTGTCCAGCTATCTGTAGAGAAGATATTTGAACCTTGGCCTAAGCAAAGGTCCTTGACACTGACCTGTTAGCTACCTTGGTGGAATACATTTCTCCCATTTTAAGCAAAGAATCTCTCAGCTTAAGGCTGTCTCAAGATCTCTGGACCTTGTTCTCATGGGCAACTTCAACCTGCCTGACATCTGCTGGGATCTCAACACAGCAGAGAGGAGACAGTCTAGGAGGTTCTTAGAATGCATGGAGGACAGTTTCTTATCCCAGGTGCTGCGAGAGCCTACCAGGGGCAAGGCTATGCTTGACCTCCTCTTCACCAACAGGGAAGGGCTGGTGGGTGATGTGGTGGTCGGAGGGTGTTTGGGGTCCAGTGACCACAAGATAATTGAATTTTCGGTTTTTCGTCAAGCTAAGAGGGGTAGCAAGAAGACCTCCACTCTGGACTTCCAGAGGGCAGACTTCAGGTCACTCAAGGAACTAATTCAGAGGGTTCCTTGGGATAAAGCCCTTAATAATAAAGGGGTCCAGGAGAGCTGGACCTACTTCAAGGAAGAATTGTTGAAGGCTCAGGGACAGGCTGTGCCAATGTGCTGGAAGATGAGCCGCCGGGGCAGACGGCCAGCCTGGATGGTTAATGAACTTTTAATAGAACTAAGGGAAAAAAAGAGGGTGTATCACCTTTGGAAGAGAGGGGAGGCAACCCACAGAATGTTTAAGGATGTTGCCAAGTCATGTAGGAAGAAAATTAGGGAGGCAAAAACTGCATCAGGAGAAGTGTGGCTAGCAGGTCGAGGGAGGTGATCCTCCCCCTCTACTCAGCCCTGGTGAGACCCCACCTGGAGTACTGTGTCCAGTTCTGGAGCCCCTATTACAAGAGGGATGTGGAGGTGCTGGAACGTGTCCAGAGAAGGGCCACGAGGATGATCAGAGGGCTGGAGCACCTCTCCTATGAGGACAGTCTGAAGGAGTTGGGGCTGTTCAGTCTGCAGAAGAGAAGGCTCCGAGGTGACCTAATTGTGGCCTTCCAGTATCTGAAGGGGGCCTACAGGAAGGCTGGGGAAGGACTTCTCAGGATCTCAGGTAGTGATAGGACTAGGGAGAATGGAATGAAGCTGGAGGTGGGGAGATTCAGGCTGGATGTGAGGAGGAGGTTCTTCACCATGAGAGTGGTGAAACCCTGGAATGTGTTGTCCAGGGAGGTGGTCGAGGCCCCGTCCCTGGAGGTGTTTAAGAACAGGCTGGATGAGGCTCTGTCCAGCCTGATCTAGTGTGAGGTGTCCCTGCCCATGGCAGGGGGGTTGGAACTGGATGATCCTTGTGGTCCCTTCCAACCCTGAATGAAACTATGAAACCATGAAACTATGAAAAGCACATTTGGAGCTTAAACTGACCTCTACTGTGAAGGACAACAAAAAGTCCTTCTATAAATATATTAATAGCAAGAGGAAGGGCAAGGACAACCTCCACTCCTTGGTTGACATGGAGGGAAATGTTGTATCAAGGGATGAGGAAAAGGCAGAGATACTTAACACCTTCTTTGCCTCAATTTTTACCAGAAGGGCAGAACGTCTTCCTGACAGCTGGCCTGCAGAGCTGGCAGAAGGAGCCAGGGAGCTGCACAGTTTCCCTATGTTCCATGAGGAGGGGGTTGGAACTCTCCTCAGCAGCTTGGATCCCCATGAGTCCATGGGACCAGATGGGATTCATCCTAGGGTGCTGAGAGAGCTGGCAGATGAGCTGGCCAAGCCACTATCCATCATTTTCCAGCAGTCCTGGCTCACTGGCGAGGTCCCAGAGGACTGGAAGCTGGCCAACGTTGTGCCCATCCACAAGAAGGGCCGGTTGGATGAGCCAGGGAATTACAGGCCTGTCAGCCTGACCTCAGTGCCAGGCAAGATTATGGAACAAGTCATCCTGAGTGCAATCACACAGCACTTACAGGATGGCCAAGGGATCAGGCCTAGCCAGCATGGATTTAGGAAGGGCAGGTCCTGCCTGACCTGCCTGATCTCCTTCTATGATCAGGTGACCCGCCTGGTGGATGTGGGGAGGCCTGTGGATGTAATCTACCTGGACCTCAGCAAGGCCTTTGACACTGTCCGCCATAGCAAACTGCTGGCCAAGTTGTCAGCCCATGGCTTGGACGGGAGCACACTGCGGTGGATTAGGAACTGGCTGGATGGCTGAGCCCAGAGAGTGGTGGTGAATGGTGCCACATCCAGCTGGCAGCCAGTCAGTAGTGGTGTGCCCCAAGGATCAGTGCTGGGCCCTGTGCTCTTTAACATCTTTATTGATGATCTGGATGAGGGCATTGAGTCCATCATCAGTAAATTTGCTGACGACACCAAGCTGGGGGCAGGAGTTGATCTGCTGGAGGGTAGAGAGGCTCTGCAGACAGACCTCGGCAGACTGGACAGATGGGCAGACTCCAACGGGATGGCATTCAACAAGTCCAAGTGCCGAGTGCTGCACTTTGGCTATGGCAATCCCATGCAGAGCTACAGGCTGGGGTCAGAGTGGCTGGAGAGCAACCAGGCAGAGAGGGACCTGGGGGTACTGGTCGATGGCAGGCTGAACATGAGCCTGCAGTGTGCCCAGGCAGCCAAGAGGGCCAATGGCATCCTGGCCTGCATCAGGAACAGTGTGGCCAGCAGGAGCAGGGAGGTCATTCTGCCCTTGTACACTTCACTGGTTAGGCCACACCTCGAGTACTGTGTCCAGTTCTGGGCCCCTCAGTTTAGGAAGGATGTTGACTTGCTGGAACGAGTCCAGAGAAGGGCAACAAAGTTGGTGAGGGGTTTGGAACACAAGCCCTATGAGGAAAGACTGAGGGAGCTGGGATTGCTCAGCCTGGAGAAGAGGAGACTCAGGGGTGACCTTATCACTCTCTACAACTACCTGAAGGGAGGTTGTAGACAGGCGGATGATGGTCTCTTCTCCCAGGCAGCCAGTACCAGAACAAGAGGACTCAGTCTCAGACTGCGCCAGGGGAGGTTCAGGTTGGATATTGGGAAGAAGTTCTATACAGAGAGAGTGATTGCCCATTGGAATGGGCTGCCCAGGGAGGTGGTGGAGTCGCCGTCACTGGAGGTATTCAGGAGGAGACTTGATGGGGTGCTTGGTGCCATGGGTTAGTTGTTTAGGTGGGTTGGATTGGTTGATGGGTTGGACGCGATGATCTTGAAGGTCTCTTCTAACCTGGTTTGGTTTAATCTAAATTAGGTTTATTCTAAATAACAAAGAAATTGAGAAATGAGAATCGGAGAAAGAAATGTCTAAAATGCTAATTTTATTTCAATAAATTCTTTGCTATTTACTTTAAGCAATATAGAACCAGTGCACAGGAGTGAGCTCATCCCAGTCATTTACAGAAGAAAGAGAGGTAGAATTTGCCCAGAGTGGTTCTTCTGGTGGTAGAGAAGCAGATTTAAGTAGAATCTATTTAATGAAGAAGATCTCAGGGGAGACCTTATTGCTGTCTACAGCTTCCTGAAGTGTGGTTGTAGCCAAATGAGGGTTTGTCTCTTCTCCCAGGGAACCAGCAACAGAACAAGTGGACACAGTCTCAAGCTGCGCAGGGGGAAGTTTAGGCTTGATCTTAGAAACAAGTTCTTCACAGAGTGATTGCCCTTTGGAATCGGCTGCCCAGGGAGGTGGTGGGGTCAATGTCCCTGGAGGTGTTTGAGGTGTTTTAAAAAAAAAGACTGGGTAAGACACTTAGTGCCTGTGACCGTTTGAGGCTGTGCCTTTAAGAAAGGGACACTATGGTTGAATGTTTTATAAACAAAAGACAGGTCTAAACTAATTTCATTGGTGGATTGGTAGAGTACTGCCTTAAGTTTTGATTCCAGCAGAGACTTTTTTCTGAGTCTTGCGCTTTTCCTCCCTCCTTTCGCAGCTTGCGGCTTCCAGGCTTTCTGCCAAACTGACCTTGGACTGATAAGCGTGAGGCCTGCAAAACTTACTAACATTTTGCTCTAAATATAACTCTTTTCAATTAACAACTGCTCCTTTTCTC
Source organism: Melanerpes aurifrons (assembly GCA_011125475.1). Classification (NCBI taxonomy): domain Eukaryota; kingdom Metazoa; phylum Chordata; class Aves; order Piciformes; family Picidae; genus Melanerpes; species Melanerpes aurifrons. Next base: position 760,631 of record WWNC01000156.1, read on the forward strand.
TCTTTCTAACCCTCTCTGGGGAAAAAGGGGAGAGAAGGGGGTACAGGGGGGAACCCTCCTCCTGGCGGGGGAGGGGAATCTCATTCCTGTATCACTTTGCTGTATATTTCTGTGTATATATTGTAAATACTGTAAATTGTGTATATATCCCCCTGCATTTCCTAAACTACTTGTGAATATAGCACATTCCTTTGCTCATCCGGCTGTGATTTTCTTTCTTTTTTTTTTCCCTTCACTTTGTAGGGGGGAGAAGGCTGAGGCCTTCCCCTCAACCCGCGACAGTGCCATGGTCTAGTGGATTAGTTAGCATTGGGTGATTGGTTGGACTTGATGATTTTGGAGTTCTTTTCCAAGCTGGTTGATTCTGTGATTCTATGTTTCTGTGATCTATTGAAAAAGGATCCCAAACTGCCAGGCTGATACTGCAAAGTCCCAAAATCTTATCTCCACCTGAAGGAGACTCTTTCACTACATAACCAGTTTAGGCTTTGGTGCTGTTGGTGTTGGTGGGTTTTTTGTGGTGTGTGTTTGTTTTTATAAAAGTATTTTCTTTCATGCAATGCATTTGAATCCTTGGGTTCTTTGCCCTTCCTGTAAAGTAAGGATGAGTAAAGATCAGGTGTATGTGGTACAGAGAGGACAGTATCACAGTATCATTCACCACAGACCTCATGACTAGACCATGGCACCAAGTGCCATGTCCAATCTCCTCTTGAACACCTCTAGGGATGGTGACTCCACCACCTCCCTGGGCAGCCCGTTCCAATGACTCTTTCAGTGAAGAACTTTCTCCTCACCTCGAGCCTAAACTTCCCCTGGCACAGCTTGAGACAGTGTCCCCTTGTTCTGGTGCTGGTTGCCTGGGAGAAGAGACCAACCCCTTCCTGGCTACAACCACCTTTCAGGTAGTTGTAGAGGGCAATGAGGTCACCCCTGAGCCTCCTCTTCTCCTCTTCTCTTCTCCTCTTCTCCAGGACAGAGGATGGGAAATCAAAGACAAGACATCCTTCAATTTGTTTCTAAGCACAAAATGGCTGATGCCTCTCCAGCCATGATGGAGCCAAGTTATGTGTGTGGAAGCAGATTGATTTCATTAATTTTTTTTTTTAATGTGAACCCAGGTATTTCTACGGAGAAGGCCTCTGAGTCTTCACTGTCAGCTGCAGGGAATACGGCACCATCACTTCAGCCTGATGCCCCTCAGGCTGCCAGGATATCCCTGGCCTGAGGATGGCCTCTCCCAGAACTGAGTGCTGAGGACTGTTTGTACTCCTTCTCATTCCACATTGTCCACAGCACCATTCAGGTGTTTTTTTTCTCTGGCGAAGCCATTGGTAGTTTCTTTGCTCTGAGGAACACATGATGTATTTGAGCAAGGTGTCTGCAGGAAATGAAAGCAACCACATTTTTTGCTGTGAGAGGTTAGGGAAAACGTCAAATATTTCATGTTTGCCTTGATTACTGCATCTTCCTCAATCACATCCTCTAGAGCAAGGCAGCCTGGCAGGGGGGCAGGTGGAGGAGCAGGCACTGGAAGGTAAGTGTTTGAGGGTCCTGAAAACCATTTGGTCTTTCATGGCTTTCACTTCCCAACACTACTCAGACTCCATTAGCATATTCAACATAGACACTTCTACTCCCAGGCTGAGCCAGTGCCATCGCCTATAGCTCAGCTGCAGCTTCAGCTGAGTCAGACCAGCCTGAACATTGTACCATGTCAGTCATGTCTGCCACCCACTGTGTGCTCCAGCTCCATGCCTCCACACAGGAGGAAGCATGATGAAAGCTACAGTGCCCATGCCCCATTTCTCAAAAATTTGAATGCCATGAAGAGCTCAGTTAACCCTTTGTGTGCTGGTCTGTGTGTAGGGGGAGGAAAGATAGCTTGAAGAAAGTGAGGGAGTTCATTTCACACACAGTAAGAAGAAGAACATATCCTGGGACCTGGTGGGATGTATTGGAGAAGTATAAATATAGATTTGTATCTTTTCTCCACTTAATGGTAGTCAAATTTCTCTGCCTGACGTGTCCATCACAAGACTGAACATACAGTGGACATGTACATGTCCTGACAGAAGCCAGTTCATGTGTTAGGGCTCAGTTTGGCAAGTCTGATTATGGTCAATAAAGTCTCTTACTCAGCTATTTGAAAAGCATCTCTCTTCTTGCTTTTGCCTCTTTGTTTCTTCTGTAGGACATTCTCACCTCCATCTGAGAAGACTCACTGTCACTGTCATAGAGGAGGCAGTAGCAGGACAGATATGACTGGGGAATTTATTATGATCTTTGCTTTCTATGCTCTGTGAAAAATATTAAAAAACATTAGGGACCAGTGCTGCATCCACAGACATAATCCATTCATGACCTTCTCTAAAAATGCACTACCACTTCACACAGACAAAGTTTTAGTACCTTCAATGGTAGAATGATGAGTAACATAAAGTATGGAAATCAACATTGGTAGATTTTGATCTCTGTACTTCTCTGTGCCTTGATTAGAACAAATAACTGTAGCATTCTATTATTTATTCATTTATTTTTGTTTAGAATAATCTTAAGTAATATATGATTTCATATGTCTGTCTTTAATGAAATTTATGGTTAATGTAAAGATTAATCCTTTAGAAAGCTGAGGTAGGTTTCAAATCTGTTTTAAGATTCCTGAACTTTGGTGTCCACATGCAAACCACACCTAGTAGCTGTTTTCCATATAAGACCACGATGGTCAGTGGAGAACCTGTCACTATAGCCAGTGAAGCCCAGAAAGCAACTGAGGTCACCACTCCCCAAGGCTATGAGCTCAGCTTGGTTGACCAGACACATGTCCTCAGATGCACAAGAGTTTCACATGATACTGTGAGAAATGACACAGCACAGAAAAGACCCACAGTCTTTTGCACTGTTGTCCAGAAGCTACAGAGCAGACCAAGAGGGTATCAGGTGACTAAACTGTGCCTTTATGTCATGCCTTGAAGTCTAGATATAGGCACCTCAACTTAGTGTCCTAAGTTGATCTTGGGGTTCTTTTTACAGTAACTTACTTGCCTCCTGCTAAGTCCCAATGTCTGAAATGCTGATGAGAGCCCCATTTGCTCTTGTTCTCTTGTGTCCTGGCAAGATAAATCCTAAGATGGCACTTATGTGACTACAAAATTAAATCAAGGACTGCTTTCTGTCCTCTAGTCTAGAATTGTGGCATGCCTCATGGCAATGCAGGCAAGCAACCTTCTCCCTCAAAACTGGGTGGCCACATCCAAAATGCCTGTTGTCCAGCTCCTGAACTGTGACTGCAAGAGTGCAAGCTGGCCTGGGCTGGGGATGAGCAATGGCTGGCCCAGAGGCCTTTCTACACTTTGCTAGCATATTTGTATCCTCTTTTCAGAGCTCTGCTTTTTGTTGTTATATGGACTTTTATGACAAACTATTGTTTTGGGATTTTTTTAAGGCCAGGATGTAATGTGAATGAAATTTTCTAAAATATGGGTGTTCTGCATAATGAAGAGAAAACCACAACCACAATGTTGCTTCACTTAAACCAGAAGCTTTTCACCGATACCTTGCAAATGACAACTTTACTCAGCTAAGGCAAACTTGCAGAGGCAGGAGTGCCAGGTTTTCTGAGAGCTCACTGGCTTTTGCCCTTTCATCCCACCTTAGCTTCACATTGTAAAAATGCAGATGCCTAGGAAATTGCCTGCAGGTGTTGAGTGATCTGACTTTCACAAAAATAATAAACCTTGATTTGAGACAGATGACCTTGTTGTTAGCATAGAATCTTTAGGCTTTCAGAAGAAAACTGGGTACTGTCTTTCTGCATTCCCTTGCTGCAGCTGTGATGCTCTTTCAGAGAGACTCAGAGTTATTCCATTTTCTTGGGCAAGAGTCTTGTAATACACAGAGAGCACAGGTCTGGTTTAGGTGTTCTGTGGTAATGTGATCTAATGCTAAACATCCTCATTCAGATACTGTCTGTTAAGTTAGTACTGTCACTGGGGTACTCAGTGTGGATGAAAATATCTGTTTTGGAGTTATGCAGTGCTCGTAAAGCTATATGGTGTCTCTGCACAGCAACTTCCAATGGAGACATGCCTTTCAGTTCTCTTTGGACATCTTGTGATTCAAAAGCACATAGCCTTTCTGTCTTGATTTCCTCAACCAGAAGAAAGGATAATACTATTTTGTGTACTCCTGGGGGTTCTGTGTTGGTTGATTTATGAAGGAATATGAAGTCTGGCAGTCTTTACATAGAGGTTCACTGTAATGTCAGTCTTTTGTCGCAAGTCTCTCACACATTAGGTGCATCTGAAGCACATGGTGGTAGCCCAGCAACTACTGCCTAACTCTCTTAATGTCCCATACAATATTTACTATGCTGCCAGGTTCAAGAGTGCTGGAAAACCTGCACTGTAGCTGCAATTTCACTGTAGAAAATTGTTTAGAGCCAGGTAAATCTTTAGTCAGAGTATATGGGATTTTTTTCTTCTATGAAAAGCTTGAGGACTAGTTTTTCTTTAGCATTCAGGAGGCAAAAAATGTGTCCAGCATATAGAAACAGTGAAGAGCATCCTTCTGGGATCTCTCAGATCACAGTATCACAGTATCACTAAGGTTGGAAGAGACCTCAAAGATCATTGAGTCCAACCTGAGATGGAGATGAGATACTAAAACTTGTTATGAATATGAACTTCTTGTTTTCCTATTGCAGCAGACATGGAGGGGTCACGCCGAGTTGCAGAGCAAAGGATGGAGAAGGAGAATCCAGTCAGTTCACAGAGGTAAAAGCTGTCCAGCTAGCTCTCGACATAGCTGAACGTGAGATATGGCCAAAGCTTTATCTCTACACCGACTCATGGATGGTAGCCAATGCTCTATAGGGTTGGCTAAGGAACTGGGAGAAGAATGGTTGGCAGAGGAAAGGAAAACCCATTTGGGCAACTGACCTGTGGCAAGACATTGCTGAGCGAGTCGAGAGAATTCCAGTGAAAGTGAGACACATTGATGCTCACACTCCTAAGAGCAAAGCTACTGAGGAATAGCAACACAACCATCAGGCAGATCTAGCTGCAAGAGTTTCTCAAGTAGACATGGACTCTAATCTTGATCTCGACTGGAAACACCAAGGTGAGATATTCTTAGCTCGGTGGGCTCATGATTCATCAGGACATCAACGCAGAGATGCAACATACCCGTGGGCTCGTGACAGATCCATAGACATTTCCATGGATGCTATTGCACAAGTCATCCATGACTCTGACACTTGTGCTGCTATTAAGCAGGCAAAACGACTTAAGCCCTTGTGGTATGGTGACAGAAGGTCCAAGTGCAAATATGGTGAAGCTTGGCAGATTGACTACATCACTCTACCACGTTCTCGTTCTGGTAAGCAGTACGTGCTTACTGTGGTAGAGGCAAACACTGGATGGTTGGAAACTTATCCAGTTCCACATGCAACTGCATGCAAAACTATTCTCGGTCTGGAGAGACAAATCCTGTGGAGACACGGAACTCCAGAGAGGATTGAGTCAGACAACGGAACTCATTTCAAGAACAACCTTGTAAAGAACTGGGCAAAAGAGCACAGTATTGAGTGGATATTCCACATTCCCTACTATGCACCAGCTTCAGGGAAGATTGAACGCTACAACGGTTTGTTGAAGACCACTCTTAAAGCCATGGGGGGGTGGATCTTTGAAAAACAGGGAAAAACATTTAGCAAAAGCAACCTGGCTGGTAAATAGTAGAGGTTCAGTGAACTGAGCTGGACCGGCACACTCAGATCTGCTACAGAAAGTAGAAGGTGATAGAGTTCCTGTTATTAGAGAAAAGAATCTGTTAGGTAAAACTGTTTGGGTATTTTCTCCCTCAGGAGAGGCTAAACCTGTCCGAGGGGTGGTTTCAGCTGAACGTCCGGGTCACACTTATTGGGTAATGCAAGAGAATCATGGTATCATAGTATCATAGTATCATTCAGGGTTGGAAGGGACCACAAGGATCATCTAGTTCCAACCCCCCTGCCATGGGCAGGGACACCCCACACTAGATCAGGCTGGACAGAGCCTCATCCAGCCTGGTCTTAAACACCTCCAGGGATGGGGCCCCGACCACCTCCCTGGACAACCCATTCCAGGGTTTCACCACTCTCATGGTGAAGAACCTTCTCCTCACATCTAGCCTGAATCTCCCCACCTCCAGCTTCATTCCATTCCCCCCAGTCCTATCACTACCTGAGATCCTGAAAAGTCCTTCCCCAGCCTTCCTGTAGGCCCCCTTCAGATACCGGAAGGCCACAATTAGGTCACCTCGGAGCCTTCTCTTCTGCAGACTGAACAGCCCCAACTCCCTCAGTCTGCTCTCATAGGAGAGGTGCTCCAGCCCTCTGATCATCCTCGTGGCCCTTCTCTGGACACGTTCCAGCACCTCCACATCCCTCTTGTAATAGGGGCTCCAGAACTGGACACAGTACTCCAGGTGGGGTCTCACCAGGGCTGAGTAGAATAAACCTTTATTAGAATAAACCAAACCAGGTTGGAAGAGACCTTCAAGATCATCGTGTCCAACCCATCAACCAATCCAACCCACTCAAACAGCTAACCCATGTCACCAAGCACCCCATCAAGTCTCCTCCTGAACACCTTCTATGACGGCAACTCCACCACCTCCCCGGGCAACCCATTCCATAGCGCAATCACTCTTTCTGTATAGAACTTCTTCCTAACATCCAACCTGAACCTCCCCTGGCACAGTCTGAGACTGTGTCCTCTTGTTCTGGTACTGGCTGCCTGGGAGAAGAGACCATCATCCGCCTGTCTACAACCTCCCTTCAGGTAGTTGTAGAGAGTGATAAGGTCACCCCTGAGTCTCCTCTCCTCCAGGCTGAGCAACCCCAGCTCCCTCAGCCTCTCCTCATAGGACTTGTGTTCCAAACCCCTCACCAACTTTGTTGCTCTTCTCTGGACTCGTTCCAGCAAGTCAACATCCTTCCTAAACTGAGGGGCCCAGAACTGGACACAGTACTCGAGGTGTGGCCTAACCAGTGCAGTGTACAGGGGCAGAATGACCTCCCTGCTCCTGCTGGCCACACTGTTCTTGATGCAGGCCAGGATGCCATTGGCCCTCTTGGCTGCCTGGGCACACTGCAGGCTCATGTTCAGCCTACCATCAACCAACACCCCCAGGTCCCTCTCAGCCTGGCTGCTCTCCAGCCACTCTGACCCCAGCCTGTAGCACTGCATGGGGTTGTTGTGGCCAATGTGCAGAACCCGGCACTTGGATGTGTTAAATCTCATGCCGTTGAATTCTGCCCATCTGTCCAGCCTGTCGAGGTCCCTCTGCAGAGCCTCTCTACCCTCCAGCAGATCAACTCTTGCGCCCAGCTTGGTGTCGTCAGCAAATTTACTGATGACGGACTCAATGCCCTCATCCAGATCATCAATAAAGATGTTAAAGAGGATGGGGCCCAGCACTGATCCCTGGGGGACTCCACTACTGACTGGCCGCCAGCTGGATGTGACACCATTCACCACCACTCTCTGGGCTCAGCCCTCCAGCCAGTTCCTAACCCATCGCAGTGTGCTCCCATCCAAGCCATGGGCTGACAACTTGGCCAGCAGTTTGCTATGGGGGACGGTGTCAAAGGCCTTGCTGAGGTCCAGGTAGACTACATCCACAGGCCTCCCCACATCCACCAGGCGGGTCACCTGATCATAGAAGGAGATCAGGTTGGTCAGGCAGGACCTGCCCTTCCTAAATCCATGCTGGCTAGGCCTGATCCCTTGGCCATCCTGTAAGTGCTCTGTGATTGCACTCAGGATGACCTGTTCCATGATCTTGCCTGGTACTGAGGTCAGGCTGACAGGCCTGTAATTCCCTGGCTCATCCAACCGGCCCTTCTTATGGATGGGCACCACGTTGACCTGCTTCCAGTCCTCTGGGACCTCGCCAGTGAGCCAGGACTGCTGGAAAATGATGGATAGTGGCTTGGCCAGCTCATCTGCCAGCTCTCTCAGCACCCTAGGATGAATCCCATCTGGTCCCATGGACTTGTGGGGATCCAAGCTGCTAAGGACAGTTCCAACCACCTCCTCATGGAACATAGGGAAACTGTGCAGCTCCCTGGCTCCTTCTGCCAGCTCTGCAGGCCAGCTGTCAGGAAGACGTTCTGCCCTTCTAGTAAAAATTGAGGCAAAGAAGGTGTTAAGTATCTCTGCCTTTTCCTCATCCTTTGTTACGATGTTCCCCTCCGTGTCCACCAAGGAGTGGAGGTTGTCCTTCCCCTTCCTCTTACTATTAATGTATTTATAGAAGGACTTCTTGTTGTCCTTCACAGTAGAGGCCAGTTTAAGCTCCAAGTGTGCTTTTGCCTCCCTAATTCTCTTCCTACAAGACCTAGCAACATCCTTAAACATTCCGTGGGTTGCCTCCCCTCTCTTCCAAAGGTGATACACCCTCTTTTTTTCCCTCAGTTCCATTAAAAGTTCATGAACCATCCAGGCTGGCCGTCTGCCCCGGCGGCTCATCTTCCAGCACATTGGCACAGCCTGTCCCTGAGCCTTCAACAGTTCTTCCTTGAAGTAGGACCAGCTCTCCTGGACCCCTTTTTTTTTAAGGGCTTTATCCCAAGGAACCCTCTGAATTAGTTCCTTGAGTAACCCAAAGTCTGCCCTCCGGAAGTCCAGAGTGGAGGTCTTCTTGCCGCCCCTCTTGGCTTGACCAAAAACCGAGAATTTAATTATCTTCTGGTCACTGGACCCCAAAAACCCTCCAACCACCACATCGCCCACCAGTCCTTCCCTGTTGGTGAAGAGGAGGTCAAGCATAGCCTTGCCCCTGGTAGGCTCTCGCAGCACCTGGGATAAGAAGCTGTCCTCCATGCATTCTAAGAACCTTCTAGACTGTCTCCTCTATGCTGTGTTGAGATCCCAGCAGATGTCAGACAGGTTGAAGTCGCCCATGAGAACAAGGTCCGGAGATCTTGAGACAGCCCTAAGCTGCCTATAGAATGCTTCGTCAACATCTTCCTCCTGGTTGGGTGGTCTATAACAGACTCCAACCAGGGTGTCTGCCCTGCCGATCTTCCCTCTAATTCTTATCCACAAGCATTCAACCTGGTCGTCCCTAATCTCCATCTCAATGGCATCTAGTGCCTTTCTGATGTAAAGGGCCACCCCTCCACCCCTTCTTCCTCGCCTGTCTCTCCTGAAGAGCTTGTTACCGTCAATTGCAGCACTCCTGTCATGTGAGTCGTCCCACCACGTCTCTGTGATGGCAACTACATCATAATTTTCCTGCTGCATCAAGGCTTCCGGCTCCTCCTTTTTGTTACCCATGCTTCATGCATTAGTGTACATGCACTTCAGCTGGGCTGCTGGTTTCACCTCTGACTCTAGCTTGTCGCCCCCAGACTCTTGTCTGAGAGGACTATTTTCAGCCCCTTCCCCCTTCAAAACTAGTTTGAAGCCCTGTCGATGAGACCTACCAATTCCCTACCCAGGATCTTTTTATCTTTGGGGGACAGTCCGTTCTCATATACAGTGATCTTTCCCCTTCTCTGGGACAGATGTACTCTATCTGTTGCCAGCTGGCCTGGTGCATTAGAAAGTTTCCCAATATCAAAAAAACCAAAATTCTTTTGACTGCACCAGCCTCTAAGCCACTTGTTAACTATAGCTGCTGACCTGTTCCTTAATGTATTCCCTCCTGCAGTTAAGGGTATTGATGAAAAAATTATTTGTGCCCCTGACCCCTCAACCAGGTCTCCCAGGGCCCTGAAGTCATCTTTGATAGCCGTGGGAGTTCTGGTTGCAACATCATCATTCCCTAACTGCATAACTAGTAAAGGGTAGTAGTCAGAGGGCTGCACCAGTTTAGGCTGCCTACTGTTAACATCATTAACTTGGGCTCCTGGCAGACAACAGAGTTCCATATGAGATGGGTGTGGCGGGTTGGAAGGGGTAAGGCCAAGAAGCCTCTACCCTCCCCCCTGTAAGTAAAGGGAAAGAAAAATTGAAGGGAAAGGAAAAAAAAACTCACCAGCTGAATTAGCAAAGCAGTGGAGCTATATTTACAAAGCAGTGTAGGATTTGCAGGAGAATATTTACAAATTTACAATATCTACAATATATACAAAGATATACAACAGAGTAGCACAGGAATGAGAGTAACCCTCCTCGGCAGAGGGGATTCCCCACCTCCACTCTCCCCTCTCTCCCCCCCTTTCCCCAGAGTAGGTCAGAAAAAGGGAGAAAGAAGAAAGAAAGAAGTTAAAAGCAGTTTTTTGTTAATTGGAAGGGAGTTAATACCGGACTCCTATCAAGTCTTCAAGGCCGAAGTCTTGGCAGAAAGCCCAGCAGAGAAAGAGCTGCTGCACGGAGAAAAGGCGGAAGCAAGACTGAAGATAAAGTTCCGGAGTGCCCAGGATAGTTTCTCCTGCACTCCCATTTCAGAAGGTGCTTCCTCCCATTTTACCAATGAAATTAGTTTAGACTATTCCTTCTGTTTACCAACTTCCGTCCACCATATTCCCTTTCTTAAGGGGGCAACGTCAACTGGACACAGTCCACCCCTTCTAAACAATTTCATTGGCTGTTCATACTGTCCATCCAATCCAAAACGATATTTACAGTTCGTAAGTAAAGTTCATAGTCCGTTCCGGCTATGCTCAGATGTAGATTCAAAAGTCCAAGAAAATCAGAAAACGAGAAAAATGGAAAACAGTTCATTTCTTCACCGACGAAGCGAAGAAAAGGAAAACAGGGAAATCTCAGGGTCTCTTAGTTGACTCAGGGCTCTTAGGGATCTCAGGGTTCGTGCACCGTAGATTCCTCATTGATCCTTCTTTTGGGCGCGATGTAGCTGTACAACAGTTCGAAGTTAACCTCTTTCAGCTAAAGTTAAATTTCTTTGTGGAATACACTGAATTTCACCATTCTCTTGCATTACCCAATAAGTGTGACCCGGACCTTCAGCTGAAACCACCCCTCGGACAGGTTTAGCCTCTCCTGAGGGTGAAAATACCCAAACAGTTTTACCTAACAGATTCTTTTCTCTAACAACAAGAACTCTATCACCCTCTACTTTCCGTAGCAAATCTGAATGTGCAGGTCCAGCTCGGTTCACTGAACCTCTACTATTTACCAGCCAGGTTGCTTTTGCTAAATGTTTTTCCCTGTTTTTCAAAGATCCACCCCCCATGGCTTTAAGAGTGGTCTTCAACAAACCGTTGTAGCGTTCAATCTTCCCTGAAGCTGGTGCATAGTAGGGAATGTGGAATATCCACTCAATACCGTGCTCTTTTGCCCAGTTCTCTACAAGGTTGTTCTTGAAATGAGTTCCGTTGTCTGACTCAATCCTCTCTGGAGTTCCGTGTCTCCACAGGATTTGTCTCTCCAGACCGAGAATGGTGTTGCGGGCAGTTGCATGTGGAACTGGATAAGTTTCCAACCATCCAGTGTTTGCCTCTACCATAGTAAGCACGTATTGCTTACCAGAACGAGAACGTGGTAGAGTGATGTAGTCAATCTGCCAAGCTTCACCATACTTGTACTTGGACCATCTGTCACCATACCACAAGGGCTTAAGTCGTTTTGCCTGCTTAATAGCAGCACAAATGTCACAGTCATGGATGACTTGTGTGATAGCATCCATGGAAATGTCTATGGATCTGTCACGAGCCCATTGGTATGTTGCATCTCTGCCTTGATGTCCTGACGAATCGTGAGCCCACCGAGCTAAGAATATCTCACCTCGGTGTTTCCAGTCGAGATCAAGATTAGTGTCCATGTCTACTTGAGAAACTCTTGCAGCTAGATCTGCCTGATGGTTGTGTTGCTGTTCCTCAGTAGCTTTGCTCTTAGGAATGTGAGCATCGATGTGTCTCACTTTCACTGGAATTCTCTCGATTCGATCAGCAAAGTCCGGCCACAGGTTGGCTGCCCAAATGGGTTTTCCTTTCCTCTGCCAACCACTCTTCTTCCAGTTCTTTAGCCAACCCCATAGAGCATTGGCTACCATCCATGAGTCGGTGTAGAGATAAAGCTTTGGCCATCTCTCACGTTCAGCTACGTCGAGAGCTAGCTGGACAGCTTTTACCTCTGCGAACTGACTGGATTCTCCTTCTCCATCTTTCGCCTCTGCAACTCGGCGTGTTGGACTCCACACTGCAGACTTCCACCTTCGCTTGTTCCCAACAAGACGACAGGAACCGTCTGTGAACAAAGCATATTTCTTTTCATCATCAGAAAGGTCATTGTAAGGAGGAGCTTCCTCAGCACAAGTTACTTTCTCCTCTGGAGGTTTAGCACAGTTGATACCTTCAGGCCAACTTGAGATCACCTCCACTAAACCAGGTCTTTCAAGATTTCCCATTCGAGCTCTCTGTGTTATCAGAGCCATCCACTTGGACCATGTGGAGTCTGTGGCATGATGTGGTGTGGAGCCTTTGCCTTTGAACATCCAATTCAAAACTGGTAATCTGGGAGCTAAGAGAAGTTGTGATTCAGTTCCAATTACTTCAGAAGATGCTTTTACTCCTTCATAGGCAGCTAGAATTTCTTTCTCTGTTGGAGTATAATTAGCCTCTGAACCTCTGTAACCTCGACTCCAGAAACCTAGAGGTCATCCACGTGTCTCACCTGGAGCTTTTTGCCACAAGCACCAGGTTGGACCATTGTCACTTGCAGCCGTGTACAAAATGTTCTTAATGTCTGGACCATCTCGGACAGGTCCCAGACCCTTTGCTTGAATCACTTCTTGCTTTATCTGGTCCAAGGCTGCTTGTTGTTCAGGTCCCCAGTGGAAATGGTTTCTCTTTCGAGTCACATCATACAGAGGTTTCACAATCTGACTGTATCCAGGAATGTGCAGTCTCCAAAATCCCACTATCCCCAAGAAACGTAAGGTCTCTTGCTTGTTTGTGGGACTTGCCATGGTAGAGACTCTATTTACCACATCCACTGGAATGTGTCTGCGTCCATCCTGCCACCGCACTCCCAGAAACTGAATTTCTGTGGTAGGCCCTTTCACGTTGTCTCGCTTGATGGCAAAACCTGCATTCAGAAGAATGTCAATGATTTTGTTACCTTTCTCGAAGACTTCCTCAGCAGTTTTACCCCAGACGATGATATCATCGATGAACTGGATGTGTTCTGGAGCACCACCTTTCTCCAGAGCATCGTGGATCACTGCATGACAGATGCTTGAGCTGTGGATCCAGCCCATTGGCAGCCTGTTGAAAGTGTACTGGATTCCTCTCCAGGTGAAAGCAAACTGAGGCCTGCATTCCTCTGCTATGGGAATAGAGAAAAATGCATTAGCAATGTCTATGGTAGCATACCATTTGGCCTCTTTGGATTCCAGCTCATACTGTAGCTCCATCATGTCTGGTACTGCTGCACTCATAGGTGGTGTCACTTCATTCAGGGCTCGGTAGTCGACTGTCAGACGCCAGTCTCCATTCTGCTTCCGCACAGGCCACACTGGACTGTTGAAAGGTGAATGAGTTTTGCTGACGACTTTCTGACTCTCCAACTGACGAATCAGATTCTGAATGGGCAACAAAGAGTCACGGTTGGTTCTGTATTGTCTGTGATGCACAGTCTGAGAAGCAACCGGCAATTTAATGTCCTGTATCTTATGTTGTCCCACAACTGCAGATTCATCAGAAAGTTCAGGTCTAGCAGACAGTTTCAATTTTTGTCCATGAATTTCTATAGAAGCTACTCCAAAAGCCCATTTGTAACCTCTAGGGTCTTTGAAATGCCCTTCTCTCAGAAAATCAATTCCCAAAATACAAGGTGCATCAGGTCCGGTCACAACTGTATGCTTCCTCCATGGTTTACCAGTTAAACTTATATTAACCTCTACCTTACCTAACTCTTGAGATCCACCAGTGACTCCCAGAATAGTTATAGACTCTGATTCCTGATAATTTGATGGTATTATGGTGCACTGAGCTCCTGTGTCAACCAAGGCCCTGTACTTCCGAAATTGTGAAGTGCCAGGCCACTGGATGTACACATCCCAATAGATTCTATTATCTCTGTTATCCCTCTCTCCCCTGGCGGGAGGCAGGGCACCCCTAGTTATGGGGAACATGCCCACATGTGCATTGCACATAGTTTGCAGGGTTATAACTTTGCATGTTATAACTGGAGCCACTGTTGGAGCCATAAGAGTCGTTCTGGGGAACTGTAGAAGTAACAGCTACCCTTCTGGTATTGCTACCTTGGGTTCTGCCACTTTGCAATTCCCTCAGTCTCCTGAAAAGATTAGAAGTTGGTTGGCCATCCCAGCGGTTCATGTTCTCACCAAACTGATCATGCAGAGTTATCCAAATAGTTCTACGTGATTGCCTTGGTGGTCTGTTTTGGAACGACCTGTTTTGGAATGACTTGTTTTGGAATGACCTCCTTGGAGGACGTGTGTTCCTTACAGATGAAACTTGTACCCACCTGGAGGAAGAATTGAAATTATCCGTTTGTGCCAATTGGGATACGGAATTTCTAAATTCATCTTTTAACTCTCTTATGCAATTCTGAATATCACCAGACATAGTTTTAATGGCTGAAACCAAAGAACCACGTGTCATGCTATCCTCCAATTGTCTCATTTGATCACTGAATTGGCCAACCGTGGGAGAAGCTCCACCATAACTTCTTGACACAATTCTGCTTGCCAGAATGTTTGCATAATTAGAAGGAGCAAGTTTGATGATCTTTTTAGCAAGACCAATACCCACAGGAATGTCATCAGGATTCAGAGTTTCATGTTTACCCTAGAGTAGCTCTCTAACAGCAAATTCTCTCAAGCGCTTAATTCCCTCATCTATCGTAGTCCAGGGTTTAGGATTCCATGGGAGATCATTTCGGGAAGGGTATCTCAGGGCAACCGCCATTAAAAGGCGTATCCACAGATTAACCTTACTGAGAGCTCTGCCTAGATGTCTATCTATTCCATTATCCCTCGAGAGAGTTCCTAACTGAGCTGCTGACTTGTCTCCAACTGTTAGAGCCGGAGCACCTGTATCATAACACCTACTAAGCCAAGCTAGAACTGGCTCCTTATCTGCCCTGGTGAAATCTTTACGGACATAACGCAATTCCTCCCGTGGAGAAGAACATTCCAAAATATCATCTTCATCCTCGTCTCCCTGAATTCTTTGCTCATATAATCCTGCTGTCATTCTCCTAAGGATCTCTTTAAGCTGAGAACCACCTTTGCCAGCTGCTTTCCTAGCTTCATCTGTATCCTGCTTTGATCTCACTAGGTTAGCTAGATCTTTAAAACAAACCTTCTCTTCCTCCTGAGCAGGATCTTTTAGAGTAGAGGGCCCCTCACCAGGATCAGTCTCCAGCTCCTCTTCTTCTCCATCTTTGGCCTTTCCACCTCTAGTCTTTAAAGGAGCCACCTTAACTGGATGTGGTGGGTGAAAGGGTAAGGCCGAGAAGCCTCTTCCCTTCCCCCTTGTAAGGTAAAAGGGAAAAAAAAATTGAAGGGAAAGGAAAAAAAACTCACCAGCCAAATTAGCAAAGCAGTGGAGCTATATTTACAAAGCAGTGTAGGATTTTGCAGGGGAATATTTACAAATTTACAATATCTACAATATATACAAAGATATACAGCAGTGTAACACAGAAATGAGAGTAGCCCCCTCGGCCGGGGGGTCCCCACCTCGCTCTCCCTCTCTCCCCCCTTTCCCCAGAGTAGTTCGGAAAAGAGGGAGAAAAGAGAGAAAGAAAATGTTAGAAGCAGTTTGTGTTAATTGAAAAAAAAGTTAATCTTATCTTCAAGGCCGAAGTCTTGGCAGAAAGCCCAGCACAGCAAGGAGTTGCTGCTCAAAGGAGATGCGGAAGCAAGAGTGACAAGAGTAGTGCTAGGAATGCCCACTTCACTCTCAGGCCAGATAGTGCTTCCTCCCACTCGACCAATGAAAATTAGTTTAGAGTATTCCTTCCGTTTACCAACTTCCGTCCACCATATTCCCTTTCTTAAAGGGACAGCGTCAACCGGGCACAATCCACCCCTTCTAAACAATTTTCATTGACTGTTTATACTGTCCATCCAATCCAAGATGATATTTACAGTTCGTGAGTAAAGTTCATAGTCCATTCCGGCTATGCTCAGATGTAGATGATTCAAAAGTTCAAGAAAATCAGAAAATGAGAAAAGTGGAAAACAGTTCATTTCTTCACCGAAGAAGCAAAGAAAAGGGAAATAGGGAAATTTCAGGGTCTCTTAGTTGACTCAGGGCTCTCAGGGATCTCAGGGTTCGTGCACCGTAGATTCCTCGTTGATTCTTCTTTTGGGCGCGATGTAGCTGTACAGCAGTTCGAAGTCAACCTCTTTCAGCTAAAGTTAAATTTCTTTGTGGAATACACTGAATTTCACCATTCTCTTGCATTACCCAATAAGTGTGACCCGGACCTTCAGCTGAAACCACCCCTCGGACAGGTTTAGCCTCTCCTGAGGGTGAAAATACCCAAACAGTTTTACCTAACAGATTCTTTTCTCTAACAACAGGAACTCTATCACCTTCTACTTTCCGTAGCAAATCTGAATGTGCAGGTCCAGCTCGGTTCACTGAACCTCTACTATTTACCAGCCAGGTTGCTTGTGCTAAATGTTTTTCCCAGTTTTCAAAGATCCACCCCCATGGCTTTAAGAGTGGTCTTCAACAAACCGTTGTAGCGTTCAATCTTCCCTGAAGCTGGTGCATAGTAGGGAATGTGGAATATCCACTCAATACCGTGCTCTTTTGCCCAGTTCTTCACAAGGTTGTTCTTAAAATGAGTTCCGTTGTCTGACTCAATCCTCTCTGGAGTTCCGTGTCTCCACAGTATCTGTCTCTCCAGACCGAGAATGGTGTTGCGGGCAGTTGCATGTGGAACTGGATAAGTTTCCAACCATCCAGTGTTTGCCTCTACCATAGTAAGCACGTATTGCTTACCAGAACGAGAACGTGGTAGAGTGATGTAGTCAATCTGCCAAGCTTCACCATACTTGTACTTGGACCATCGGTCACCATACCACAAGGGCTTAAGTCGTTTTGCCTGCTTAATAGCAGCACAAATGTCACAGTCATGGATGACTTGTGTAATAGCATCCATGGAAATGTCTATGGATCTGTCACGAGCCCATTGGTATGTTGCATCTCTGCCTTGATGTCCTGACGAATCGTGAGCCCACCGAGCTAAGAATATCTCACCTCGGTGTTTCCAGTCAAGATCAAGATTAGAGTCCATGTCTACTTGAGAAACTCTTGCAGCTAGATCTGCCTGATGGTTGTGTTGCTGTTCCTCAGTAGCTTTGCTCTTAGGAATGTGAGCATCGATGTGTCTCACTTTCACTGGAATTCTCTCGATTCGATCAGCAATGTCCTGCCACAGGTTGGCTGCCCAAATGGGTTTTCCTTTTCTCTGCCAACCACTCTTCTTCCAGTTCTTTAGCCAACCCCATAGAGCATTGGCTACCATCCAGGAGTCGGTGTAGAGATAAAGCTTTGGCCATCTCTCACGTTCAGCTACGTCGAGAGCTAGCTGGACAGCTTTTACCTCTGCGAACTGACTGGATTCTCCTTCTCCATCTTTCGCCTCTGCAACTCGGCGTGTTGGACTCCACACTGCAGACTTCCACCTTCGCTTGTTTCCAACAAGACGACAGGAACCGTCTGTGAACAAAGCATATTTCTTTTCATCATCAGACAGGTCATTGTAAGGAGGAGCTTCCTCAGCACGAGTTACTTTCTCCTTTGGAGGTTTAGCACAGTTGATACCTTCAGGCCAACTTGAGATCACCTCCACTAGACCAGGTCTTTCAAGATTTCCCATTCGAGCTCTCTGTGTTATCAGAGCCATCCACTTAGACCATGTTGAGTCTGTGGCATGATGTGGTGTGGAACCTTTGCCTTTGAACATCCAATTCAAAACTGGTAATCTGGGAGCTAAGAGAAGTTGTGATTCAGTTCCAATCACTTCAGAAGATGCTTTCACTCCTTCATAGGCAGCTAAGATTTCTTTCTCTGTTGGAGTATAATTAGCCTCTGAACCTCTGTAACCTCGACTCCAGAAACCAAGAGGTCGTCCACGTGTCTCACCTGGAGCTTTTTGCCACAAGCACCAGGTTGGACCATTGTCACTTGCAGCCGTGTACAAAATGTTCTTAATGTCTGGACCATCTCGGACAGGTCCCAGACCCATTGCTTGAATTACTTCTTGCTTTATCTGGTCAAAGGCTGCTTGTTGTTCAGGTCCCCAGTGGAAATGGTTTCTCTTTCGAGTCACATCATACAGAGGTTTCACAATCTGAATGTATCCTGGAATGTGTAGTCTCCAAAATCCCACTATCCCCAAGAAACGTAGGGTCTCTTGCTTGTTTGTGGGACTTGCCATGGTAGAGACTCTGTTTACCACATCCACTGGAATGTATCGGCGTCCATCCTGCCACCGCACTCCCAGAAACTGAATCTCTGTGGTAGGTCCTTTCACCTTGTCTCGTTTGATGGCAAAACCTGCATTCAGAAGAATGTCAATGATTTTGTTACCTTTCTCGAAGACTTCCTCAGCAGTTTTACGCCAGACGATGATATCATCGATGAACTGGATGTGTTCTGGAGCACCGCCTTTCTCCAGAGCATCGTGGATCACTGCATGACAGATGCTTGAGCTGTGGATCCAGCCCATTGGCAGCCTGTTGAAAGTGTACTGGATTCCTCTCCAGGTGAAAGCAAACTGAGGCCTGCATTCCTCTGCTATGGGAATAGAGAAAAATGCATTAGCAATGTCTATGGTAGCATACCATTTGGCCTCTTTGGATTCCAGCTCATACTGTAGCTCCATCATGTCTGGTACTGCTGCACTCATAGGTGGTGTCACTTCATTCAGGGCTCGGTAGTCTACTGTCAGACGCCAGTCTCCACTCTGCTTTCGCACAGGCCACACTGGACTGTTGAAAGGTGAATGAGTTTTGCTGACAACTTTCTGACTCTCCAACTGACGAATCAGATTCTGAATGGGCAACAAAGAGTCACGGTTGGTTCTGTATTGTCTGTGATGCACAGTCTGAGAAGCAACCGGCAATTTAATGTCCTGTATCTTATGTTGTCCCACAACTGCAGATTCATCAGAAAGTTCAGGTCTAGCAGATAGCTTCAATTTCTGTCCATGAATTTCTATAGAAGCTACTCCAAAAGCCCATTTGTAACCTCTTGGGTCTTTGAAACGCCCTTCTCTCAGAAAATCAATTCCCAAAATACAAGGTGCATCAGGTCCGGTCACAACTGTATGCTTCCTCCATTGTTTACCAGTTAAACTTATATTAACCTCTACTTTACTTAACTCTTGAGATCCACCAGTGACTCCCAGAATAGTTATAGACTCTGATTCCTGATAATTTGATGGTATTATGGTGCACTGAGCTCCTGTGTCAACCAAGGCCCTGTACTTCCGAAATTGTGAAGTGCCAGGCCACTGGATGTACACATCCCAATAGATTCTATTATCTCTGTTATCCCTCTCCTCCCCCTGGCGGGAGGCAGGGCACCCCTAGTTATGGGGAACATGCGCACATGTGCATTGCACATAGTTTGCAGGGTTATAACTTTGCATGTTATAACTGGAGCCACTGTTGGAACCATAAGAGTCGTTCTGGGGAACTGTGGAAGTAACAGCTACCCTTCTGGTATTGCTACCTCGGGTTCTGCCACTTTGCAATTCCCTCAGTCTCCTGAAAAGATTAGAAGTTGGTTGGCCATCCCAGCGGTTCATGTTCTCACCAAACTGATCACGCAGAGTTATCCAAATAGTTCTACGTGATTGCCTTGGCGGTCTGTTTTGGAATGACCTGTTTTGGAATGACCTGTTTTGGAATGACCTCCTTGGAGGACGTGTATTCCTCACAGATGAAACTTGTATCCACCTGGAGGAAGAATTGAAATTATCCCTTTGTGCCAATTGGGATATGGAATTTCTAAATTCATCTTTTAACTCCCTCATGCAATTCTCAATTTTTCCAGACAGAGTTTCAATGGCTGAAACCAAAGAACCACGTGTCATGCTATCCTCCAATTGTCTCATTTGATCACTGAATTGGCCAACCGTAGGAGAAGCTCCACCATAACTTCTTGACACAATTCTGCTTGCCAGAATGTTTGCATAATTGGAAGGAGCAAGTTTGAGGATCTTTTTAGCAAGACCAATACCCACAGGAATGTCATCAGGATTCAGAGTTTCATGTTCACCATAGAGTAGCTCTCTAACAGCAAATTCTCTCAAGCGCTTAATTCCCTCATCTATGGTAGTCCAGGGTTTAGGATTCCATGGAAGATCATCTCGGGAAGGGTATCTCAGGGCAACCGCCATTAAAAGGCGTATCCAGAGATTAACCTTACCGAGAGCTCTTCCTAGATGTCTATCTATTCCATTGTCCCTTGAGAGAGTTCCTAACTGAGCTGCTGACTTGTCTCCAACTGTTAGAGCCGGAGCACCTGTATCATAACACCTACTAAGCCAAGCTAGAACTGGCTCCTTATCTGCCCTGGTGAAATCTTTACGGACATAACGCAATTCCTCACGGGGCGAAGAACATTCCAAAATATCATCTTGCTCTTCATCTCCCTGAATTCTTTGCCCATATAATCCTGCTGTCATTCTTCTAAGGATCTCTTTAAGCTGAGAACCACCTTTGCCAGCTGCTTTCCTAGCTTCATCTGTGTCCTGCTTTGATCTCACTAGGTTAGCTAGATCTTTAAAACAAACCACCTCTTCCTCCTGAGCAGGATCTCTTAGAGTAGAGGGCCCCTCACCAGGATCAGTCTCCAGCTCCTCTTCTTCTCCATCTTTGGCCTTTGCACCTCTAGTCTTTAAAGGAGCCACCTTAACTGGAGCTGTGTTTGAATTTACAGCCACCTTAATGGAAGCTGACAGGTCCTGAGATAAATCAGCTGCTGGGGCAGTGACTTCCGGTCCCACCGAGGGATTGGGCGGAAGTGACGTTGCTCCGTTAATGGCCGATGGAGAAGAAGAAGAAGGAGAAGGAGTGGGAGAAGGAGTAGGCGCCATGTTGATACCAGCCGATGCCCTTGGCTGCTTGCTAGAATCAGCAAAGTCATTTAGAGCTGCTTTACCAATTAACTTTTAGCCTTCTTTTTGACTGACACAGGTTCTCCACAGTCCTCATCACTAGATGACTCTGGGACTGATCTCGAGCTACGGCGTTTTCTTTTTGGTCTAGTTTTAATAACAAAACACGCCCTGGACACCTTTCTCTCTCGCCACAAGGAATACAGAGAAAACACATTAGTTATTACCAGCAGCAGAATTATACACATCACATAAATCACTTTTGGGTCCCAGGCATCACCTAAAGTTACTCTCTCCTCAGGCGGAATCTTAAAACCCTTTATCTCAATTGGGAGAGTGGTGGAGGTAACATTCCTGTATCTCACTGGCCATAATAAATTAATACATTTTCCATACCATAATTTAACTCTATACATAACCCACATATAAATTGTCCTCACCAAGTATTTACCCAGGTAATCCAAAAGCAAACCCAAACAATATCTGTAAACCAGAGCCCCAAAAATTGAAAAGAATAATCGCTCCACAAACCACAAGACCTTCATGTTTGCTAATTCAGCCGGAAAACACTAAATCAATCAAGTAATAAATTAAACTAATTATCTGCCCCACGTTGGGCGCCAATAAAAAAAAATGTGGTGGGTGAAAGGGTAAGGCCGAGAAGCCTCTTCCCTTCCCCCTTGTAAGGTAAAAGGGAAAAAAAAATTGAAGGGAAAGGAAAAAAAACTCACCAGCCAAATTAGCAAAGCAGTGGAGCTATATTTACAAAGCAGTGTAAGATTTTGCAGGGGAATATTTACAAATTTACAATATCTACAATATCTACAAAGATATACAGCAGTGTAACACAGAAATGAGAGTAGCCCCCCTCGGCCGAGGGGGTCCCCACCTCCGCTCTCCCCTCTCTCCCCCCCTTTCCCCAGAGTAGTTCGGAAAAGAGGGAGAAAAGAGAGAAAGAAAAATGTTAGAAGCAGTTTGTGTTAATTGAAAAAAAAGTTAATCTTATCTTCAAGGCCGAAGTCTTGGCAGAAAGGCCAGCACAGCAAGGAGTTGCTGCTCAAAGGAGATGCGGAAGCAAGAGTGACAAGAGTAGTGCTAGGAATGCCCACTTCACTCTCAGGCCAGATAGTGCTTCCTCCCACTCGACCAATGAAAATTAGTTTAGAGTATTCCTTCCGTTTACCAACTTCCGTCCACCATATTCCCTTTCTTAAAGGGACAGCGTCAACCGGGCACACTGGAGCTGTGTTTGAATTTACAGCCACCTTAACGGAAGCTGACAGGTCCTGAGATAAATCAGCTGCTGGGGCAGTGACTTCCGGTCCCACCGAGGGAGTGGGTGGAAGTGACGTTGCTCCGTTAATGGCCGATGGAGAAGAAGAAGAAGGAGAAGGAGTAGGAGAAGGAGTAGGCGCCATGTTGATACCAGCTGCCGCCTTTGGCAGCTTGCTGGAATCAGCAAAGTCATTTAGAGCTGCTTTACCAATTAACTTTTTAGCCTTCTTTTTGACTGACACAGGTTCTCCACAGTCCTCGTCACTAGATGACTCTGGGACTGATCGAGAGCCACGGCGTTTTCTTTTTGATCTAGTTTTAATAACAAAACAAGCTCTGGATATCTTTCTCTCTCGCCGCAGAGAGAACAGCAAATATGCAATCGCCATCACCAGCAACAGATTTATACACATCAAATAAATCACCTTTGGATCCCAGGCATCACCTAAAGTTACTCTCTCCTCAGGTGGAATCTTAAAACCCTTTATCTCAATTGGGAGAGTGGTGGAGGTAACATTCCTGTATCTCACTGGCCATAGGAAATTAATTCATTTTCCATACCATAATTTAACTCTATACATAACCCACATATAAATTGTCCGCACCAAATATTTACCCAGGTAATCCAAAATCAAACCCAAACAATATCTGTAAACCAGAGCCCCAAAAATTGAAAAGAATAATCGCTCCACAAACCACAAGACCTTCATGTTTGCTAATTCAGCTAGAAAACACTAAATCAATCAAGTAATAAATTAAACTAATTATCTGTCCCACATTGGGCTCCAATAAAAAAATGTGGTGGGTTGGAAGGGGTAAGGCTAAGAAGCCTCTTCCCTCCCCCCTGTAAGTAAAGGGAAAGAAAAATTGAAGGGAAAGGAAAAAAAAACTCACCAGCTGAATTAGCAAAGCAGTTGAGCTATATTTACAAAGCAGTGTAGGATTTGCAGGAGAATATTTACAAATTTACAATATCTACAATATCTACAAAGATATACAACAGAGCAGCACAGGAATGAGAGTAACCCCCCTCGGCAGAGGGGATTCCCCACCTCCGCTCTCCCCTCTCTCCCCCCCTTTCCCCAGAGTAGGTCAGAAAAAGGGAGAAAGAAGAAAGAAAGAAGTTAAAAGCAGTTTTTTGTTAATTGGAAGGGAGTTAATACCGGACTCCTATCAAGTCTTCAAGGCCGAAGTCTTGGCAGAAAGCCCAGCAGAGAAAGAGTTGCTGCACGGAGAAAAGGCGGAAGCAAGACTGAAGATAAAGTTCCGGAGTGCCCAGGATAGTTTCTCCTGCACTCCCATTTCAGAAGGTGCTTCCTCCCATTTTACCAATGAAATTAGTTTAGACTATTCCTTCCGTTTACCAACTTCCGTCCACCATATTCCCTTTCTTAAGGGGGCAACGTCAACCGGCCACAGATGGGTCAGGCCGACATATAGGGCCCTCCATTCCCCTCAGAAGGGAATCACCAATAACAATTACCCTCCTCTTTTTTTTGAGGGAACAGGTCCTGATGCCAGCAGAAGACTGTTTGACCTTAGGCTGCTTTGCCTTAGGCTGATTAACCTTAGGCTGCTTAGCCTTAGGGAGAACCCCAGATGGTGTGTCCTCCGGCATCAGGACCACCTCACCCTCAATCTCCAGTGCTCCATATCTGTTTTCTAAGAGCAGCGGGGAAGGTGAGGGGAGGCAAGGAGGTTTAACTTTGCATCTTTTGAGAGTAACCTGCGTCCATTCACCTCTGCTTTTTGAATAACCAGCCTCTGCTGGGGGAGACTGCAGAGCCTGCTTACTCCGATTCAACTCTTTCCTCTTCTGATTCACCTCTTTCCTCCTTTGGTCCATCTCCTTCCTCCTCTGGTTCATCTCTTTCCTACATTTCCTTACATTTCTAAGGCTAGCAAACTTATCCCTCAGTCTGGCCACCATATTAAGCAGATAGTAAGCCTGCTCACACCTTATACAAGAGTTACCCCCACTACCCTGCATCTCAAGTGCCAGGCTCCAGCATTCTCTACAGCCAGATACCTGGACAACTACCTGCTTCTGTTTTACCTCGGTCTGATTTTTTTAGGGAGATTTTGCTGCGAGTTACAACCATGGCTGTCCCTGGCCACAGCATCTACTACCAATTTAAAAAAAAAAAAAAAAAAAAAAAGGGCGGCGCGTGAGAGTATAAGAGAATACGGGCTGCCCGACAAAGTGAAGCCCCGAGCCGCAGCAGAGGCTTTTAAATTCAGCCGCTCCCGCTTCTGGGATCACGAGTCTGACCACGTGAAAGAGCGGCTGCTCCTTCCCTGCGGCAAAACTCGGCAGCGATGCTGATTCCCGCAGCCCGAAAAGGAGAGCAGCGGCTGGTCCCTGGCAGTTGCTGGTCTGAGTAGAGGGGGAGGATCACCTCCCTCGACCTGCTAGCCACACTTCTCCTGATGCAGCTCAGGATCTGATTGGCTTTGCAGGCTGCAAGTGCACATTGAGAGCTCATGTTGAGCTTTTTGTCCACCAGCACCCCCAAGTCTCTCTCCTCAGGGCTACTTTCCAGCCAGTCACTGCCCAGCCTGTATTTGTGCCTGGGATTGCCTCGACCCAGATGCAGGACCCTGCACTTGCTCTTATTGAACTTCATGAGGTTGGCTTGTGTCCACCTCTCCAGCCTGTCAAGGTCCCTCTGGATGGCCTCCCTTCCCTCCAGCGTGTCTGTTGCACCACACAGCTTGGTGTCATCAGCAAACTTGCTGAGGGTGCACTCAATGCCACTGTCCACGTCACCCACAAAGATGTTGAATAAGACAGGTCCCAGGACTGATCCCTGAGGGACTCCGCTTGTCACTGGCCTCCACTGGGACATGGAGCCATTGACAGCCACTCTTTGGATGTGGCCATCAAGCCAGTTCCTTATCCATCTAGTGGTCCACCCATCAAACCCATGTGTCAGCAGTTTGGAGACCAGGATGTGGTGCGGGACAGTGTCGAAGGCTTTGCATAGGTCCAGGTAGATGACATCAGAATGGTGAAATTCAGTGTGTTCCACCAAGAAATTTAACTTTAGCTGAAAGAGTTTAATTTCAAACTGTTGTACAGCTACATCGTATCCAAAGGAAGAATCTATAAGGAATCTATGGTGCACGAACCCTGAGAACCCTGAGAGCCCTGAGTCAACTAAGAGACCCTGAGAATCGCTGTTTCCCTTTTCTTCGCTTTGTCTGAGAAGAGACAAACTGTTTTCCATTTTTCTCATTTCCTGATTTTCTTGGACTTTTGAATCATCTACATCTGAGGATAGCCGGAATGGACTATGGACTTTACTTACGAACTGTAAATATTGTTTTGAATTGGATGGACAGTATAAACAACCAATGAAATTGTTTAGAAGGGGTGGACTGTGACCGTGTGGGGCTGTGCCTTTAAGAAAGGGACAGTGCTGGGACACTCTGGCCGAATGTTTTGGTGAAGACAATGAAAACATCGATATTCTAAATTAATTTCATTGGTAGATTGGTAGAATGCAGTTTTAAGTTTAGTACAGCTGGAATTTTTTCTCAGTTCGTTCCTTTCCTTCTCCCTTCCAGCTTGGCTGCTTCTGGGCTCCTTGCCAGAGCGTCCTTGGACAGATAAGCAACTAATTCGCATGAGGCTTACTAAAATTCTGCTTTCTTAATAACTGCCTTATTCTCTCTTTCTAACCCTCTTTGGGAAACAAGGGAGGCAGGGGGAGAGAAGGGGATACAGGAGGGGAACCCTCCTCTGTCCGGAGGAGGGAATTTCATTTCTGTATTCTTGTTTTTTAACTTTGCTGTATATTTCTTTATATATATTATAAATACTGTATATATTGTGTACATATCTTTCATTTTCCACATAGCTTGTAAAATATAGCATTCCTTCTGCTTCTCCGGCTGAGTTAGCTGCGGTTTTTTTCCCCTTTGTGGGGAGAGAAAGCTAGGCCTTTTCTCTCAACCCACCACACCTTTAATTAGTTCTTTTAACTTTTAATTGGTTCATGAACTTTTAATTGGTTCATGAACTTTTAATGGAACTGAGGGAAAAAAAGAGGGTGTATCACCTTTGGAAGAGAGGGGAGGCAACCCACAGAATGTTTAAGGATGTTACTAGGTCTTGTAGGAAGAAAATTAGGGAGGCAAAAGCACACTTGGAGCTTAAACTGGCCTCTACTGTGAAGGACAACAAAAAGTCCTTCTATAAATACATTAATAGTAAGAGGAAGGGGAAGGACAACCTCCACTCCTTGGTGGACACGGAGGGGAACATCGTAACAAAGGATGAGGAAAAGGCAGAGATACTTAACACCTTCTTTGCCTCAATTTTTACTAGAAGGGCAGAACGTCTTCCTGACAGCTGGCCTGCAGAGCTGGCAGAAGGAGCCAGGGAGCTGCACAGTTTCCCTATGTTCCATGAGGAGGTGGTTGGAACTGTCCTTAGCAGCTTGGATCCCCACAAGTCCATGGGACCAGATGGGATTCATCCTAGGGTGCTGAGAGAGCTGGCAGATGAGCTGGCCAAGCCACTCTCCATCATTTTCCAGCAGTCCTGGCTCACTGGCGAGGTCCCACAGGAATGGAAGCTGGCCAAAGTTGTGCCCATCCATAAGAAGGGCCGGTTGGATGAGCCAGGGAATTACAGGCCTGTCAGCCTGACCTCAGTGCCAGGCAAGATCATGGAACAGGTCATCCTGAGTGCAATCACAGAGCACTTACAGGATGGCGAAGGGATCAGGCCTAGCCAGCATGGATTTAGGAAGGGCAGGTCCTGCTTGACCTGCCTGATCTCCTTCTATGATCAGGTGACCCGCCTGGTGGATGTGGGGAGGCCTGTTGATGTAGTCTACCTGGACCTCAGCAAGGCCTTTGACACCGTCCCCCATAGCAAACTGCTGGCCAAGCTGTCAGCCCATGGCTTGGACGGGAGCACACTGCGATGGGTTAGGAACTGGCTGGATGGCTGAGCCCAGAGAGTGGTGGTGAATGGTGCCACATCCAGCTGGCAGCCAGTCAGTAGTGGTGTGCCCCAAGGATCAGTGCTGGGCCCTGTGCTCTTTAACATCTTTATTGATGATCTGGATGAGGGCATTGAGTCCATCATCAGTAAATTTGCTGACGACACCAAGCTGGGGGCAGGAGTTGATCTGCTGGAGGGTAGAGAGGCTCTGCAGAGGGACCTCGACAGGCTGGACAGATAGGCAGAATCCAACGGCATGAGATTTAACACATCCAAGTGCCGGGTTCTGCACATTGGCCACAATAACCCCATGCAGTGCTACAGGCTGGGGTCAGAGTGGCTGGAGAGCAGCCAGGCAGAGAGGGACCTGGGGGTACTGGTCGATGGCAGGCTGAACATGAGCCTGCAGTGTGCCCAGGCAGCCAAGAGGGCCAATGGCATCCTGGCCTGCATCAGGAACAGTGTGGCCAGCAGGAGCAGGGAGGTCATTCTGCCCCTGTACACTTCACTGGTTAGGCCACACCTCGAGCACTGTGTCCAGTTCTGGGCCCCTCAGTTTAGGAAGGATGTTGACTTGCTGGAACGAGTCCAGAGAAGAGCAACAAAGTTGGTGAGGGGTTTGGAACACAAGTCCTATGAGGAGAGGCTGAGGGAGCTGGGGTTGCTCAGCCTGGAGAAGAGGAGACTCAGGGGTGACCTTATCACTCTCTACAACTACCTGAAGGGAGGTTGTAGACAGGCGGATGATGGTCTCTTCTCCCAGGCAGCCAGTGCCAGAACAAGAGGACACAGTCTCAGGCTGCGCCAGGGGAGGTTCAGGTTGGATGTTAGGAAGAAGTTCTATACAGAAAGAGTGATTGCGCTATGGAATGGGTTGCCCGGGGAGGTGGTAGAGTCACCGTCATTGAAGGTGTTCAGAAGGAGACTTGATGGGGTGCTTGGTGCCATGGGTTAGCTGTTTGGGTGGGTTGGATTGGTTGATGGGTTGGACACGATGATCTTGAAGGTCTCTTCCAACCTGGTTTGGTTTATTCTAATAAAGGTTTATTCTGACACCTGTACATCATCACCATCAGCAACAAAACACATTAAGTCAATGTTGCTCATCCGCACCAAGTGGACACTTGGTGCTTGGAATAGGAAGCTGTGTTGACATTTGAAAGATCGCAGTTACGAAGATCCATGTTGCCTAATTGCAAGGATTGTGTGGGAAGCACTGCTTCAACAGCTCTATCTAGTACGGACATGACTGGCAGGAATACACTACTCCTGTGGAATGTCAGTTACTGCAGGAAAGAATTATCCTTTCTGAATATTCAAAATATGTCAAAACATTCTTCCTTTTTTCCTTTTAGAGCTCAGCAAAGCTATGAGTATGTCAACATCATTCCACCTACTCAGAGGCAGCTCTGGAATATCTGATTCACAGGTGATTGATTCTCTTGCTCAGTGTTGAAGCTTGAGCAGCCATAGACAACTCAAGACTTTGTAGGTAATGCAGACAAAAATGGATTTTGCCAAGCCAAGGGTGACCTGGTCAGCATGTACCACCATTACCTTCTTTCCTCTCCAAATAGGGTGTCCATGTTCCAATTTCCTGTAGCCCTGGACTATGCTTATTCCCAAACTGTGCTACGTGCATCTGGGAGAAGGCTAGTTTATCCAGGCCAACAGTACTTGTGAGTATATCCTAACAATTTAATAGCATAGGTAATCACGTTCTAGAATCTAGGCCTAGTCCTGAGACTTTAGTTTACTAGCAGAGATAGAGCCAGTGTAACAACAGGATCATCCAGTCAACTGGTATATCATGGACTATTATGTCTTGTTTTGCTTCCCTTTCATAGGGGTTTGCCTAGGGCATCTCTACTAGGAAGACTTCCAATCTTGATCTGAAAACATCAAGAGACAGAAAATCCAACCCTACTTTTGGTAAGTAGTTCTCAGGATTAATTGCTTTCACTATTAGTAATGCATACTTGGGTTTCTTTGTATGAATGTGTTTGGCATGAGCTTCTAGTTGTTGATTCCTGCTATGCTTTCTCCACTAGATGAAGGAGATCTTTTGCATATAGTATTATCTTGTTGTGGTGGTACTTGTACACTTTAGACAGGTCATGTCTCCATCGTTTTGATAAAGCAAGCAGAGATCCCTTCCAGGCTTTCACTAGAGAGAGACATTTTCTCATTCCCTTTCTGACTTGTTTCCAACTTTTCCCACTTAAAATATAAGCACCAGAAATTTTTGCACTGTACCACTATTAGTCTTACTAGAGCAGTGGGGAAAAACTGCTACTCACTGCTTCCTTTTTCATGAATTGCATTATACCCTTTTGCTTTACACTGAGAAGTTCATGTTGCTGCCCTTAAATTTAGTCTGCAGGCCTTAAATAGCTGCCTGCTATTACACAATAGTCTCTATTCCCTGTTCCCCTGTTCCTTCAGGAGTGTCTATACTAAGACAGAACTTTAAAATGAGGTTTGTTATAATGTTCCAGAAGCATGTTGCAAAAGTAAATCCCTGTGTTGTTCTGGTAAAATTCTTGGGTACAGAATAAAAACAAAACAACCAAGAATTATTCCTTAGAATCTGAATGACAAAATTCCTCCTAATGCCAATAGGAGTAGGATCAGCTCATGGCATTTGTTCACCAATATAAATGTGTAACTAAATTTTCCAGGTCTACAAAAGGTGTAATCCATGCTTCTCTAATCCTTCTCTCATACATAAGATCTTGCAAGTGCTGCAGCCAGTAAACATGTTGACTCTTCCCACTGCTACTGACTGTATTTTCTCATCTTAAAAAGAAAAAAAAAATAAATAAAGTCTAACCTGTCTTTCCAACAAATATTTTCTGCTCATTAAAATCTGAGAACTACTGTATGGATTTCAGTTTGATAGGTAGAAAGTATCTCATTCATCCCAGAGGCAAGTATAGTCTACGTGGCAAAGCCAGTATAATGAAGTTTTTTAAGTCAAATCAGAGTTATTCTTTAAAGGACTGTGATTGTGCAATCATCAAGGCATTTTTCATGTTGGCAAGAAAAGATACAAAGCAAACCCATCTGATGCATTTTAACAGGTTTTTATTTTTTTAAGATATGTAGATTGAAAAACCAGCCCTTAAACTTTTCTTTGGTCCTACTGATTTAGATGAGAGTTTCTGCTCAGGAAATTATTTCATTATTTGACCTATAGTGATATTTTCTGCCTTTTCTTTTTTTTTTTCATGCAAATATGACATTGCACTGATATCATAACATCAAGAAAGAGGTTTTGTAGCTCATTAACAGGGAACAAGCATCTAAAAGTCTACAGGTTTTAGTAGCCAGCCAAGGATTACAGTGTAAACTCAACTGTAATACATGTTAATGCTTGGCTGAAAAAAGAAAATACATTTAAGTTTATGCATAGATGTTGATTCCTGTGCAGCACACACTTTATATTATAGTGCCAGAGCTCACAACCTCTGCCATAAAACAGAACTTGACAATTCTGAGGAATACTGCAATTTGTGTCTGAAGCTACATTTAGAGACTACTAGAGCTGCCATTGTTGGGAGGTCACATGAAACTATACGGTTATTATTTCTGAAGAACAGGTATGATCCCAAAAGTACCTGGGAGGAGGAATGATTCCCCAAGCACCATGAGGAGATGGGTCTTAATGGCTGAGCATAAGGTTGGGATGTTTTTGGAGACTTGTATCTCTGCAGTATGTATCTCACTGCGGTTTATTTATGCTGCCCCAGGTCCCTGTAGCACATCCAGTATATGAATGCCTCTCAGCAATATATTGTGCTAATCAACTACCTGCCACATGCAGTTCTGCATTCAAAGAGAAGGGCTTCTTTGATTGCCAGTCCAACATGCTCCCATAGAAGCACATTCTCTCTGCACTTCCTACAAGTTTTTAAAAAGCAAATAAAATCTATTCTGGTTTATATAAACACAGCGAGAACACAGACATGAAAATGTGTGTTAATAATAGTCTGGCCACAAAGTATTCCGTAATCAAAGGGTGTTTTTTCATTCTGTCAGTGCAGTCATAGCTGTCCCAATGGCTGGGTGTCGTGGCTGGGTGTCAGGAAGGTGTGTTAGCCCGTGGGAAACCTGACTCAGGTGGTTCCCAAGCACATGAGTGAAACGAGGCCATGCTGACTGGGTATCTTTTGGGAGACCGGTCATATACCTCACTCCACCAGATAGCATCTTCCGAAACACTGGTGTCTGCTCAGAAATAGCAGAAAAGTTAGAAATAGTGTCTGGATTCCTCAGTTGCTTAAATACTTGGTGTAGAGAGAAGAATCAGCCATATAAAAAATATCATCCACCAGCCTCAGCCATGCCTGTGAAGCTGGCATGTGGTGTTCTGTAAATGCATCATATAAAGAGGCTAGAAAAACCTGGCCAGCAGAGGTCAGATAGAGGTTTGAAGAGTTTGAGAGCAAAAATTGCTCAGAAATCTTAATTTGGCTTGATGTTGCCTCTGAGTATTCAGGGATGGAGTGCTGATGGTGCTAGTGTTCAGTTTACTCCTGTCTGTGATTATATTTCCATCATTTTGGTATTTGATGTGTTTCACTTCCTAAGTATATTTTTAATCTTAAATCTCATTTTATTTTAGTGATGAAAATTAGGCTATGTAAAATGTGATAATTTATAAACAACATGTTTAATTTTCCCCTTCCCCTTTCTTTCCTTCTCTCTTTCTCTCACCTCTCTCTCCCTCTTACTCTCTCTCACTCACTCTTTCCTTGACTCTTTCTCTCTGTACTTTGGTTCCTCTACCCTTTTTTCTCAGGTTTATATGCCTGTTTCTGCATTTGGGTATACTGGATGACTTAGTTACACCCACAGATTCACCCAGCCTAAAACCATTCACAGACTTGTTGATGCATGTTTTTCTCCTTTCTCAGGCTGAACAAATTGCACAGGAAGAATCAAAACAGCTTAGATCTCCTTTCTATCATCTTTTGGCTGCTACAATAACTGAGGATAAGTTGTTCTTGACTTAGATATTCTGCAGACAAAGAGAACAGCATACATTGCACAGAGGTGGGAAACTACAAGTAATAAACAGCCTGTGGTTGTTTCAGAGGGACCAGGAATCAAACAGGGTGATGCTGGCATCCTGACCAGAGCTGAGGACAGGCTGAGAGCCTGGACACCAACCAGGAGTGCTCAGCCACAGCTTAAGGTGCATCTCAAACGTTTGCTTGAAAATTGACCTGAAGGAAATTAATACAACCTGGCTAGCCCAAGCATCCACTTTTATATGTATGTGGCAGGTACTGGTAAATATTGTAGCAAAGTCATTTACTTCTCATACCCTGATGACAGAAGTGAAAATGCTTCTAATCCACAGGGTGCTTTTGTTTATATTAACTTCCATCGTACCTTCAATTCTCTTTAGAATTATTTATCAGCAATTGTTGTAAAAATCACATGGCACATTTGTACAGCAGCTATTTCCTTCCTACTTCAGTTTTAGAATATTTTGTAAGGTATAGGTAAACTGCTTTTTAGGAGAAGAGTACTCAGGCCAGGAAAGAAATTTCAGTCCTGAGTGAAGGGCTGCCCTTGACAACCATGTGCTGTTTTCATCATGAGCAACCCAACAGGAAAGATATTTGTTCAATCTCAGTCTCTCCTTTAAACCATGTTTTGTTTGTGTTAAATGATTTCCTGACCTGAAGAATTAAGAGGAATTAATCTGAAAGTATAGATCTCCTGTGAGGTTTTGTCTCCTGCTGTGAGTTATGCTTTTGGAGTACCCAGGTTTGTGTCTCTCGGAAAGCAAGGTTCAATACAATTAGGAGTATCACATCTTGGCATTTTAGAGCTGCTTCAAGGTGAGAGGGGAAAAAAATGGATGACAAGGCCTGTTAGTTCTTGGCAAGTTGGTAAGTATCTCTGTTTGCAGGATGCTTTAAGAGGAAAAGCAGGTCATTCCTGCTTCCAAATGTCTTGTTATCCCTCTGGAAATGTTATATTTGTGTATATTAGAGCACTGCTCACAGACCTCAATCTACACTGGGATTACTTTTGTGTCAGTGAGTGAAGGGGAGTCCCTTCTCTGGAGAACTTGCAATCCAGATAACAAGAGGGATGAAGGCTAACAGAGGAAGCAAAATCACCAGCAAAATGATGTGCAGGGCAGCCCTGCTATTTTGCACTTTCAGGTTGGTCTTTTATAAGCCATGCCTGAAGAACATGTGAAGTCCAATGGACCTGGATAGTAATAAACAACTCCTGGTTGCATGTAGAGGTCTGAAAACTGCATTTCTAATAAATGTTTGAATTACTGGCTTTACTAAACCTTCAGTTAAAATGTAGATTGAATATTTCAATAGGGCTTATTCCTCTACTAATAGAGACTGTAAATGTGTGAAAAACAGGGCATGTAATTTGCAGAAAGAAACATCTTGGTAAATGCCTAAATAAACCATTTAAACTATGCTTTACAGAGCCCTGGGCTATACTCCACTGCTTGAATTTTTATAAATCCTTGGCATTACAACAGCTTACATCCTTTCCAGGAGCAGCGCTGGATCTGTCATCCAGAAAGTGAGGATTCATTGTCCAAAATTAAGGATGCATGGAGTTTCAAAAAGCTTTTCACTTTTAGTTGATCCACTTTGGTGCTGGAGAACCAGTGTGAGAGATAAAAAGCCCACTTGTAGGATCATACCCTTTACTTGTGCAATACATGCAATGGGTATCACTAGTACAGCGTGTCTAGGTCATGCAGATGCAGCGAAGAGCCACTCTGCTTGTAACCTTCTTCATGCTTTGAGTGCTGTGGAGGTGACCCTGCACCCTGAACAAACCCAGGAAGCACTGACAACCCAGGCCAGTGTCTGAGCTTCAACTAAATCAATTGCAAATCTTTCCAGTACAATGCTAAATGTATTATCTGTATAATCATGTAGATATCCTTTGTAGTGCAATTCTCAGCATAATTCTGACTCTTTAACACAACTGGAAGAACAGCTTCTTTTCATCATTACATAAATAGTCCTAAGGTATCTTCAGGCTGGGAATATTTTCTTGAAAATAATCACATGAGAATGACCATTCTACCTTCTTCTGGGAGAGAAGAAATTGACTGCAGAGAAGGCATTCAAGAAATGTGTTGACAATAGAGTTAGAAATGGCCATAAACAAAAGGGGCTCTCCCCAGAACTCCATAAAAACATTCTAATCTTCTGTACATTTTGAGAGAGATTAGGAAAAAAATAAAATTCAAAACATTATATTTTTTTTTCCAGTAGTCCCATTATCATTAAATGATGCTTTCTCACTTGCTTGTTCTCAGTTTATCAAATCTGAGATGAAAAGTAAATATTGCTCCTTCCATGAGACTTGGAATGGTGTACCTTTGCTTTGGTGGTCATTAAACAAAGAAGTCAAATATACTTGACATATTTATGTCAGAAGAGACATAGTATTTTGGAGGTGCAAAGTAATTTCAACTGTCTTCCTAGAATTCCTTGTAGATGGGGAGTAATGATAAATATCTCCACTTCCTTGCATGGTTTAGGGTTGCTGCATGCTGTTTGAACAGCTGCACTTGTCCCATCCCTGAAGGTGGCTGCAAGTCAGTGGAGGAGGAAGCAAACCAAGTATATATAATTCTGAAGTGACAGGCAGAATGAGTTATTGTTTTGAGTTTTTTCCCCCCACTGATAAAACCCTCATTTCTGTTAGTGATACCGAATATGCTGTCATGACTGAAGAGTTTCAGCAACTATGTCTGTAATGTAACAGAAAGGTTTCTCTTCCTGTCTCAGCTCAAATTTCCTAAGATACACACCTCTCTAAACTCCCTTTAACCTCCCAAAAAGGAGCATTGCATGGAGCGAGCTCCACTGTTCCATGGCTTGGGTGACTTACCAGTTACAGCTTTCCTGCAATTTCCTGACTAGAAAATTCCTGTAAAATAATTCAATAAATATGTGATATGTAACCCCTTCTCAGAGGTTTTGCATAGAGCAAACACTCTGTGTTTGCAATTCCCCCCTACATTTAGTAGCCTTAAAAGTGCAATGTTCAAAACCATTACTTATTGCCAAATGCCTCAAATTATCCAAGAAAGCATGATTTTCATACAAGAGGGAGAAATGTCTTCAGTCTACCATCATGGTGCTACAAGACTGAAGTCTGAGTAATTCCCCACACAACAAACGTGGCTCCATGCTAAATATTTTTTCAGAGGAACCTTTAAAACACACTGCTTATTTGCTCCAAGAGACTTCACTGATTGACAGTGAACATCTCCACGGAGCTGCATTTAGTTTGATCTGTGGCTGCCACATGACAGTGAATTTAAGTAAGTTTGGTTGGGTCTGTGATGGTGTCACTGATCTGGTCAATATCTCCACATTCAAACACTGTGCAGCTCGCTGTCCTAAGTCTCAGCTCACTGCTCACCAGCTTTCAGATTTGCTGCATCTCACTAGGACTCCTTCTGCAACACATCAGGCACAGACTTCATGTGCAATGAGCTTCCCCTAAGTTTCAGTGTATAAAAGCTGATTACAGTATCACAGTATCACAGTATAACTTAGGTTGGAAAGGACCTCGAGGATCATTGAGTTCAACCTATCAACACAGACCCCATGACTAGACCATGGCACCAAGTGCCACGTCCAATCTCCTCTTGAACACCTCCAGGGAAGATGACTCAACCACCTCCCTGGTCAACCAGTTCCAATGATGAATGACTCGCTCGGTGAAGAACTTCCTCCTCACCTCAACTCTAAACCTCTCCTGGCGCAGCTTGAGACTGTGTCCCCTTGTTCTGGTGCTGGTTGCCTGGGAGAAGAGGCCAACCCCTTCCTGGCTACAACCACCCTTCAGGTAGTTGTAGAGGGCAATGAGGTCACCCCTGAGCCTCCTCTTCTCCAGGCTAAACAATCCCAGCTCCCTCAGCCTCTCCTCATAGGGCTTGTGTTCAAGGCCTCTCACCAGCCTTGTTGCCCTTCTCTGGACACGTTCAAGTGTCTCGATGTCCTTCTTAAACTGAGGGGCCCAGAACTGGACACAGTACTCAAGGTGTGGCCTAACCAAAGCAGAGTACAGGGGCAGAATGACCTCCCTGCTCCTGCTGGCCACACTATTCCTAATGCAGGCCAGGATGCCATTGGCCCTCCTGGCCACCCGGGCACACTGCTGGCTCATATTCAGGCGGCTGTCAATCAGCACCCCCAGGTGCCTCTCTGTTTGGGAGCTCTCCAGCCACTCCAACCCCAGCCTGTAGCTCTGCATGGGATTGTCGTAGCCAAAGTGCAGCACCCGGCACTTGGACTTGTTGAATGCCATCCCGTTGGAGTCTGCCCATCTGTCCAGTCAGTCGAGGTCCCTCTGCAGAGCCTTTCTACCCTCTAAGTGACTAACATCTGCTCCTAACTTGGTGTCATCTTCAAACCTGCTGATGACTGACTCTACCCCCTCATCCAGATCATCAATGAAGATGTTAAAGAGGACGGGGCCCAGCACTGATCCCTGGGGGACACCACTGGTGACTGGCCGCCAGCTGGATGTGGCACCATTCACCACCACTCTCTGGGCTCGGCCCTCTAGCCAGTTCCTAACCCAGCACAGAGTGTAGTGGTCCAAGCCACGAGCTGACAGCTTAGCCAGCAGTTTGCTGTGGGGGACGGTGTCAAAGGCCTTCCTGAAGTCTAGGTAGACCACATCTACAGGCCTCCCCACGTCCACCAGACGGGTCACCTGATCATAGAAGGAGATCAGGTTGGTCAGGCAGGATCTGCCCTTCCTAAATCCATGTTGGCTGGGCCTGAGCCCTTGGCCATCCTTCAGGTGCGCAGTTATTGCTGCCAGGATAATCTGCTCCATCACTTTCCCTGGCACAGAGGTCAGGCTGACTGGCCTGTAGTTTCCAGGTTCCTCCATCCGACCTTTCTTATGGGTGGGGACCACATTGGCCAGTTTCCAGTCATCTGGGACCTCACCGGTGAGCCAGGACTGGAGGAAAATGATTGAGAGTGGCTTGGCCAGCTCATCTGCCAGCTCTCTCAGCACCCTAGGATGGATCCCATCCAGTCCCATGGACTTGTGAGTGTCCAAGTGGCTCAGCAGGTCCCGAACTAATTCCTCATGAATTACCGGTGCACTACACTGCTCCCCGACCCCATCACCCAGCTCAGGAGGCCACTCGTCCTGAACTCCTGTCTTGCTGTTAAAAATTGAGACGAAGAAGGCGTTCAGGACCTCAGCCTTCTCCTCGTCTTCAGTCACCGTGTTCCCCTCCAGGTCCAATAAGGAGTGCAGGTTCTTCCTGCCCTTCTTCTTAATGTTAATATATTTATAAAAATGCTTTTTATTGTCTTTGACAGAGGTGGTCAGCTTCAGTTCCAGCTGGGCCTTTGCCCCCCTAATTTTATTCCTACATAATCTAACAACTTCCTTGAATTTACCTTGAGAAGCCTTCCCCTCCTTCCAAAGGTGATACAGCCTCTTTTTCCCCCTTAAATCCTCCAGGAGCTGCTTGCTCATCCAGGCCGGTCGCCTTCCCCGCTGCCTCGCCTTTCGGCACGTGGGAACTGCCAGTTCCTGTGCCTTCAAGAGCTCCTCTTTGAAGTAGGTCCAACCCTCCTGGACCCCTTGGTTCATGAGGGCTGGTACCCAGGGGACTTTACAAATAAGTTTCTTAAACAGGCCGAAGTTCGCCCTTCGGAAGTCCAAGGTGAAGGTTCTGTTGGTAGTCCTCCCTATCTCCCTGCATATTGAAAACTTCACTATCTCATGGTCACTACACCCTAGGCAGCCTCCCACGATCACGTCTCCCACCAGCCCTTCCCTATTGGAGAACAGCAGGTCAAGCAGAGCCTGTCCCCTGGTAGGCTCGCTTAACAGCTGTGTCAGGAAGCAGTCCTCCATTCACTCCAGGAATCTTCTGGATTGCCTCCTCCCTGCTGAATGAAGTTCCCAGCAGATATCTGGCAGGTTGAAGTCACCAACAAGGACAAGATCTGATGATCTTGAGACGGCCTCCAGCTGCTTGTAGAATGATTCATCAGCCTCCTCATCCTGGTTGGGTGGTCTGTAACAGATTCCAACCAGGATGTCAGATTTGTTAGGCTGCCCCCTGATTTTAACCCACAGGCTCTCAACTCCCTCATCTTCCACCTCAAGTTGTGTGGCAGAGAGTGACTCCCTAATATACAGAGCCACCCCTCCTCCTCTTCTCCCTGGCCTGTCTCTCCTAAAGAGCCTGTAGTCCCCCATTGTAGCACTCCAATAGTGGATGTTGTCCCACCAAGTTTCTGAGATGGCGACTATATCATAGTCGCCCTGATAGATCAGGACCTCCAACTCCTCTTGCTTATTGCCCAGGCTGCGTGCATTGGTGTACATGCATCGCAGTTGGGTTCCTGACTTCTCAATTAACCCTACCTTTTGCCCTACTCTTTCCTCTGCAGAAGGACCGATTGCCTCACCCACCCCATTCAGACCTAGTTTAAAGCCCTCCTAATGAGCCCTGCCAACTCCAGTGCCAGGACTCTCTTACCCCTTCTAGATAAATGCACCCCATCAGGACCCAGCAGGTCAGGTGCAGTAAAAGTTGTCCCATGGTCATAGAACCCAAAGTTCTGCCGCTGGCACCATCCCCTGAGCCAATTGTTGATGGCGTGGGTTCTCCCATTCCTCTCAGTGTACACCCCTGCCACTGAGGGAGCTGAGCAGAACACCACTTGAGCTCCTGCCCCATCAATCAATTGTCCAAGGGCCCTGAATTCCTTCTTAATCACCCTGGTGCCCTTCTTGTCAATCTCATCACTCCCAGCCTGTATCACCAGCAGAGGGTAATAGTCAGTGGGTTGGATTAATTTAGGGAGTCTCCTTGCAATGTCCCTAACCCGCACCCCGGGTAGGGAGCAGACCTCCCTGTGGGATGGGTCGGGACGACATATGGGTCCCTCAGTACCCCCCAGGAGAGAGTCCCCAACAACTATAACCCTTCTTTTCTTTGTGGAACTGGTTGTTATAGTTGGTGGGGACCGCTTGGCCTTAGGCTCCCCTCTTGATGGCTGCTCCTCAGCCTCAGCCCTCTCATCCCCACTGCCCTCAGCCTGCAGGACCTCATACTTATTATGCACGGGCAGCGGAGGAGGAGGAGAG
Organism: Melanerpes aurifrons; assembly: GCA_011125475.1. Lineage (NCBI taxonomy): Eukaryota > Metazoa > Chordata > Aves > Piciformes > Picidae > Melanerpes > Melanerpes aurifrons. Next base: position 800,084 of record WWNC01000156.1, read on the forward strand.
GGTCGGGGTGGATTTCTCTTGCCACCCCTGGCAGGGACCTGTATCTATCCCTCTTCGTTTCCAGGGACCCTTCCCTCAGCAGGGGAGATCTGCAGAGCCTTCTCCCACAAATCTAACTCCCTTTCACTTTTCCTTATTGTCCTTAGCCTAGATACCTCCTCTTTCAGCTTGGCCACTTCGTCCTTTAGCTCTGCCACCAGGCTGAGGAGAAAATTCACCTGGTCACACCTGACACAGGTGTCCTCTCCCTCCCCTTCTATTCCAAGTGCCAGGCTGAAGCACTCTCTGCAGCTGGCAGCCTGGACTCCAGCATGCTGGTGAAACAGCTCTGTCTGGGCAGATGCTGCTTTTCTACCCTTCATCCGAGTGACAACCATGGTGGAACGTTTGAGGGGTTTTTTTGTGGTTTGTTTTTGGGTTTTTTGGTTTTGGTTGTTTTTTTTTGTGCAACAAGCCGATAGGCTAGCTTGCGAACCAAAATAGCGCTGTGTGCACAGCCCAGGCGGTATTTAAAACTGCCGCGGCTGACGTCAGGCTCCCGTTCCCGTGCAGGACTCCCTACCAGGAGTCCTCCCGACCCACGAAACCCCGAAAGAAGGCAAAAAAACCCCGAGAGAAACTCACAGTTCAAGCGGAGCAGTTCCGAACGAGCGGTCCCGAACCAAAAGGAATGCATCCAGACAGGTCTTGAAAGTTTCCAGAGAAGGAGACTCCACAACCTCGTTGGCAAACCTGTTTTATAACCCTCAGAGTAAAGAAGTTCTTCCTCATGTTGAGGTAGAACGTCCTGTGCTGTAGCTTACATCCATTGCCCCTTGTCCTATCAAGTGAAAAGAGGTTGTCCCTTCCTTTTTGACTCCCAGCCCTCATATATTTATAAACATTTATTAAATCCCCTCTCAGTTTCTCTTTTTCAAACTGAACAGCCTCAGGTCTCTCAATTTTTCCTCATAAGGCAGTGCTCCAGTCCCCTAATCATCCTCATAGCCATCTGTCAGACTGTCTTGAATAGATCCCTGTCCCTCCTGAACTGGAGAGCCCAAAACTGGATGCAATATTCCAGGTGAGGTCTCACTAGGGCAGAGTAGAGGGGGAGGAGAACCTCCCTCAATCTACTGGATACACTCTTCTTAATGCACCCCAGGACCCCATTGGTCTTCTTGGCCACAAGGGCACATTGCTCTCCCATGTATAACTTCTTGTCCACCAGGACTCCCAACTACTTCTCCTTGGGGCCTCTCTCCAGCAGATCACCTCCTAACCTGTACTGGTGCAGTTCATTGTTCCTTCCCAGATGAAGGACGTGGCACTTATCCTGTTGAACCTCATTAAGTTCCTCTCTGCCCAGCTCTCCAGTCTGTCCACGCCTCACTGAATGGCTGCACAGCCTTCAGGTGTATCATCTTGCCTGTTGTGTTGTCTGTTCAGACCAGAGATAACGTATGACTTTTGGCACCTGTATATCTTGCCTGCACAATTCATTGACTTTATGACTCACTCTCTGGGACCTTTTTTCCCAGGAACAGTGAATGAAATATTCTCATCTGTAGTATCCTTCTCCCACTCTGCATGTCCCTAGCTGGCTTGTCCCACTACCCCCTGTACGCATTCATCACACTAGACTTAACATTTTTGACAAGAATAAAATAATCCACTAAGACAAGCAACTTGATTTGCCTCACCAGAAGTTCCTATGAAGCCAAATGCCATAAAAGCTGACTAAGATATTCAAATCTAAGTGTTTTATCTGAACAAGATATACAATGTACAAAGGAAAATAGGTTATGGTGAGGGAGCCCTCACAAAGAACAGCAGAGAAGAGAGAAAGGAGAACATTAATGTCATACAACAGCATCGACTAGTGCTGTTTTGGATGTTGATGGGCTCAAGTGATTTTGGGCTACATGCACATGACATTTTTAATTACTGAAACCTGAAAGTTCAGTGTGGAGCAAAGAGGGCTAAAGTTGCTTTGACATGTTGTGTCTAAATGTAAATTTCCAGCTATTCTGTTCTTGCTAGCTCCACAAAATCTTCCTCAAGGCATTTTCTACAACTGAGGCCAAGAAGAGGTCAAAGAAATCCCTGTGAAGACCACTAAGGAGCAGGGAGGCCATGCCCACTCTGTGTAATATGGTTAGGCTGTTTCTAAACTTGTATTATTCTGGTACAGGATGGTGGTCTTTGGGGAGTTTGATTCAGAATCATCTTCAGAAAAGACAGTAAAAGTGATGACAGAGAACTCCTTGGTTATTATGAAACCACAACAACCTGTATTACCTCAGTATTAAAAATTTTGGGAAAGATTGATGAAAATAGTGTTAATTTTCTGGAAAGGAGGAGCCATGGCTCATTATACTTCTTTGCAAATAAATGAGACCATTTATGTCTAATTAGGCATATTAAGATAGTAAATGCCTAGGATTTTGCAATGCCACAAGATCAACAGCATGGAATATTCATCATATTAGGCTCTGGTAGCCACTAAAACAAGGTGTCACAACCAAAGTGCTTGCTGAGAATGGTCCTCAGCCCAGACAGACTCCTGAGTTACGGGCCTGGTCAAAGCTGTGCCAAAGACCTTTTGAACAGTTTCATGAAGAAATATTCCCTGGAACTACTTACTTACAGAGTTAGTCTCTCTCTTTGTCTGTGTATCACAAATCAATTGGTGAGGTTTAACACATAGCAGATTTTAACTTCACCCCACATTCTTACTCACTAATGGGCATTAGATATTTCATTTTTCCAGAGTATATACCACACATGAACCCCCTCAGGCTCAAAGTCAGTAGGTAGTTCTCTGCATGTCAAATACATGAACTTACAATTAGTGTATGGCAGTTAACAGAGGATCACATGCAGAATTCTTTGTTCAGGGGTGCTGTGTGGATTTCTGACTTCTGGGAAACTCTGGCCCATACAGCAATGCAGGGCATAGACCTTTTCATAAGAGTAAAATCTTATTTCTGACATTTAGATCAGCACAATTCAGATGTGCTTTTCTTCAGTTGTTTCAGAAAATGCAGTCAAGAAGAAATTAGTGGCTTGATCTTCTGTGAGATGGAAATGTGAAGTATGTTCTGCATCATAATATGAGGACTGTTCAGATGGTCTCCATTCTGTCCTTAAAACAATCCCCTACTAGATGTGAGAGGCTAGACCAAATACATGAAACTTAAATTAAGTTCAGATTATTTTACCCCAAATGTCCCATGCTGTTTTAGGCTGTTTCACAGAATCACTGGGGCTAGAAGGGACCTCTGGAGAACATCTGGTCCAACATCCCTGCTCAGAACAGAGTCAGGATTTCCCTATCAGAGCTGCAAGCTCAATATTCATTTGTTTTGGCGGTTCACCTATGTCTACAAGGATCCCTGAGATCCTTGAAAGGAAAGTGGTACATAGGTAAAATGCATGTGACAACTATCTAGATATTTATCTATGCAACTTTGGTACCTGTAGGCTCAAGTCTGTGTGTATGCATGTGTGTATATTCACATTCTGAGGATGTTTGCATTAATTGACACCCTTGTCTGGTGCTCAGCATTCATTATGGTTGCTGTTATTTATTTGTGCTATCATAGTAGAATTCTAAGTTATAAAGTTAAGCACTTTTATTTACTCCTACCTGCATCCTCAGCACTTACCATGCTATATACTTTTGGGTCCTTTTTGAGATCACTAAGCAAAGAGGTACCTTCTCCTCCTCTTCACTACTCCACCAGCACCTCCCCTCCTCACATTTACTGGGGAAGGATGCCATGAGTCCTTGATGCAGCCTGAATTATGTGTAGCCTGAGTACCTTGTTGGTTTGAGCAATCAGATACACACATATAACAGACCAAAGAGTGGCTGTCAATGGGTCCATGTCCCATTGGAGGCCAGTGACAAGCGGAGTCCCTCAGGGATCAGTCCTGGGACCTGTCTTATTCAACATCTTTGTGGGTGACGTGGACAGTGGCATTGAGTGCACCCTCAGCAAGTTTGCTGATGACACCAAGCTGTGTGGTGCAACAGACACGCTGGAGGGAAGGGAGGCCATCCAGAGGGACCTTGACAGGCTGGAGAGGTGGGCACAAGCCAACCTCATGAAGTTCAATAAGAGCAAGTGCAGGGTCCTGCATCTGGGTCGAGGCAATCCCAGGCACAAATACAGGCTGGGCAGTGACTGGCTGGAAAGTAGCCCTGAGGAGAGAGACTTGGGGGTGCTGGTGGACAAAAAGCTCAACATGAGCTCTCAATGTGCACTTGCAGCCTGCAAAGCCAATCAGATCCTGGGCTGCATCAGGAGAAGTGTGGCTAGCAGGTCGAGGGAGGTGATCCTCCCCCTCTACTCAGCCCTGGTGAGACCCCATCTGGAGTACTGTGTCCAGTTCTGGAGCCCCTATTACAGGAGGGATGTGGAGGTGCTGGAACGTGTCCAGAGAAGGGCCACAAGGATGATCAGAGGGCTGGAGCACCTCTCCTACGAGGGCAGACTGAAGGAGTTGGGGCTGTTCAGTCTGCAGAAGAGAAGGCTCCGAGGTGACCTAATTGTGGCCTTCCAGTATCTGAAGGGGGCCTACAGGAAGGTTGGGGAAGGACTTCTCAAGATCTCAGGTAGTGATAGGACTTGGGGGAATGGAATGAAGCTGGAGGTGGGGAGATTCAGGCTAGATGTGAGGAGGAGGTTCTTCACCATGAGAGTGGTGAGACCCTGGAATGGGTTGTCCAGGGGGGTGGTCGAGGCCCCATCCCTGGAGGTGTTTAAGAGCAGGCTGGATGAGGCTCTGTCCAGCCTGATCTAGTGTGGGGTGTCCCTGCCCATTGCAGGGGGGTTGGAACTAGATGATCCTTGTGGTCCCTTCCAACCCTGAATGAAACTATGAAACTATGAAACTAAGACCAGACCTTAATGAAAATAAGATTAGGCAACAGGAGCAGCTGAACAGATGAAAGACCCTTTACTCAGTTACCACAGGGATGTGGGGATCTGGCATTGTGTTAGATTGTCCAAGCCAATGAATTCCTCAGTAATCCACAGGAATCAATCTGTGGAATAGAGAAAAATTGAGTCTTTCTGTTTTGACCCATGTTTTGGGGGCGTAGACTAATAGAGAATGAGGTGCCTGTATGCCATTTGGTTTAACCCCATGCAAGGCAGAGACAGGTCCTGAACCTTGGTCACAGGGCCACATTTATATAAGGTACTGTGATGTTTGGATCGCATTTTTGTTTTACTCTCACTCAGAAAAAGATATTGGGAACGTGACTTCCATATAGGAAGAGACCACTTGGGACAGCAGTCTGTGCAACTGTGGAGGAGCTGGTGTCTGTGGTACTGCTGAACATAGGGATGAAAACAAAGCAAGAACACGAGGAAAAGGACAAACAGGAGTAAAACCTTCCAACCAGGAAGGTGTGTGAGGATGATGGCTTCCAAATCTGGTCAACAGATCATTGGAGGTTACAGAGCTATCACATGAAGTCAGTTGAACCAAAGCTCTTGATTTTGTTTTTAGTGAAAGACTTGGTGAGAAGATCATTATGAAATAACAATAGCTGACTCTGGTAAATCAATGAAGTAGAGCTGGAGCATATTTTAGGGGTAATGAGTTAGGAAACAGCAAAGACAACAGAAACTGCCTGATTCTGAAGTAACAACAGCTCTTTCTCTTTTTCTGCTGTATCACCTTCTTCCTGATTTCTCTGTTTCCCTTCCCTTTTCTCAGCTTCAATGAGTGATTCTGAATTATTTCCACTATGTCACAATTGCCACATATAATATCTTCTAGTTTGCTTCTAATATCTATTATTATACCCACTACTTACATGCAGATAAATATCTTGCAACCTTCTATATAGATTGGATACTAAAATCCTTGCTTTATTTAACATATTTACACATATCTATATTTCCTAAATATATTTTATCTGCTTCCTGAGAAATCACACCACAACGTCTTTTATCTCCTGGTAAAAGATCCCTTCCATCAGCTTAAACAAACAGTACTGGAAAATGGAGGGACTGAATTTATCCCATATAGAAATAAAGAAGACAGAAACATCCTAATTTCAAAATTTCATGAACAGCTGGGGGAAAAAAAAGAAAAACAAACAAACAGACAAAATCCACAAAAGAGCAAACAGGTGTTGTTCTCCCTAAGACCATAATTTCTTTGCCCCAATATTGCCATAATGTAGTGTAGTCATCGGCTGCCACTACCAAATGCCAAAACCACTTGGGAACAGACAACTTCATCTGTCATTCATGGTTATCTACGTGGTCATCTTGTGTTGGACCACTCTGTGGTCAGCCTCCTAATGCCAAAATCCCCAAATTTGCAGTTTAAGCATGTATTTCAGCCTACACTTCAGTCACTTGAGACATCCTGTGGGGTTTAAGCCAGGATGAGTAACTCGGATGTCTCTGCATCCTGCCTCTGCTTTGGTGCAGTGTTTATAGAAACATCCCTCCTCTCAGAAAATATTGCTCTGGGGCACACACAGCCTGAGGACAGTAGGTCTGACATGCTGGCAGGATAACTGGAGCTCCTCTGTGTCAGTGTGGCTGAGTCATGTTCCCTGTCCTCCAAGCAGCAGAACAAAAAGTTGAAACCACACTACACAAGAGGAAGCATTTAGAGCAGGGTGTCAAGGCGAAATATGGGAAAGTGTGATCATCTCTTAAGATCACACAGCCACACGCTATTTGGTTCCTTCCCAGCCAGGAGCATGAGGGAGGTGAAGTTATACCTTGAGTGTGTAGGTTCAACTTTGTATTTGGATGCAAACATACCCAGTTGTGTTGCTACCAAGCAGGTAACTAGTACCTCCTTTTATCTCTTGCCCCAAAGCTCTCCCCTGCACCTCCTGCTTTTTCAATCACTGCTCAGCTATTTCAAGGCCTTGCACAGAGATTTGCTTTTAAGCAGATGCACTTTGTTACTGCTTTTGTTGTGATAGTACCCAGACTCCTGGCCACAGAAAAGGTCTCTGCTGTCACAAACTGCTTCACTGGTTTTGCATTTCCAGGACTCATCCAGGTACTGTAAAGCTGAATGGCCTGCAGAGTTTCTGAAGGAAACCCAGTCCAGGATACCACTAGCCCTTTCAATATTTTGCATGTTTCATAAAGACCATGTCAGATGAAATTATTTATGGTCCTGGGTAATCCTTGCTTTTGGTTTGGACCTTATCCTTCCAGTTTGCCTCTGCCACGAGGTTTGGTGGTTTCAACAGTTAAGAGCCAGAGTTTCCTGATTCCAGCTGTGGCACTAACCCCTTGTATGGCCCTGGGTAAAGCAATGAACCTCTCGTTGTGCCAGCCTCCCCATCAGCAAAATGGACTTTTTGTGCCACCTGCTCAGCCTCATCCTATGGCTGTTGAAAAGGCTGATTAATTTACATTTGTCAGGAGCTTTGATGAAGAGTGCTTTATAAGTGTGATTAGGATGATTAGGACCATCTATGAAGTTTGTGCATGAGGTTGTTACTTGAGGGTTTTTAGGAAAGAGAAAAAGTTCATGAACATGAAACAAAAAGCAGCCTTTTCCTTGGGAAGGAGGGGTGGTGGCAGGGATGGGGGGTGATAAGGCAAACTGAGGGAAAAAGAACATTCCGAGGGCTGCAACTAAGCTGGAAGTGCCATTTTGGGACCTTTCAGCCTCAAAGCTGCCTGATCCACAGGCTCTGTGCAAGCATGGGAGCTTGTGCAGGTACAAAATATTTAATTGGCTAGAGGCCTGAGAAGTTTCATAGTTTCATAGTTTCATAGTTTCATAGTTTCATTCAGGGTTGGAAGGGACCACAAGGATCATCTAGTTCCAACCCCCCTGCCATGGGCAGGGACACCCCACATTAGATCAGGCTGGACAGAGCCTCATCCAGCCTGGTCTTAAACACCCCCAGGGATGGGGCCTCGACCACCTCCCTGGACAACCCATTCCAGGGTCTCACCACTCTCATGGTGAAGAACCTCCTCCTCACATCTAGCCTGAATCTCCCCACCTCCAGCTTCATTCCATTCCCCCTAGTCCCATCACTACCTGAGATCCTGAGAAGTCCTTCCCCAGCCTTCCTGTAGGCCCCCTTCAGATACTGGAAGGCCACAATTAGGTCACCTTGGAACCTTCTCTTCTGCAGACTGAACAGCCCCAACTCCTTCAGTCTGTCCTCATAGGAGAGGTGCTCCAGCCCTCTGATCATCCTTGTGGCCCTTCTCTGGACACATTCCAGCACCTCCACATCCCTCCTGTAATAGGGGCTCCAGAACTGGACACAGTACTCCAGGTGGGGGTCTCACCAGGGCTGAGTAGAGGGGGAGGATCACCTCCCTTGACCTGCTAGCCACACTTCTCCTGATGCAGCCCAGGATCTGATTGGCTTTGCAGGCTGCAAGTGCACATTGAGAGCTCATGTTGAGCTTTTTGTCCACCAGCACCCCCAAGTCTCTCTCCTCAGGGCTACTTTCCAGCCAGTCACTGCCCAGCCTGTATTTGTGCCTGGGATTGCCTCGACCCAGATGCAGGACCCTGCACTTGCTCTTATTGAACTTCATGAGGTTGGCTTGTGCCCACCTCTCCAGCCTGTCAAGGTCCCTCTGGATGGCCTCCTTCCTCCAGCGTGTCTGCTGCACCACACAGCTTGGTGTCATCAGCAAACTTGCTGAGGGTGCACTCAATGCCACTGTCCATGTCACCCACAAAGATGTTGAACAAGCCAGGTCCCAGGACTGATCCCTGAGGGACTCCGCTTGTCACTGGCCTCCACTGGGACACGGACCCATTGACAGCCACTCTTTGGGTGCAGCCATCAAGCCAGTTCCTTATCCATCTAGTGGTCCACCCATCAAACCCATGTGTCATCAGTTTGGAGACCAGGATATGGTGCGGGACAGTGTCGAAGGCTTTGCTCAGGTCCAGGTAAGTGACTGAAGAGGCTCTGGAGCTGGCCCAGGAGGTGTCCAAGTGTACCTGGAAGGGGGACAGCATGAGCCTCTTGCCTGTGGCAGAGCAGTAGACTCAGATGGAGACTGTAATTTTGCCTGCTGCCGCCGCTAGATCCTAATAACCAAACCAAGAAGGGAATTTTTACGCCATCCGAGGCATTCTTGATCCCCCTCCGCATCTAGTGAAAACTTAATAGCGTGAGAAAATGCCTTCCTGTAGTGTGTTGTAAACCACATGCAAAACAGGAGCAGATGGAAGGTGCCTATCCTCTTCCTGACTGAGGAGCTCCACTGAGATGCTCCTTGCTGAAGGGTGGAAGCAGAAAGAAACAGCATCTTTGCAGGGTGCAGTCTACAGGCAACAATGGCAATGCCAGCAGAGACTGTAAAGGCCATGGTGTAATATCTCTTGCTGCTTGGAGGAACATAAGTAAAGGAAGAGGCAGAGCTGCTTTTCCAAAGCCTTTCCCCAAAACAGATGGTAGCAGTTAAGATTCCTGCAGGAGCCAGGAGCTGCAAAGTTAACACATCTGGAAGTTTCTTGATGCCTGAAGTCAGGCTGTGGCAAACAATGCTCACTGGGATGAGCAGGCTCTGCTTGGGTGCTTTTATTGCACTTGGACTCATTTCAAGCTCTGCTCTGTGATTAACTGCACTTTAAAAAATAAAGTTCAAAACACTTCCCAGGAAGTTCAGGGAAGGCAGAGCACTTCAGTGACACCAGAAGCTCAGTGCAGTTTTCATTACAGTGGCCCCAGATACAGCTTGCATTAGCAACAGCTTCATTTGACATAGTATCTTGCAATCTAATTTCATTGTGAAAAGGGTGCTGAGTGATATGGTGTCCCTCCTCTTCCCAAGCCTCTCCAACATCAGCCAGACATGACAGGATGGCAGCAGGTGGTGTCCAGGTTCTCTGCTCCAATCTTGTTTATGCAGTTAAGTTTGGTGTCAGGCCAGGATTGTAACTGTCATCTGCCCAATGGAAACTATGGTAAGGAAGAGCCTTGCAGTATTCTCCTGCTCATCTGCCTCAGGGTCACCCTCACTCAAATCTACAATTTAAAGAAACAAAAAGAATCTTTCAAGAGAGGGGAAATTAGAAGAGCACACACTTGTGGGGCAGAAGACATTTTGGAGGACTGAAGTTATGGTCAGAGAGGTTCATGTTGCCATATGATGATGGTGGAGAGGTCAGAGGCAAGAGTGAGAAGGACAGAAAGGATGGAAAAAGGCTTGATCTCTTTGCTATAAAAACAAATATACTTGTGGTAGAGGTGCTGTTACTAATGATGGAGGGACACAAATTATGCTGCCTCAGAGGAACTGGTGTGGATTGAGCAGAGACCTAGAAACCAGGGTCATGGTAACTCATTAACACATAATGAAAGGGTCTGTGAAGGGTTGGTGCACATCCCTCACAATCCCTTGAGGGCATCTACATGTGATAGTGTGGACTAAAACTCACATCCACAGAAAAATTCCCCTGCAGCCAGTCACTCATAAACAAGGTGTGCACAAGGCTGTTCAGCACTGTCTTGGCATCCAAAGCTACTGCAGGAGCTGTCAAGGTACCTGCCTCACGATATTAGCTTTGTGCTAACTCTTTCTCTCTCTCTGCTGCAAAAGACAGAGGTTGTTTTTGGTGCAAAGGTCAGCAGGATAAACAACAGAAGATGTGCTGAACCACTGGAAAATATCAAGTAGGGGGGCAGGGGGCTGCAGGTGCCATGTGTTTATCTTGGCAGTCTCCAGATGTGTAGGAGAGCACAGCACAGTACACTCAGACCTCTAGGCTGGTCACCATATAAAACCCATGGGGCCCTGACACCATGCGGCATTGCTGCACACCATATGCTGAAGTGGAAAAGAGGTTGCAGATGCATGAGAATTTGTCCCCCTGTGGGCGTCTGGTATATACCTTCCCTATCTGGCACGTCTGAAAACACCACCCAGATGGGTAATCAAGCTGGGCATGCTGTTAGCTTATTTTACAACACATCCAGAGTGATGTTCCCTTTATTCTCTGCTCTCTTTGCTTCCTTTTTGTGACCGTTTGAGGCTGTCCCTTTAAGAAAGGGGACATTGTGGCTGAATGCTTATAAACGAAAGACAGATCTAAACTAATTTCATTGGTAGATTGGTAGAAAGCACCTTTGAACTTGGAGTTCAGCAGACACTTGTGGGCAGTCTTGCACTTCTCCCCCTTCCTGTTGGCAGCTCGCAGCTTCTGGGCTTTCGACCAGACTGACCTTGGAACTGATAACCACAAGGCCTGACTAACTGCTTTTAATTAACAATTATTCCTTTTTCTCTCTTTCTAACCCTCTCTGGGGAAAAGGGGAGAGAAGGGGGGTACAGGGGTGGGGAACCCTCCTCAACAGAGGAGGGAATCTCATTTCTGTGTTACTTTGTTATATATTCCTGTGTATATATTGTAAATACTGTAAATGGTGTATATATTCCCCTGCATCTCCTAAACTGCTTTGTAAATACAGCACACATTCCCTTGCTAATCTGGCTGCGTTTTTTTTTTTTCCTTTCAATTTTTCTTCCCTTTGCTTACAGGGGAGGGAAGAAGGCTTTGCGGCCTTCCCCCTTGTCGTAGGGTTGGAAGAGAAAGACCTCCCCCCCCCGGAAAAGTGAAAGGAAAAAAAAACTCACAGCTGAATTAGCAAAGCAGCGGATGCTGTATATTTACAAAGCAACATAGGATATGCAGGGGAATTTACAGAAATTACAATATTTACAATATATACAAAAATATACAATAAAGTAGCACAGAAATGAAAGTTTCCCCCCCCTCTGCTGAGGGGGTTCCACACCTCTGCTCCCCCTTCTCTCCCCCTTTCCCCAGAGAGGGTTAGAAAGAGAGAAAAGAGAAAAAAGTTAGAAGCAGTTATGTGTTAATTGGAAAGCAGTTAATACAGGCCTTGCAGCTTATCAGTTTCAAGGTCAAGCCTTGGCTGAAAGCCCAGAAACAGCGAGCTGCTGCCACCGAAGGAGGGGGAAGACAGACTGACCAGAAAAGTGCAGGAATGCCCAGGATACACTGCTGCACTCCCAGTTCAGAAGGTGCTTCCTCCCAATCTACCAATGAAATTAGTTTAGATCCTTCTTTTCGTTTACAAACATCCAACTACAATATTCCCTTTCTTAAGGGGACAACCTCAAACAGTCACACCCCTCAACCCTCGACATTTTTTTTTTCTTGGCTTCCCAACATGCGGTAGATAATTAGCTTAATTTATTGCTTTTCTCCTTTAGTGTTTTATAACCAGATTAGCAAACATGAAGGTGCTGTGGCTTTTAGAGCATTTATTTTTTTCAATTTTTGGGGCTCCGGTTTACAGATATTATTTGGGTTTGATTTTGGATTACTTGGGCAAATATTTGGTGCGGACAATTTATTTGTGGTTTATGTATACAGTTAGACTCTGGTATGGAAAATGCGTGGATTTCTTGTGGCCAGCGAGATACAGGAATGTAACCTCTAGCACTCTCCCGATTGAGATAAAAGGCGGTGCTCCAGAACACATCCAGTTCATCAATGATATCATCGTCTGGGGTAAAACTGCTAAGGAAGTCTTTGAGAAACATAACAAAATCATTGACATTCTTCTGAATGCAGGTTTTGCCATCAAACAAGACAAGGTGAAAGGACCTACCACAGAAATTCAGCTTCTGGGAGTACGGTGGCAGGATGGACACCAACACATTCCCTGCATCTCCTAAACTGCTTTGTAAATGAAGCACACATTCCCTTGGTAATCCGGCTGCGTTTTTTTTCCTTTCAATTTTTCTTCCCTTTGCTTACAGGGGAGGGATGAAGGCTTTGCAGCCTTCCCCCTCAACCCTCGACACTTTTCTAGAATGATTTTGCATCATGTCTCAAGTTAGGACGTGATTCGACAAATAGTTTAACTACTTGCTAAATTTCAGTATACTGCAAATCATTGTATTGCAACCACAGCTTGCTGTATGTAAAGTTTTTCACATGTGCCAACACTGGCAGCAAGGATGCACACTCTGAAAAGCTGGGACGGGGGCCATGTCTCCCCTGCAGCAGCTGGTTGAGAGCAGGCTCTTCCAAACTCTTGCCTTGCACAAGAGATTTCACTGGGGGAGCTCTGGGCTGCTGTTTAGAATGCTGCTGTATTAGTGCATCATTTGCACCTCCCCTCTCTTTTGTAATCTCAGCTTGGCTCTTCAGTTCATCCACAAACTCTGTGCTCTGTTTTCACAGAGCACCAAGCACCCTGAGGATGAGCATAGGGTTAGTGTCCCAGTGGGTGCCTGTAGGTCAGTGCAGCTGACTGAAAACTCATCATGAGAGCATGACACGGCATGTATGTCAGGCTGTGTGCTTACTGCTTGAAAAGAATAGTTCCTTCAATACAGAGTAGTTTATTTTTATCTATGTATCCTTCATGCACTGATGCTTTACTAAGGTGAGGTGTGAAGCATACAGACTCTTGGACAATGCTCCTTCAGAAGTGGTCTCCTGATGCAAAGGGTCTAGAAAGAGGGACTCACAGAAGAACTTACCCAGTTCAGTGCCACTGTAGGATCTGATTCCTGTTACTTTTCTCTGAAAATCCTCAGGCTGAATTTTTGTACGTTTGTCAGGCAACAGGGCCACACTGCCAAGGAAAGCCACCACAGGTACCTTCTATGTGTAGCTACAGCACCATGCACAGCTGAGCGGTTGCTACCACAGTGCTGATAACCATGGCAGAAATAACATCAGGTACTACTCTGAAACTGAGGTGCTCATTTGTAGCCTTTTCTCTCTTGTGGTGGGTGAAAGGGTAAGGCCGAGAAGCCTCTTCCCTTCCCCCTTGTAAGGTAAAAGGGAAAAAAAAAATTGAAGGGAAAGGAAAAAAAAACTCACCAGCTGAATTAGCAAAGCAGTGGAGCTATATTTACAAAGCAGTGTAGGATTTTGCAGGGGAATATTTACAAATTTACAATATCTACAATATATACAAAGATATACAGCAGTGTAACACAGAAATGAGAGTAGCCCCCCTCGGCCGAGGGGGATCCTCACCTCCGCTCTCCCCTCTCTTCCCCCCTTTCCCCAGAATAGTTCGGAAAAGAGGGAGAAAGAAGAAAGAAAGAAGTTAAAAGCAGTTTGTGTTAATTAGAAGCAGTTACAGGCCTGGTTATCTTATCAAGTCTTCAAGGCCGGAGCCTTGGCAGAAAACCCAGCACAGGCAGAAAGCTGCTGCACCGAAGGAGATGCGGAAGCAAGAGTGACAGAGAAGTGCTGGGAATGCCCACTTCACTCTCAGGCCAGATAGTGCTTCCTCCCACTCGACCAATGAAAATTAGTTTAGAGTATTCCTTCCGTTTACCAACTTCCGTCCACCATATTCCCTTTCTTAAAGGGACACCGTCAACCGGGCACAATCCACCCCTTCTAAACAATTTTCATTGGCTGTTTATACTGTCCATCCAATCCAAGATGATATTTACAGTTCGTGAATAGAGTTCATAGTCCATTCCGGCTATGCTCAGGTGTAGATGATTCAAAAGTCCAAGAAAATCAGAAAATGAGAAAAATGGAAAATAGTTCATTTCTTCGCCAAAGAAGAAAAGAAAAGGGAAACAGGGAAATTTCAGGGTCTCTTAGTTGACTCAGGGCTCTCAGGGTTCGTGCACCGTAGATTCCTCGTTGATTCTTGTCTTGGGTGCGATGTAGCCGTATAGCAGTTCGAAGTTAACCTCTTTCAGCTAAAGTTAAATTTCTTTGTGGAATACACTGAATTTCACCATTCTCCTGCATTACCCAATAAGTGTGACCCGGACCTTCAGCTGAAACCACCCCTCGGACAGGTTTAGCCTCTCCTGAGGGTGAAAATACCCAAACAGTTTTACCTAACAGATTCTTTTCTCTAACAACAGGAACTCTATCACCTTCCACTTTCCGTAGCAAATCTGAATGTGCAGGTCCAGTTCGGTTCACTGAACCTCTACTATTTACCAGCCAGGTTGCTTGTGCTAAATGTTTTTCCCAGTTTTTCAAAGATCCACCCCCCATGGCTTTAAGAGTGGTCTTCAACAAACCGTTGTAGCGTTCAATCTTCCCTGAAGCTGGTGCATAGTAGGGAATGTGGAATATCCACTCAATACCGTGCTCTTTTGCCCAGTTCTTTACAAGGTTGTTCTTGAAATGAGTTCCGTTGTCTGACTCAATCCTCTCTGGAGTTCCGTGTCTCCACAGTATCTGTCTCTCCAGACCGAGAATGGTGTTGCGTGCAGTTGCGTGTGGAACTGGATAAGTTTCCAACCATCCAGTGTTTGCCTTTACCACAGTAAGCACGTACTGCTTACCAGAACGAGAACGTGGTAGAGTGATGTAGTCAATCTGCCAAGCTTCACCATGAAGCCCCAGAACAGAGAGCTTTCGAAAGCATGAAGCAGATAAAGCAGTAAATTAGCTAAGGCATGGGTCACTGTGACAGGAAAAGAAGATAAGGAATAGAGACTGACAAGAACTGTTAGGATAAGCATGATTCAGAGCCAACAAGGCCAAACTAACACTCAGAACATCAGCAGAACTAAGCCAGGCACACCGGGAATTGACCAAATTAGGAAAGGAGTTCAAAAGTTGAAGGAGGAAGACTCATCAGGAAACCCCTGCCCATGATGAAGGCTGCCGGAATGACCACCAAGAAGATCGTCAGAAGAGATGCCCCGCCCACGCTCAGCCTACACCATGCCCCACATGAATATGTATGCAAAGAAATGATTATGTATGAGATCTGATGCAATACTACATCCAAAGCTGTATAAAAGGCATACTTTTGTTACGGGACAGGCAGAAATCCATTTAGTGATTTCTCCAACGCGTTGCCAATAAAATACCTCCTGTCTATCTGACTTAAACTGAGTCTCTTAGGCAGTTATTCTTGCCTTTTGGGGCAAAATTCGGCATCATTTTCTGGCGAGCCAGGCAGGAGACATACAGGAGTGGTCCTCCCCGAGCCGGGTCCGGGGCCGGGACCCTCTGGGCGCCCCTGACAACTTTTTGTCAGAAGAGACCCCCCCGGACCAGCGCTCGAAGGACTACCAGCATCTCCTGCTCCAAACAAGAGGTATTTTAATTGTTTACTGGTTTTGGGACAAAGCGCTTTGACTGGGAAACAGGGACCAGACGTGGTCACCTGGTGGGAAAGCCCGGGGACGCCCTGGCAAAGTCCCAATTGAGGGGTTTGAGTCCCCAGCTGGAAAATAAGAGTGTTTGTTAATTGGGTGTATGATTCTCTTAATGTCGTTGTTCTGTCACGCTTTGTCTAACATTGTTATGTGTCTGCAAGAATCTCGCAATTTAGTAAGACTCGCGTTTGAATTTCGGGATGAGGACTTGGTATTTTGTGTTAACTATAATCTTTTTAGTGTGTAAGAATTTACTGTGATTATCTTTTGCAAACCTATCTTGGTTCACAGCTGTGTGCCAGCGACATCTTGTGGTAAAGCAGTATACTCTGATAAACCGGAAAGGTACGACAGTTTGAATGAATGTGTGGGGGTGATTGAATGAGACGCGGCATCGCTGCGAAGTGAGAGGGAGTCCCAATCCGCATTTCCTGTTCTTCGCGAGAAGCCAGGTCGGAGACGGACAAAGCGATTGGAAATTGTGTGCATGAAGTATTAAAATATAGAACTTACATAGTGTATATAGTGCTTGCAGGAAAAAGAGACTGTTCCGTTAAACAGAGAGCGCAGATACAGGGAACAGCCATGGGAGGTCGACAGAGTAAGGACATAAATATGAAAACCCCTTTAGGATGTATTCTAAAGCACTGGAAGGAATTGGGAGGGACTCCAGGGGGAAGCATAAGTAAAAAGACACTCCTTAAATATTGCACACAGTGGTGGCCATTGTATAAGTTAGATGACAATGAGAAGTGGCCACCGGAGGGAACAACTAAATATAACACTATTTTACAATTGATGATCTTCCTCCGCCGGCTCAATAAATGGGATGAGGTGATGTATGCAGACATGTTCTTCACTCTAAGGAATAAACCTGAGTGGCAGAGAGAGTGCGGAATTAATGTAGCCCCTCAGGATCCCCTGGTACTAGCTCTGGAAAGGGATAAGAAGGGTCCAAAGCCGGAGGAACGTTGCTGTGATGCATGTAGTATTGGACAGCAGTGTCTCAAGCTAACAAGAAGAGATAGTGGAGAAGAGAGCAAAAGAAGTGGGGACAAAAGTAATTCACTGGGAAGCGGCGAGAAGGATGATAACGAGACATGCAGAAAGGGGGGCAGGGAACCACTTAATATAGTAATTCAGATAAAGGATGAGAGAAGTGGGAGGGAAGCAGAGGATGAGAAGGACAGCAGCCCGGGACAGGATAGGAGTCGGCAGATACAAAAAGGCAACAGACGCAGGATGAAAACCGTATGGATTGTGTAATGGAGATAAAAGGGAAAGAGGAAGAACAGGGAGTGGGGAAGAGGAAAGAGAAGAGAAAGAATAGAGGAGACGTTGAGGCACAGGAAGGAGATCCAGGGAAAGAGATCGGTCACTCGTATTATACGAGATCTGTGGCACAAGGGGAAGCAAAGCAAGGAGAGGAAGGGAACCATACGATAGCCCTCTCCGAGAAGTTGTACCAATGGTAGGGGAAAAGACTAGAGTAAAAGTACCGTTCTCGACAAGTGATTTGAACAGTTGGAGGGATGAGGCAAGGAATTTCAGGAGAAACCCTGAGGGAGTAGCGAAGAGGTTTGAATTAATGGCAAAGAATTTAGATATTGATTGGGAGGATATAGAAGTGATGCTGTCAGAGTTGACAGATACAGAAAGGGAACTCGTATTGGAAACAGGAAAGCGACATGCTCAGGTATTACCAGGAAGACTAGAAGATAATTTTCCCAGCAGTAAACCAGAATGGGACCCGGGCAATCCAGAGCACTATCAACAGTTAGTGCAGTATAGAAAACTGATAGCGATGGGCTTGCGTAATGCGATCCCTAAGGCTATAAATTGGTCAATGCTATATGACGTCAGGCAGGGAAAGGATGAGACCCCATCAGAGTTTTTGGATAGACTTAGGGTAGCAATGAGACAATACACACCCCTGGACCCAGCAACAGAAGAAGGGAAACAGCACTTGTTAGGGTTGATGATGGGACAGAGTAACCCAGACATTAGAAAGAAATTACAAAACTTGAGCATCCAGCAAATAAAAACCTAGAGACACTGCTGAATGAGGCATGGAAAGTATACAATAATAGAGAGATTGAGGAGAAGAAAAAGGAGGACAAGAGAATAGCTCGAGTAGTTGCTGTAGCAGTGGCAGCTCAGAAGACAGGTTACTCGGAACCTGGAACCAGGGGAAGAGGTAGAGGCAACCCAGCAGGAAGGGGATGAAGGCTCCAACCCCACCCAGCTAGAGTAGGGCCAAATCAATGTGCATACTGCCTACAGATGGGACACTGGAAGCGGGAATGCCCCCAACGAAGGGAAAGGTTAATGGCTACTACTACTACCACACATCAGAATAGTGAATGAGGAAGACCGGTGGGCCGTACCCTAGCAGACCCACTGGTTAAAATAGAGCTAGGGGAAGATAAAAAGGAATTGAACTTTTTGATTGATACGGGAGCAACTTTTTTGGTTTTAAATCAGGAATTGGTACCTAAAAGTGAAGAATTTGTACAAGTTGTGGGAGCAACAGGCCAACCAGAAAAGGCTTACTTTTTGAAACCCATTAAATACAAAATTGGGAAACAAATGGGAATTCATCAGTTCCTGTATTTACCTAATTCGCCTAAGCCCTTATTGGGAAGAGACTTATTGGAGAACTTGGGAGCCATAATAAAGTTCAACAAAGACAAATTGGAATTACAAGTGAATGAGGAAAAACTGATTACAGCTCTAAGCCTGACGATCAGTTGTGTGGAACCTAAACCTGAGAATCACAATTTCAAGCGAATTCTGAATAAGACATACCCATTAGTGTGGGCTACTGATATACCTGGAAAATCAAAACAAGCAGTACCGATTGTTGTTGAACTTAAGGGTGGGGCAAAACCAGTAAGAAGAAAACAATACCCTCTGAGGATAGAGGACAGGAAGGGAATTGAGCCCATAATCAAAAGGTTTTTGGAACTGGGATTATTGGTAGAATGCGAATCAGATTTTAATACACCAATCCTGCCAGTAAAGAAACCTAATGGAGCATATAGACTAGTTCAGGATCTGAGAGCAGTAAACGAAATAACCAAGACATTACATCCGGTAGTTGCTAATCCATACACACTTTTAACTAGATTGAAGGATAATTTGGCCTGGTTCACTGTATTAGATTTAAAAGATGCATTCTTCTGCCTTCCCTTAGCTCCCGAGAGTCAAAAGATTTTTGCCTTTGAGTGGGAATCTGTAGCGATAGGAAGAAAGACTCAACTTACCTGGACGGTATTGCCCCAAGGGTGGTGCAATTCCCCCACGATATTTGGGAATCAGTTAGCCAAAGAATTAGAACAGTGGGAGAGGCCGCTGGGAGATGGTACCCTTCTGCAATACGTAGACGACCTCCTAATAGCAACAGCGACAGAGGAAGAATGCATTGAATGGACTATTTCTTTGTTAAATTTCCTGGGTTTAAGTGGATATCGAGTTTCTCAACAGAAAGCACAGCTGGTGCAAAAGAAGTGGTGTACCTGGGATACGAAGTCTCCAGAGGACAGCGATCCCTGGGAGCAGCTAGGAAAGAGGCCATCTGCCAGATACCCAAACCACAGACGGTGAGAGATCTGCGCACCTTTCTGGGGATGACAGGTTGGTGTCGGCTATGGATCTACCAGTACGGGATACTTGCTAAACCGCTCTATGATTTGTTGAAGGAGATGAAGAACATCCTAGTTTGGACTCCTGAGGCAGAAGGGGCCTTTAAGAAGTTGAAGCTGGAGCTAATGAGAGCACCGGCCTTGGGTCTCCCAGATGTATCGAAACCATTCTGGCTGTTCTCCCATGAGCGACAAGGGATGGCCCTAGGAGTCCTAGCACAACAATTGGGACCACACAAGAGAGCTGTGGCATACTTCTCCAAGCGATTGGATGAAGTAAGTAAAGGGTGGCCAGGCTGTCTGAGGGCAGTGGCCGCAGTAATAATTAACATAGAAGAGGCCAGGAAGCTCACGTTGGGTCAAAGGATCACTGTGCTAGTATCTCACACTGTGTCAGCAGTACTGGAACAGAAAGGCAACCATTGGCTGTCGCCTTCCAGATTCCTGAAATACCAGGCCATCCTGGCTGAATCAGATGACATAACCATACAGGTAACTAACATTGTGAACCCAGCTTCATTTCTAGAAGGAAGAAACCCAGCAGAACCCATCGAACATGACTGCCTGGAAACAATTGAAGCAGTATACTCCAGTCGCCCGGACCTAAAAGAAGAGCCATTCGAGAATGCGGATAACTGGTTCTCAGACGGCAGCAGCTTTGTGAAGCGAGGAATAAGAATGGCTGGCTATGCAGTCACTACTACGGAAAGGGTAATTGAGTCGAACCCCTTGCCTGCAGGGACCTCAGCTCAAAGGCAGAGCTGATAGCTCTGACTCGAGCCCTGGAATTGGCGGAAAACATGCAAATTAATATATGGACAGACTCTAAATATGCTTTTTCAGTTGTACATGCTCATGGAGCCATTTGGAAAGAAAGAGGACTGTTAACTACCCAAGGAAAAACGGTAAAACATGCAGAGGAGGTTCTGCGATTGCTAGAGGCGGTCCAACTCCCAGCACAGGTGGCCATAATGCATTGTAAGGGACATTTGAAAGGTAACACTATTCCAGAAATAGGAAACAGGAAGGCAGATATAGAAGCTAAATTGGCTGCCACGAGGACTAGGGCAGTGGAAATAACGGCCCTAATACCAGGAGAGCTGGATATCAACATCCAGCCAGATTACCAGGAATCAGATCATAGATGGATTCAAAGAAATAAGGGTAAAATATTAGAAAATGGTTGGGGTCAATTGGAAACAGGACAGTTAGTAATACCAGGAAACGTGATGTGGCAGTTTGTAAAAACAGAACATGAGAAGGCCCATTGGGGTCTAGATTCGCTTTACCAATATTTACAAACCAGGATAGCAGGACCAAAATTATTTACTACTATAAAACACGTTACATCCCAGTGCGAGCGGTGTCTGAAAAACAACCCGAATACGGGAACCAAGGTACACCAAGGAGCCATAAATCGAGGTAAATTCCCAGGTGAATCATGGCAAATTGATTTTTCAGAACTCCCAAGAAAAGGGGGGTTTCGGTATTTGTTGGTATTAACTGATACATTTTCTGGGTGGCCTGAAGCATTCCCTTGCAGGACAAATAAGGAAAAAGAAGTAACTAAAGTAATGTTGAATGAAATTATTCCACGATTTGGGGTACCGAGGAGCATTTCCTCGGATAGGTACACATTTCTGTGCAAAAACAGTGAGAGCAATAAGCAAAGCATTACAAATCAAATGGCAATTACACACGCCTTACCGTCCACAGGCCAGTGGGCAAGTGGAAAAGATGAATCATCTTATCAAACAACAAATTGCTAAAATATGTCAGGAGACTAATTTGCAGTGGTATCAAGCTTTGCCTATTGCTCTACTGAGGCTGAGAGTCAAACCAAGATCAAAAGAAAAGTTAAGCCCATTTGAAATTTTGTATGGTAGACCTTATGCTATGCAAGTCGTAAATGGGGACGCTATGGGCCAAATCGGTGATCAGTACATTTATGATTATGTAATTACAGTGGGGAAACAATTGGACAGGAATGCTACTGTGGTGATAGAGCACCAACCTAAACAACCTGATTGCAAGTTACATCTGTTTAATCCCGGTGATTGGGTGTATGTTAAGAATCTTTTAGCAAAACCCCTACAAGAGAAGTGGGAAGGACCCTTCCAAGTGCTGCTGACTACCTTCACCGCGGTTCGGATCAAGGAGCGACCTACGTGGATCCATTATTCACGAGTCAAGAAAGCCCCAGAGAACAAACAAGAGGAGCAGACGTCATGATCCTGACTCCACCTCAGGCCATTAGAACTCTGATCATTGGACTCTCGATAAGTATAGCTCTTCCCAAGGCTCTGCCCCAATAGACCCATGGTCTTATGCACACCAGTGTATCCACCCAGAGATAGGACAGGAGAGACAGCGTCACTATAGATAATTGCCAAGAGGAGACTAACAATACTAACTTCTGTGTGTGCAACTTCACCAAGATAGTGGGTTGTGATTTTCATTATACAGTCCCAATAACTACTCAACAGCTAATTAATGCAGATTTTAACCTATATCAAAAATACCAAAATTACAAATAGGGATGGACATAAAAATTCTTAAAGCAATGCTAGCACATCCTAAAGTGAAGGAATTAGTGCAAAAGGTGAATCAAACGAATAAACGAGTGGTATGGCAGGTAGAACATAATTCAGAAAAAATAAAAGATGTCCTGACCAAGGTGGAACAAGTAGGCCAGCATCATTGGTGGGACATCTTTACAGGATACTCCCCAACAGCTACCCAGGTCTTTAACTATCTGGTGCACCCAATGATAATAGTAATGATTATGTATGAGATCTGATGCAATACTACATCCAAAGCTGTATAAAAGGCATACTTTTGTTACGGGACAGGCAGAAATCCATTTAGTGATTTCTCCAACGCGTTGCCAATAAAATACCTCCTGTCTATCTGACTTAAACTGAGTCTCTTAGGCAGTTATTCTTGCCTTTTGGGGCAAAATTCGGCATCAACCATATTTGCACTTGGACCTTCTGTCACCATACCACAAGGGCTTAAGTCGTTTTGCCTGCTTAATAGCAGCACAAGTGTCAGAGTCATGGATGACTTGTGCAATAGCATCCATGGAAATGTCTATGGATCTGTCACGAGCCCATTGGTATGTTGCATCTCTGCCTTGATGTCCTGACGAATCGTGAGCCCACCGAGCTAAGAATATCTCACCTCGGTGTTTCCAGTCAAGATCAAGATTAGAGTCCATGTCTACTTGAGAAACTCTTGCAGCTAGATCTGCCTGATGGTTGTGTTGCTGTTCCTCAGTAGCTTTGCTCTTAGGAATGTGAGCATCGATGTGTCTCACTTTCACTGGAATTCTCTCGATTCGGTCAGCAATGTCCTGCCACAGGTTGGCTGCCCAAATGGGTTTTCCTTTCCTCTGCCAGCCACTCTTCTTCCAGTTCTTTAGCCAACCCCATAGAGCATTGGCTACCATCCATGAGTCGGTGTAGAGATAAAGCTTTGGCCATCTCTCACGTTCAGCTACGTCGAGAGCTAGCTGGACAGCTTTTACCTCTGCGAACTGACTGGATTCTCCTTCTCCATCTTTCGCCTCTGCAACTCGGCGTGTTGGACTCCACACTGCAGACTTCCACCTTCGCTTGTTTCCAACAAGACGACAGGAACAAATCTGTGAACAAAGCATATTTCTTTTCATCATCAGAAAGGTCATTGTAAGGAGGAGCTTCCTCAGCACGAGTTACTTTCTCCTCTGGAGGTTTAGCACAGTTGATACCTTCAGGCCAACTTGAGATCACCTCCACTAGACCAGGCCTTTCAAGATTTCCCATTCGAGCTCTCTGTGTTATCAGAGCCATCCACTTAGACCAGGTGGAGTCTGTGGCATGATGTGGTGTGGAACCTTTGCCTTTGAACATCCAATTCAAAACTGGTAATCTGGGAGCTAGAAGAAGTTGTGATTCAGTTCCAATCACTTCAGAGGATGCTTTTACTCCTTCTTAGGCAGCTAAAATTTCTTTCTCTGTTGGAGTATAATTAGCCTCTGAACCTCTGTAACCTCGACTCCAGAAACCAAGAGGTCGTCCACGTGTCTCACCTGGAGCTTTTTGCCACAAGCACCAGGTTGGACCATTGTCACTTGCAGCCGTATACAAAATGTTCTTAATGTCTGGACCATCTCGGACAGGTCCCAGACCCATTGCTTGAATTACCTCCTGCTTTATCTGGTCAAAGGCTGCTTGTTGTTCAGGCCCCCAGTGGAAATGGTTTCTCTTTCGAGTCACATCATACAGAGGTTTCACAATCTGACTGTATCCAGGAATGTGCAGTCTCCAAAATCCCACTATCCCCAAGAAACGTAGGGTCTCTTGCTTGTTTGTGGGACTTGCCATGGTAGAGACTCTATTGACCACATCCACTGGAATGTGTCGGCGTCCATCCTGCCATCGCACTCCCAGAAACTGAATCTCTGTGGTAGGACCTTTCACCTTGTCTCGCTTGATGGCAAAACCTGCATTCAGAAGAATGTCAATGATTTTGTTACCTTTCTCGAAGACTTCCTCAGCAGTTTTACCCCAGACGATGATATCATCGATGAACTGGATGTGTTCTGGAGCACCACCTTTCTCCAGAGCATCGTGGATCACTGCATGACAGATGCTTGAGCTGTGGATCCAGCCCATTGGCAGCCTGTTGAAAGTGTACTGGATTCCTCTCCAGGTGAAAGCAAACTGAGGCCTGCATTCCTCTGCTATGGGAATAGAGAAAATGCATTAGCAATGTCTATGGTAGCATACCATTTGGCCTCTTTGGATTCCAGCTCATACTGTAGCTCCATCATGTCTGGTACTGCTGCACTCATAGGTGGTGTCACTTCATTTAGGGCTCGGTAGTCTACCGTCAGACGCCAGTCTCAATTCTGCTTCCGCACAGGCCACACTGGACTGTTGAAAGGTGAATGAGTTTTGCTGACGACTTTCTGACTCTCCAACTGACGAATCAGATTCTGAATGGGCAACAAAGAGTCACGGTTGGTTCTGTATTGTCTGTGATGCACAGTCTGAGAAGCAACCGGCAATTTAATGTCCTGTATCTTATGTTGTCCCGCAACTGCAGATTCATCAGAAAGTTCAGGTCTAGCAGACAGCTTCAATTTTTGTCCATCAATTTCTATTGAAGCTACTCCAAAAGCCCATTTGTAACCTCTAGGGTCCTTGAAACGCCCTTCTCTCAGAAAATCAATTCCCAAAATACAAGGTGCATCAGGTCCGGTCACAACTGTATGCTTCCTCCATTGTTTACCAGTTAAACTTATATTAACCTCTACCTTACTTAACTCTTGAGATCCACCAGTGACTCCCAGAATAGTTATAGACTCTGATCCCTGATAATTTGATGGTATTATGGTGCACTGAGCTCCTGTGTCAACCAAGGCCCTGTACTTCCGAAATTGTGAAGTGCCAGGCCACTGGATGTACACATCCCAATAGATTCTATTATCTCTGTTATCCCTCTCCTCCCCCTGGCGGGAGGCAGGGCACCCTAGTTATGGGAACATGCGCACATGTGCATTGCACATAGTTCGCAGGGTTATAACTTTGCATGTTATAACTGGAGCCACTGTTGGAGCCATAAGAGTCGTTCTGGGGAACTGTAGAAGTAACAGCTACCCTTCTGGTATTGCTACCTTGGGTTCTGCCACTTTGCAATTCCCTCAGTCTCCTGAAAAGATTAGAAGTTGGTTGGCCATCCCAGCAGTTCATGTTCTCACCAAACTGATCACGCAGAGTTATCCAAATAGTTCTACGTGATTGCCTTGGCGATCTGTTTTGGAATGACCTGTTCTGGAATGACCTGTTTTGGAATGACCTCCTTGGAGGACGTGTATTCCTCACAGATGAAACTTGTATCCACCTGGAGGAAGAATTAAAATTATCCCTTTGTGCCAATTGGGATATGGAATTTCTAAATTCATCTTTTAACTCTCTCATGCAATTCTCAATTTTTCCAGACAGAGTTTCAATGGCTGAAACCAAAGAACCACGTGTCATGCTATCCTCCAATTGTCTCATTTGATCACTGAATTGGCCAACCGTAGGAGAAGCTCCACCATAACTTCTTGACACAATTCTGCTTGCCAGAATGTTTGCATAATTAGAAGGAGCAAGTTTGATGATCTTTTTAGCAAGACCAATACCCACAGGAATGTCATCAGGATTCAGAGTTTCACGTTCACCATAGAGTAGCTCTCTAACAGCAAATTCTCTCAAGCGCTTAATTCCCTCATCTATGGTAGTCCAGGGTTTAGGGTTCCATGGAAGATCATCTCGAGAAGGGTATCTCAGGGCAACCGCCATTAAAAGGCGTATCCACAGACTAACCTTACCGAGAGCTCTGCCTAGATGTCTATCTATTCCATTATCCCTTGAGAGAGTTCCTAACTGAGCTGCTGACTTGTCTCCAACTGTTAGAGCTGGAGCACCTGTATCATAACACCTACTGAGCCAAGCTAGAACTGGTTCCTTATCTGCCCTGGTGAAATCTTTACGGACATAACGCAATTCCTCCCGTGTAGAAGAACATTCCAAAATATCATCTTCCGCCTCGTCTCCCTGAATTTTTTGTCCATATAATCCTGCTGTCATTCTCCTAAGGATCTCTTTAAGCTGAGAACCACCTTTGCCAGCTGCTTTCCTAGCTTCATCTGTATCCTGCTTTGATCTCACTAGGTTAGCTAGATCTTTAAAACAAACCACCTCCTCCTCCTGAGCAGGATCTTTTAGAGTAGAGGGCCCCTCACCAGGATCAGTCTCCAGCTCCTCTTCTTCTCCATCTTTGGCCTTTGCACCTCTAGTCTTTAAAGGAGCCACCTTAACTGGAGCTGTGTTTGAATTTACAGCCACCTTAATGGAAGCTGACAAGTCCTGAGATAAATCAGCTGCTGGGGCAGTGACTTCCGGTCCCACCGAGGGAGTGGGCGGAAGTGACGTTGCTCCGTTAATGGCCGACGGAGAAGAAGAAGAAGGAGAAGGAGTAGGAGCCATGTTGATACCAGCTGCCGCCTTTGGCAGCTTGCTAGAATCAGCAAAGTCATTTAGAGCTGCTTTACCAATTAACTTTTTAGCCTTCTTTTTAACTGACACGGGTTCTCCACAGTCCTCATCACTAGATGACTCTGGGACTGATCTCGAGCTACGGTGTTTTCTTTTTGATCTAGTTTTAATAACAAAACACGCTCTGGACACCTTTCTCTCTCGCCGCAGAGAGAACAGTAAATATGCAATCACCATCACCAGCAACAGATTTATACACATCACATAAATCACCTTTGGGTCCCAGGCATCACTTAAAGTTACTCTCTCCTCCGGTGGAATCTTAAAACCCTTTATCTCAATTGGGAGAGTGGTGGAGGTAACATTCCTGTATCTCACTGGCCATAATAAATTAATACATTTTCCATACCATAATTTAACTCTATACATAACCCACATATAAATTGTCCGCACCAAATATTTACCCAGGTAATCCAAAATCAAACCCAAACAGTATCTGTAAACCAGAGCCCCAAAAATTGAAAAGAATAATCGCTCCACAAACCACAAGACCTTCATGTTTGCTAATTCAGCTAGAAAACACTAAATCAATCAAGTAATAAATTAAACTAATTATCTGCCGCACGTTGGGTACGCCAATAAAAAAATGTGGTGGGTGAAAGGGTAAGGCCGAGAAGCCTCTTCCCTTCCCCCTTGTAAGGTAAAAGGGAAAAAAAAATTGAAGGGAAAGGAAAAAAACTCACCAGCTGAATTAGCAAAGCAGTGGAGCTATATTTACAAAGCAGTGTAGGATTTTGCAGGGGAATATTTACAAATTTACAATATCTACAATATATACAAAGATATACAGCAGTGTAACACAGAAATGAGAGTAGCCCCCCTCGGCCGAGGGGGATCCTCACCTCCGCTCTCCCCTCTCTTCCCCCCTTTCCCCAGATAGTTCGGAAAAGAGGGAGAAAGAAGAAAGAAAGAAGTTAAAAGCAGTTTGTGTTAATTAGAAGCAGTTACAGGCCTGGTTATCTTATCAAGTCTTCAAGGCCGGAGCCTTGGCAGAAAACCCAGCACAGGCAGAAAGCTGCTGCACCGAAGGAGATGCGGAAGCAAGAGTGACAGAGAAGTGCTGGGAATGCCCACTTCACTCTCAGGCCAGATAGTGCTTCCTCCCACTCGACCAATGAAAATTAGTTTAGAGTATTCCTTCCGTTTACCAACTTCCGTCCACCATATTCCCTTTCTTAAAGGGACACCGTCAACCGGGCACATCTCTCTAGCTCATCCCTCGTGTGTTCTTTCTTTTACCTGAAGCCCTGAAGGCATGAGTCTCTGCAGACTGAGGCTATATTGTATGCTGATGTTGCTTTACGTATATATCAAATAATAAACTAACAAGGAAAGGATTTTCCTGAGATAGATCAAGCCTTTTACCAGAGGCATATATCGGCAATCACTATACACATGTAAAATTGCAGGTGGAGCAAGCGTGCACATGGGAATATTGTTCTTTGCAAGCAAGAAATTACCATGTTGTTTTGTTTTTCTGTTTCACTTTCCTCCTAGGAATTAATTTCTCCTTCCATGCTTTATCTTCTGAGCAAATTTCCTAGTGCATGGAGTAGAGGAATGTGCGTGGGAAACACTAGGCTGGCAGCACCCCAGCTCTGCTGCACACCCTTGCACCGCCCAGGCGTAAAGCCCTTCCTGGCACTCAACCAAAGTCGCTGTCACACATTTCACCTGTGAGTCACTAATGCACATGGCTGTTCATGTTGTGGCTTGTAAGTGATTAGTGTTTGTTCAGGTAGCTTTCTGGTTTTTATTCTTTCCCCTGCTTCTGATTCAGCTGATTTAGATGGCTGATGGCTTCTTTGCTTGCTCACACTGCTGTTAGTCACAGTCCTGCTGTTAATCCACCATCCTTCCAGGGGTGGAGAAAGGACAAGCAAACAGAGACTGAGTGTTTGGTAATCAAGGACAGGCAAGTTGCTTTGTGGGGAGTCAGTCACCATGTGATTTCATGGCATCTCAAGCCCTGCTGGTGCCATCTGCCCAGGCATTTCACACCATGAGGTGCTAAAAAGGAATCAAGGAGCTTTAGGGATGATTGAATTGCAAGTGAGCACCAATGCATCAAGGAAACAGGCTCTACTAGTTGTGTTGCAAGGTGAGAGATTACTGAGCAGGAGATATTCACAGAGCTGTTAAATAAAGTTCTGCTGCTTAGGCTGATTGGAGAGAGCAACTGCTGCTTTCCATATTGTGACCTTCAGATTCAAGGGCCATCCACAGCATGAGTAGACACCATTCCTAGTCTGATTGCTGAGGGAGCACTGGCTGCAGGGAGACAAAACAGGCAGTAAAACTTATTTGGTCTCTCTAGGGGGCTGGTATGGGCACATTGGGCAAGATGGAATCCCTTCTCCAGCAGGAGCCTAATTGCCCAGAGGAGAGTCTGAGAATGGAGTAAACAAGCAATGCCCACTGCAAATGGTTTACATCTCTGGGGCTCATCATGCCATAGGCAGTTTCACTGTATTTAACCAAGTTCGAGGCATTTGGGAACCCTGCTACAGCAGTGGGAACTGCCCACATGTATACACAGGCAATGCTGGGAAAGTCCCATGTTGACCAGCCAACACTTGCCCTAAAAATCCCCCCTGATGTATACTTATAGTGTTTCTTGTCTCCTGTTTTCAGGAAGGGCTGGTGACCGTTTACCGACAGCAATGAGAGTCCTTCCACCACAGCACACAGACACAAGATATCCTAATGGCGTGCTTGAGTTTTTCTCTTGATGTTTACCTGGGATTGCAACCAGATGGGCAGTGCAAACTGGTTTCCAAAACCAGAATTTGGGACAGCAATAATCTAATCTGACCTCCTGTAAAACCCAGGTCAGGGAGTTTAACATGGTAATTCCTGCAAGGGAAGGAATTTGTCTCCCTGGCTGTGCTGTGAACTCTACTCTGCCCAGCAATTTGTGGTTGAATTAGGTATATTTGGTCAAGGATCTGGAGCAATGATGAGTTTTCATCTCCCCTTGTAGATAAAGGTCTGGTTTGTTGCATTATATTTTCTCTACAGTTGCATTCATGAGATGTTAACAGTTAAATTAGACTAGAGGAACCGTATCCTGAGATAGAGGTGTAATTTGAATGTGTACAAATACATTATGCCACTAATAGTGCAACCTTGCAAACTCTTAAGTAAAAAGGACAATGATAGCAGTTGTCGTGATTTCCTTCAGACGACCAAGTTATTTGTGCACACAGTTGTGATTCAGAAGCTGTGGGAGTTGGGTGCAGATAATACAAAAGGAAGTTTATAACTTCCTCCTTCACTTCACCCCTCCGACCCTGCTTCTCTCCTGCCTCCACTTCTGATATTATTTTGGTTATATGAAGAGTTGTGAGGAGATGATGGCTCTGTTTCATGGGGTATCCACTTGTGAAAACCGAGTCATGTTCTCCCACAAGAAAATGTTTTTATCAGAGTATCTCATCTCTTGCATAATATAAGAAAGGCAAACAGGTTGGAGAAAGGAGAAGGCTAAATTTTCAGTGTCAGAGATCTCAGTTTGATCCCACTGCTTGTTAAATGACTGAAGGGAGATCACTCTTGGTCAAGTCTTTCCAGCACAAAGCTGCTCCAGAGGCTGCTTCTTGTCAGCCTCTCAAGGCAAATAAGTTCATATGGAAATACATCACCTTGAATATACAGCTGTATGTGCATATTTTGTATATATCTAAATGCATATTTACTAGATTAATATATATAAAAACCAATCCCTGCATATACCTGTGGTACTTCAGTTTCAAGTAAGAGCTGTCAGTACCTCATAGCTTCCAGTAGAGGTGATACATGTGTATACATACGCACACACACATACATGCATCAACTTTCCCTGTTTTCTCTTCCCAAACCTCCATGCCTTGTGTCTTTGAGCAGCAGGAAACAGGCATTTCCATCATGTTGGGGCTGGACAGACCAGAGAGAGGTGCAGACATAAAATAAAACCATCTTAATCACTTCAGAACAAGGAAAATGTCTACTTAAGCAAATATACACACAGTGCAGGCCTTAGTAGAGCCTTACTCTATTTTAGTGTTAGTGGCAGAGTTTAGTTCATAGAGTAAGCTTGTGTATTTTCTTGTCTTTTCTGGTTCCAGACTCAGACACTTATGAGCATAAACCTATTCTCCTTCCCATAAAACTATGGTTGCATTTTACTTAGTAGGTCAGGAGTGCTCATTCTGTGGCCTTCAACACCTGTGCAAGCATCTGAGAAAACTAGCCTATTACCAGTTCATTTAAGTTACTAAAGCAGAGTTTTTCTTTCCACCAAGGCCAGTGAATTGAAAAAGACTGAAGCCCTCCAGAGTGGTTTTAAATTTACAGGTCAAAGAGCCAGAGAAAGAGTCTGAAACAGAAGTCAGGTGAGGAATGAACAGCAGATGCCATCTCCTCTCCTATTCATCCTCTTGCTCCTTCTTCTAACTCTTCATCTCATTTCCGTTTCCATGGGCAAATGGGATGAGTGGGTCTCATCTGTGTCTAACAGAGTTATGAGGAAATCCTGTTGCAATATGTATCACTTATGGTACATTTTGGCTGTGCAGGTTTTGTGACATTAAAGGATGGAAGCATTGTTTTATTGAGAGCTGAAACATCCCAAATAAAATGAGGCTGCTTGTGGCTCACTAAATAAGAAACTCTCCTTAAAATGACAAACTCAGCCTGGAGACTAGTGATCAGCTGGAGTGGGTGAAAACAAAAACAAGGTTGTTGGTTTTAAGTAATTCTTTTTTTCTTGGCATCTGATGAATTTGGCCCCATGTAGAACAATCTGGAGCCAAGATTTTTTGCAGAGCTCTGAGATCACTACGTTGCCTCTTCATATATTTTCTTTTCTTAACAGACAGACTTTTTTTTTCTTTTAATATCAAACCCATAAGCTTGTGGAGACCTGCTCACATGCTGAACCTGGAGAATGGAGGGGAAAACCCAAACCAGTATTGCTGCATCGCTAATGGCACAGAGGCTCAGATAACAGCTATGGCTGATGGATATTTAGGTTTTGCATTTAACCCACCTTTCCTGGTTCTCTTTACAGCTCACATTTAAACAGCAAGCACTTTCACTTTCCCAAGGCTTTTCCTTAACTGGATTTTTGCTGTGCCTTTTTTTTTTTCCTTCTCATCTATGGCTTCAGAAACGGGGGAAATGCTTGGAGGAACCCAAAAGGAACAAATATTTTTGGGCAGGAATTACATAGCTTCCCTAAAAAGCCATTTTGCTTCTTACTAACAAGATGGGGAGGTAACAGAAATGGGAAGTGTTTTGTTCTGCACAAGTTGGTAATGAACATCGAATGCAAGTATAAGTCAGGAACTGGGACAAATTTCCTTGTTGTAACCACTACTCTTTGAGGTGGGTCAATATTATTATCCCAGCTTTATATATGGATGTGTAATAAAGCATTTCTGAGAAAAGGAAGGATTTTTCAAAGGGGTTTACTATTCCTCGCTACATGCTTTTCCTAGGGCCTTGCTAGTCCCACAGGGTAGCAGAGCTGGAACTGTCACAGAGTATTCTTGACCTCTGCTCCTGGTGGCTGAGCAATCACTGTCCAAAACAAATCCACTACTGTAAAGCAACTCCACTACTGTAGGCTAGACTGTGGTCTTGACACGAGGCTGTGTTGTGCTTTATCTCAATGATCAGCTGTGTCACCTGCAGCAGTGGGACCTGCCCTCCTCAAAAAGGGTGAGGGAGCACATCAGTGACTAAAAATCCCCTTAACACAGCATCAACAAGCCATGGCTGGTTTTACACCCAACTTACAGGAGAAAAAAAAGATATGAAAGATTCATTATCTGGCATGCTTCCTTCAGCAGCAAACCAGGTGTAAAAGTTCCTGGCACACTATCCTCTGGCGTCTGCTTGTTCATATTTGCTATCTTTTTCAGGGTAGCAGCCCAGCTGCAAGGCTATGCTTGTCCACAGCATCACTGAAAGCATCCCTGTCGAGGGTTGAGGGGAAGGCCCAGCCTTCTCCCCCGCCGTAAGTGAAGGGATAGCATCCATAGAAATGTCTATGGATCTGTCACGAGCCCATTGGTATGTTGCATCTCTGCCTTGATGTCCTGACGAATCATGAGCCCACCGAGCTAAGAATATCTCACCTCAGTGTTTCCAGTCGAGATCAAGATTAGAGTCCATGTCTACTTGAGAAACTCTTGCAGCTAGGTCTGTCTGATGGTTGTGTTGCTGCTCCTCAGTAGCCCTGCTCTTAGGAATGTGAGCATCGATGTGTCCCACTTTCACTGGAATTCTCTCGACTCGATCAGCAATGTCCTGTCACAAGTCGGCTGCCCAAATGGGTTTTCCGTTCCTCTGCCAACCATTCTTCTTCCAGTTCTTTAGCCAACCCCATAGAGCATTGGCTACCATCCATGAGTCGGTGTAGAGATAAAGCTTTGGCCATCTCTCACGTTCAGCCACGTCGAGAGCTAGCTGGACAGCTTTTACCTCTGCGAACTGACTGGATTCTCCTTCTCCATCTTTCGCTTCTGCAACTCGGCGTGTTGGACTCCACACTGCAGACTTCCACCTTCGCTTGTTTCCAACAAGACGACAGGAACCGTCTGTGAACAAAGCATATTTCTTTTCATCATCAGAAAGGTCATTGTAAGGAGGAGCTTCCTCAGCACGAGTTACTTTCTCCTCTGGAGGTTTAGCACAGTTGATACCTTCAGGCCAACTTGAGATCACCTCCACTGGACCAGGCCTTTCAAGATTTCCCATTCGTGCTCTCTGTGTTATCGGAGCCATCCACTTAGACCATATTGAGTCTGTGGCATGACGTGGTGTGGAGCCTTTGCCTTTGAACATCCAATTCAAAACTGGTAATCTGGGAGCTAAGAGAAGTTGTGATTCAGTTCCAGTTACTTCAGAAGATGCTTTTACTCCTTCATAGGCAGCGAGAATTTCTTTCTCTGTTGGAGTATAATTAGCCTCTGAACCTCTGTAACCTCGACTCCAGAAACCAAGAGGTCGTCCACATGTCTCATCTGGAGCTTTTTGCCACAAGCACCAGGTTGGACCATTGTCACTTGCAGCCGTGTGCAAAATGTTCTTAATGTCTGGACCATCTCGGACAGGTCCCAGACCCATTGCTTGAACTACCTCTTGCTTTATCTGGTCAAAGGCTGCTAGTTGTTCAGGTCCTCAGTGGAAATGGTTTCTCTTTCGAGTCACATCATACAGAGGTTTCACAATCTGACTGTATCCAGGAATGTGCAGTCGCCAAAATCCCACTATCCCCAAGAAACGTAAGGCCTTTTGCTTGTTTGTGGGATTTGCCATGGTAGAGACTCTATTTACCACATCCACTGGAATGTGTCGGCGTCCATCCTGCCACCGCACTCCCAGAAACTGAATTTCTCTGGTAGGTCCTTTCACCTTGTCTCGCTTGATGGCAAAACCTGCATTCAGAAGAATGTCAATGATTTTGTTACCTTTCTCGAAGACTTCCTCAGCAGTTTTACCCCAGACGATGATATCATTGATGAACTGGATGTGTTCTGGAGCACCACCTTCCTCCAGAGCATCGTGGATTACTGCATGACAGATGTTTGAGCTGTGGATCCAGCCCATTGGCAGTCTGTTGAAAGTGTTCTGGATTCCTCTCCAGGTGAAAGCAAACTGAGGCCTTCATTCCTCTGCAATGGGAATAGAGAAAAATGCATTAGCAATGTCTATGGTAGCATACCATTTGGCCTCTTTGGATTCCAGCTCATACTGCAGTTCCATCATGTCTGGTACTGCTGCACTCATAGGTGGCGTTACTTCATTTAGGGCTCGGTAGTCGATCGTCAGACGCCAGTCTCTATTCTGCTCCCTCACAGGTGTGACCGTTTGAGGCTGTGCCTTTAAGAAAGGGAATATGGTGGATGGAAGTTGGTAAACGGAAAGAATAATCTAAACTAATTTCATTGGTGAAGTGGGAGGAGGCACCTTCTGAACTCAAGGGGGAAGAGAGGAGGCTTCTTGGCCTTACCCTTCCAACCCACCACATTTTTTTTTTCTTGGCGTACCCAACGTGCGGCAGATAATTAGTTTAATGCATTACTTGATTGATTTAGTGTTTTCCAGCTGAATTAGCAAACATGAAGGTATTGTGGTTTCTGGAGGGATTATTCTTTTCAATTTTTGGGGCTCTGGTATACAGATATTGTTTGGGTTTGATTTTGGATTACCTGGGTAAATATTTGGTGCGGACAATTTATATGTGGGTTATGTATACAGTTAGACTATGGTATGGAAAATGCATGGATTTCTTATGGCCAGCGAGATACAGAAATCTTACCTCCACCACTCTCCCAATCGAGATAAAGGGCTTTAGGATTCCGCCTGAGGAGAGAGTAACTTCAGGTGATGCCTGGGATCCAAAGGTGGTTTATTTCATGTGTATAATTCTGCTGCTGGTGATAACTAATGTGTATTCTCTATATTCCTGGCGTCGGGAGAGAAAGGTGTCCAGAGCTTGTTTTGTTATTAAAACTAGATCAAAAAGAAAACGCCGTGGCTCTGGATCAGTCCCAGAGTCATCTAGTGATGAGGAATGTGCAGAATATGTGTCAGCTAAAAAGAAGGCTCAAAAAGTCAATTGGTAAAGCAGCTCTAAATGACTTTACTGATTCTGGCAAGCTGCCAAGGGCGTCAGCTGATATCAACATGGCGCCTATTCCTTCTCCTCCTTCTTCTTCTCTGTCAGCCATTAACGGAGCAACATCACTTCCACCCAATCCCTCGGTGGGACCGGAAGTCACTGCCCTAGCAGCTGATTTATCTCAGGACCTCTCAGCTTCTATTAAGGTGGCTGTAAATTCAAACACAGCTCCGGTTAAGGTGGCTGTTTTAAAGACTAGAAGTACCAAAGATGATGGAGAAGAAGAGCTGGAGACTGATCCTGGTGAGGGGCCCTCTACTCTAAAAGATCCTGCTCAAGAGGAAGAGAAGGTTTGTTTTAAAGATCTAGCTAACCTAGTGAGATCAAAGCAGGATACAGATGAAGCTAGGAAAGCAGCTGGCAAAGGTGGTACTCAGCTTAAAGAGATCCTTAGGGGAATGACAGCAGGATTACATGGACAAAAAATTCAGGGAGACGAGGAACAAGATGATATTTCAGACTGTTCGTAACCCCGCGAGGAATTGCAAAATGTCCACAAAGATTTCACCAGGGCAGATAAAGAGCCAGTTCTAGCTTGGCTTAGTAGATGTTATGATACAGGTGCTCCAGCTCTAACAGTTGGAGACAAGTCAGCAGCTCAGTTAGGAACTCTCTCGAGGGATAATGGAATAGATAGACATCTAGGCCGAGCTCTCGGTAAGGTTAATCTGTGGATGCGCCTTTTAATGGCAGTTGCCCTGAGATACCCTTCCCGAGATGATCTTCCATGGAATCCTAAACCCTGGACTACCATAGATGAGGGAATTAAGCGCTTGAGAGAATTTGCTGTTAGAGAGTTACTCTATGGTGAACATGAAACTCTGAATCCTGATGACATTCCTGTGGGTATTGGTCGTGCTAAAAAGATCATCAAACTTGCTCCTTCTAATTATGCAAACATTCTGGCAAGCAGAATTGTGTCAAGAAATTATGGTGGAGCTTCTCCCACGGTTGGCCAATTCAGTGATCAAATGAGACAATTGGAGGATAGCACGACACGTGGTTCTTTGGTTTCGGCCATTAAAACTATGTCTGGTGATATTCAGAATTGCATAAGAGAGTTAAAAGATGAATTTAGAAATTCCATATCCCAATTGGCACAAAGGGATAATTTCAATTCTCCCTCCAGGTGGATACAAGTTTCATCTGTGAGGAATACACGTCTTCCAAGGAGGTCATTCCAAAACAGGACATTCCAAAACAGGTCATTCCAAAACAGACCACCAAGGCAATCACGTAGAACTATTTGGATAACTCTGCGTGATCAGTTTGGTGAGAACATGAACCGCTGGGATGGCCAACCAACTTCTAATCTTTTCAGGAGACTGAGGGAATTGCAAAGTGGCAGAACCCAAGGTAGCAATACCAGAAGGGTAGCTGTTACTTCCACAGTTCCCCAGAACGACTCTTGTGGCTCCAACTGTGGCTCCAGTTATAACATGCAAAGTTATAACCCTGCAAACTATGTGCAATGCACATGTGCGCATGTTCCCCATAACTAGGGGTGCCCTGCCTCCCGCCAGGGGGAGGAGAGGGATAACAGAGATAACAGAATCTATTGGGATGTGTACATCCAGTGGCCTTGCACTTCACAATTTCGGAAGTACAGGGCCTTGGTTGACACAGGAGCTCAGTGCACCATAATGCCATCAAATTATCAGGGATCAGAGTCTATAACTATTCTGGGAATCACTGGTGGATCTCAAGAGTTAAGTAAGGTAGAGGTTAATATAAGTTTAACTGGCAAGCGATGGAGGAAGCATACAGTTGTGACCAGACCTGATGCACCTTGTATTTTGAGAATTGATTTTCTGAGAGAAGGGCGTTTCAAAGACCCTAGAGGTTACAAGTGGGCTTTTGGAGTAGCTTCTGTAGAAATTGATGGACAAAAATTGAAGCTGTCCGCTAGACCTGAGCTTTCTGATGAATCTGCAGTTGTGTGACAACATAAGATACAGGACATTAAATTGCCGGTTGCTTCTCAGACTGTGCGTCACAGACAATACAGAACCAACCGTGACCCTTTGTTGCCCATTCAGAATCTGATTCGTCAGTTGGAGAGTCAGAAAGTCGTCAGCAAAACTCATTCACCTTTCAACAGTCCAGTGTGGCCTGTGCGGAAGCAGAATAGAGACTGGCGTCTGACGGCAGACTACCGAGCCCTAAATGAAGTGACACCACCTATGAGTGCAGCAGTACCAGACATGATGGAGCTGCAGTATGAGCTGGAATGCAAAGAGGCCAAATGGTATGCTACCATAGACATTGCTAATGCATTTTTCTCTATTCCCATTGCAGAGGAATGCAGGCCTCAGTTTGCTTTTACCTGGAGAGGAATGCAGAACACTTTCAACAGACTGCCAATGGGCTGGATTCACAGCTCAAGCACCTGTCATGCAGTGATCCACGATGCTCTGGAGAAAGGTGGTGCTCCAGAACACATCCAGTTCATCGATGACATCATCGTCTGGGGTAAAACTGCTGAGGAAGTCTTCGAGAAAGGTAACAAAATCATTGACATTCTTCTGAATGCAGGTTTTGCCATCAAGCGAGACAAGGTGAAAGGACCTACCACAGAGATTCAGTTTCTGGGAGTGCGGTGGCAGGATGGATGCAGATGCATTCCAGTGGAT
Source organism: Melanerpes aurifrons (assembly GCA_011125475.1). Lineage (NCBI taxonomy): Eukaryota > Metazoa > Chordata > Aves > Piciformes > Picidae > Melanerpes > Melanerpes aurifrons. The sequence goes on from WWNC01000156.1 coordinate 838,217, forward strand.
GTGGTAAATAGAGTCTCCACCATGTCAAGTCCCACAAACAAGCAAGAGACCCTACATTTCTTGGGGATAGTGGGATTTTGGAGACTGCGCATTCCTGGATACAGTCAGATTGTGAAACCTCTGTATGATGTGACTCGAAAGAGAAACCATTTCCACTGGGGACCTGAACAACAAGCAGCCTATGAGCGAATAAAGCAAGAGGTAATTCAAGCAATGGGTCTGGGACTTGTCCGAGATGGTCCAGACATTAAGAACATTTTGTACACGGCTGCAAGTGACAATGGTCCAACCTGGTGCTTGTGGCAAAAAACTCCAGCTGAGACACGTGGACGACCTCTTGGTTTCTGGAGTCGAGGTTACAGAGGTTCAGAGGCTAATTATACTCCAACAGAGAAAGAAATTCTCGCTGCCTATGAAGGAGTAAAAGCATCTTCTGAAGTAATTGGAACTGAATCACAACTTCTCTTAGCTCCCTGATTACCAGTTTTGAATTGGATGTTCAAAGGCAAAGGCTCCACACCACGTCATGCCACAGACTCAACATGGTCTAAGTGGATGGCTCTGATAACACAGAGAGCACGAATGGGAAATCTTGAAAGGCCTGGTCTAGTGGAGGTGATCTCAAGTTGGCCTGAAGGTGTCAACTGTGCTAAACCTCCAGAGGAGAAAGTAACTCGTGCTGAGGAAGCTCCTCCTTACAATGACCTTTCTGATGATGAAAAGAAATATGCTTTGTTCACAGACGGTTCCTGTCGTCTTGTTGGAAACAAGCGAAGGTGGAAGTCTGCAGTGTGGAGTCCAACACGCCGAGTTGCAGAGGCGAAAGATGGAGAAGGAGAATCCAGTCAGTTCACAGAGGTAAAAGCTGTCCAGCTAGCTCTCGACGTAGCTGAACGTGAGAGATGGCCAAAGCTTTATCTCTACACCGACTCATGGATGGTAGCCAATGCTCTATGGGGTTGGCTAAAGAACTGGAAGAAGAATGGTTGGCAGAGAAAAGGAAAACCCATTTGGGCAGCAGACCTGTGGCAGGACATTGCTGATCGAATCGAGAGAATTCCAGTGAAAGTGAGACACATTGATGCCCACATTCCTAAGAGCAAAGCTACTGAGGAACAGCAACACAACCATCAGGCAGATCTAGCTGCAAGAGTTTCTCAAGTAGACATGGATTCTAATCCTGATCTCGACTGGAAACACCAAGGTGAGATATTCTTAGCTCGGTGGGCTCATGATTCATCAGGACATCAAGGCAGAGATGCAACATACCAATGGGCTCGTGACAGATCCATAGACATTTCCATGGATGCTATCACACAAGTCATCCATGACTGTGACATTTGTGCTGCTATTAAGCAGGCAAAACGACTTAAGCCCTTGTGGTATGGTGACAGATGGTCCAAGTGCAAGTATGGTGAAGCTTGGCAGATTGACTACATCACTCTACCACGTTCTCGTTCTGGTAAGCAATGCGTGCTTACTATGGTAGAGGCAAACACTGGATGGTTGGAAACTTATCCAGTTCCCCATGCAACTGCACGCAACACCATTCTCGGTCTGGAGAGACAGATCCTGTGGAGACACGGAACTCCAGAGAGGATTGAGTCAGACAACGGAACTCATTTCAAGAACAACCTTGTAAAGAACTGGGCAAAAGAGCACGGTATTGAGTGGATATTCCATATTCCCTACTATGCACCAGCTTCAGGGAAGATTGAACGCTACAACGGTTTGTTGAAGACCACTCTTAAAGCCATGGGGGTTGGATCTTTAAAAATCTGGGAAAAGCATTTAGCACAAGCAACCTGGCTGGTAAATAGTAGAGGTTCAGTGAACCGAGCTGGACCTGCACATTCAGATTTGCTACGGAAAGTAGAAGGTGATAGAGTTCCTGTTGTTCGAGAAAAGAATCTGTTAGGTAAAACTGTTTGGGTATTTTCACCCTCAGGAGAGGCTAAACCTGTCCGAGGGGTGGTTTCAGCTGAAGGTCCGGGTCACACTTATTGGGTAATGCAAGAGAATGGTGAAATTCAGTGTATTCCACAAAGAAATTTAACTTTAGCTGAAAGAGGTTAATTTCGATCTAGTGTACAGCTACATCGCGTCCAGAGGAAGACATCAACGAGGAATCTTCGGTGCATGAACCCTGAGATCCCTGAGAGATCTGAGTCAACTAAGAGACCCTGAGATTCCCTGTTTCCCCTTTCTTCGCTTCGTTGGTGAAGAAATGAACTGTTTTCCATTTTCTCTCATTTTCTGATTTTCTTGGACTTTTGAATCATCTACATCTGAGCATAGCCGGAATGAACTATGAACTTTACTCACGAACTGTGAATATCATTTTGGATTGGATGGACAGTATGAACAGCCAATGAAATTGTTTAGAAGGGGTGGACTGTGACCGTTTGAGGCTGTGCCTTTAAGAAAGGGAATATGGTGGACGGAAGGTGGTAAACGGAAAGAATAATCTAAACTAATTTCATTGGTGAAGTGGGAGGAAGCACCTTCTGAACTCAAGTGCAGGAAAGGTATCCTGGGCATTCCAGCACTTCTCTATCAGTCTTGCTTCCGCCTCTTCTTTGGGCAGCAGCTTTCTGTGCTGCGCTTTCTGCCAAGACTTCGGTCTTGAAACCGATAAGATATAAGGTCTGTATTAACTGCTTTCCAATTAACACAAAACTGCTTTTAACTTCTTTCTTTCTCGCTCTCTCTCTTCTAACCTACTCTGGGGAAAGGGGGGAAAGAGGGGAGAGCGGAGGCGGGGAACTCCCTCGGCAGAAGGGGGAACTCTCATTTCTGTGTTACTTTATTGTATATCTTTGTATATATTGTAAATATTGTAAATTTGTATATATTCCCCTGCATATCCTTCATTGCTTTGTAAATATAAAGTTCCACTGCTTTGCTAATACAGCTTGTGAGTTTTTCTTTCCTTTCCCTTCAATTTACTTTCCCTTTACTTTACAAGGGGGAAGGGAGGAGGCTTCTTGGCCTTACCCTTCCAACCCTCCACAACAGGCCACACTGGACTGTTGAAAGGTGAATGAGTTTTGCTGACGACTTTCTGACTTTCGAACTGACGAATCAGATTCTGAATGGGCAACAATGAGTCACGGTTGGTTCTGTATTGTCTGTGATGCACAGTCTGAGAAGCAACTGGCAATTTAATGTCCTGTATCTTGTGTTGTCCCACAACTGCAGATTCATCAGAAAGCTCAGGTCTAGCAAACAGCTTTAATATTTGTCCATCAATTTCTACAGAAGCTACTCCAAAAGCCCATTTGCAACCTCTAGGGTCTTTGAAACGCCCTTCTCTCAGAAAATCAATTCTCAAAATACAAGGTGCATCAGGTCCGGTCACAACTGTATGCTTCCTCCATTGTATACCAGTTAAACTTATATTAACCTCTACCTTACTTAACTCTTGAGATCCACCAGTGACTCCCAGAATAGTTATAGACTCTGATCCCTGATAATTTGATGGCATTATGGTGCACTGAGCTCCTGTGTCAACCAAGGCCCTGTACTTCCGAAATTGTGAAGTGCCAGGCCACTGGATGTACACATCCCAATAGGTTCTGTTGTCTCTATTATCCCACTCCTCCCCCTGGTGGCGGGCAGGGCACCCCTAGTTATGGGGAACATGCCCACATGTGCATTGCGCAGAGTGTGCAGTGTTATAGCCTTGCATGTTATAACTGGAGCCACGGTTGGAGCCATAAGAGTTGTTCTGGGGAACTGTGGAAGTAACAGCTACCCTTCTGGTATTGCTACCTTGGGTTCTGCCACTTTGCAATTCCCTCAGTCTCCTGAAAAGATTAGAAGTTGGTTGGCCCAGCGGTTCATGTTCTCACCAAACTGATCACGCAGAGTTATCCAAATAGTTCTACGTGATTGCCTTGGTGGTCTGTTTTGGAATGACCTGTTTTGGAATGTCCTGTTTTGGAATGACCTCCTTGGAAGACGTGTATTCCTCACAGATGAAACTTGTATCCACCTGGAGGGAGAATTGAAATTATCCCTTTGTGCCAATTGGGATATGGAATTTCTAAATTCATCTTTTAACTCTCTTATGCAATTCTGTATACCTCCAGACATAGTTTTAATGGCCGAAACCAAAGAACCACGTGTCGTGCTATCCTCCAATTGTCTCATTTGATCACTGAATTGGCCAACCGTGGGAGAAGCTCCACCATAATTTCTTGACACAATTCTGCTTGCCAGAATGTTTGCATAATTAGAAGGAGCAAGTTTGATGATCTTTTTAGCACGACCAATACCCACAGGAATGTCATCGGTATTCAGAGTTTCATGTTCACCATGTAATATCTCTCTAACAGCAAATTCTCTCAAGCGCTTAATTCCCTCTTCTATGGTAGTCTAGGCTTTAGGATTCCATGGAAGATCATCTCGGGAAGGGTATCTCAGGGCAACCACCATTAAAAGGCGCATCCACAGATTAACCTTACCGAGAGCTCTGCCTAGATGTCTATCTATTCCATTATCCCTTGAGAGAGTTCCTAACTGAGCTGCTGACTTGTCTCCAACTGTTAGAGCTGGAGCACCTGTATCATAACACCTACTAAGCCAAGCTAGAACTGGCTCCTTATCTGCCCTGGTGAAATCTTTGCGGACATTTCGCAATTCCTCACGTGGTGACGAACACTCTAAAATATCATCTCCATTAATGGCGGACAGGGAAGAAGGAGGATGAGAAGGAGTATGCGTCATGTTGATACCAGCCGCCACCCTTGGCAGCTTGCCAGAATCAGCAGCAAAGTCAGGACTAGCACAGTCGGTAGAGCATGAGACTCTTAATCTCAGGGTCGTGGGTTCGAGCCCACGTTGGGCGCCAAAGAAAAAAAAAAATGTGGTAGGGTTGGAAGGGTAAGGCCAAAAACTCTCCTCCCTCCTCCCTGTAAAGTAAAGGGAAGGAAAAATTGAAGGTAAAGGAAAAAAAAACCTCACAGCTGAATTAGCAAAGAAGTGGGATGCTGCATGTTTACAAAGCAGGGAAACGCAGGGAAATATATACAAATTTACAATATTTACAATATATACAAAGATATACAATAATGTAGCACAGAAATGAAAGTTCCCCCATCCGCTGAGGGGGTTCCTCACCTCCGCTCTCCCCCTCTCTCCTCCTTTTCCCCAGAGTGGGTTAGAAAGAGACAGAATGAGGAAAAAAAAAGTTAGAAGCAGTTGTGTGTTAATTGGAAAGCAGTTAATACAGGTCTTATTAGCTTATCAGTTTCAAGGCCAAAGCCTTGACCGAAAGCCCAGCACAGAGAGCTGCTGCTGCTCGGCGGTGGAGTGGAAGCAAGACTGATAGAAAAGTACTGGAGTGCCCAGGATACCCTCCTGCACTCCCAGTTCAGAAGGTGCTTCCTCCCACTCTACCAATGAAATTAGTTTAGATCCTTCTTTTCGTTTATCAACTTCCATCCACCATATTCCCTTTCTTAAGGTGACAGCGTCAACCGGTCACAGGGTGCTTCTCAGCTTCATGATATCCTTAGGAGAGTGACAGCAGGATTATTAGGACAACAAGTTGAGGAAGAGGAGGATGACATTTCCGACTGTTCTTCACCATGCGAAGAATTACGAAATGTCCGTAAAGATTACACCAGGGCAGATAAGGAGCCAGTTCTAGCTTGGCTTAGTAGGTGTTATGATACAGGGGCTCCAGCTCTAATAGTTGGAGATAAGTCAGCAGCTCAGTTAGGAACTCTCTCGAGGGATAATGGAATAGATAGACATCTCGGCAAGGTTCTCGGTAAGGTTAATCTGTGGATACGCTTTTTAATGGCAGTTCACCTGAGATACCCTTCCCGAGATGATCTTCCATGGAATCCTAAAGCCTAGACTACCATAGATGAGGGAATTAAGCGCTTGAGAGAATTTGCTATTAGAGAGATACTCTATGGTGAACATGAAACTCTGAATACCGATGACATTCCTGTGGGTATTGGTCTTGCTAAAAAGATCATCAAACTTGCTCCTTCTAATTATGCAAACATTCTGGCAAGCAGAATTGTGTCAAGAAATTATGGTGGAGCTCCTCCTACGATTGGCCAATTCAGTGATCAAATTAGAATAGAATTAGAATAAACCAAACCAGGTTGGAAGAGACCTTCAAGATCATCGTGTCCAACCCATCAACCAATCCAGCCCACCCAAACAGCTAACCCATGGCACCAAGCACCCCATCAAGTCTCCTTCTGAACACCTTCAATGATGGCGACTCCACCACCTCCCCGGGCAACCCATTCCATAGCGCAATCACACTTTCTGTATATAACTTCTTCCTAACATCCAACCTGAACCTCCCCTGGCGCAGCCTGAGACTGAGACAATTGAAATGAGTCAAAAGAATTTTGGGTTTTTTGATCTTGGGAAACTTTCTACTATACCAGGCCAGCTGGCAACAGATGGAGTACATCTGTCCCAGAGAAGGGGAAAGGTCACAGTATATGAGAATGGCCTGTCCCCCAAAGGTAAAAAGATCCTGGGAAGGGAATTGGCAGGTCTCATCGACAGGGCTTTAAAGTAGTTTTGAAGGGGGAAGGGGCTGAAACTAGTGCCCTCAGGCAAGAGTCTGGGGGCGATAAGCTAGAGTTAGAGGTGAAACCAGCAGCCCAGCTGAAGTGCATGTACACTAATGCACGAAGCATGGGTAACAAACAAGAGGAACTGGAAGCCTTGTTGCAGCAGGAAAGTTATGATGTAGTTGCCATCACAGAGACGTGGTGGGACGACTCACATGACTGGAGTGCTGCAATTGATGGCTACAGGCTCTTCAGGAGAGACAGGCGAGGAAGAAGGGGTGGAGGGGTGGCCTTGTACATCAGGGAGGCACTAGATGCCATTGAGAAGGAGATTAGGGACGACCAGGTTGAATGCTTGTGGGTAAGAATTAGAGGGAAGACCGGCAGGGCAGACATCCTGGTTGGAGTCTGTTATAGACCACCCAACCAGGAGGAAGATGTTGATCAAGCATCCTATAGGCAGTCCTTCAACAACAGGGAAGGGCTGGTGGGTGATGTGGTGGTCGGAGGGTGTTTGGGGTCCAGTGACCACAAGATAATTGAATTTTCGGTTTTTTGTCAAGCTAAGAGGGGTAGCAAGAAGACCTCCACTCTGGACTTCCGGAGGGCAGACTTCAGGTCACTCAAGGAACTAATTCAGAGGGTTCCTTGGGATAAAGCCCTTAATAATAAAGGGGTCCAGGAGAGCTGGACCTACTTCAAGGAAGAATTGTTGAAGGCTCAGGGACAGGCTGTGCCAATGTGCCGGAAGATGAGCCGCCGGGGCAGACGGCCAGCCTGGATGGTTAATGAACTTTTAATAGAACTAAGGGAAAAAAAGAGGGTGTATCACCTTTGGAAGAAAGGGGAGGCAACCCACAGAATGTTTAAGGATGTTACCAAATCATGTAGGAAGAAAATTAGGGAGGCAAAAGAACATTTGGAGCTTAAATTGGCCTCTACTGTGAAGGACAACAAAAAGTCCTTCAATAAATATATTAATAGCAAGAGGAAGGGCAAGGACAACCTCCACTCCTTGGTTGACCTGGACGGAAATGTTGTATCAAAGGATGAGGAAAAGGCAGAGATACTTAACACCTTCTTTGCCTCAATATTTACTAGAAGGACAGAATGTCTTTCTGACAGCTGGCCTGCAGAGCTGGCAGAAGGAGCCAGGGAGCTGCACACTTTCCCTATGTTCCATGAGGAGGTGGTTGGAACTGTCCTCTGCAGCTTGGATCCCCACAAGTCCATGGGACCAGATGGGATCCATCCTGGGGTGCTGAAAGAGCTGGCAGATGAGCTGGCCAAGCCACTATCCATCATTTTCCAGCAGTTCTGACTCACTAGAGAGCTCCCGGAGGACGGGAAGTTGACCAACATTGTGCCCATCCATAAGAAGGGTGGGTTGGATGAGCCAGGGAATTATAGGCCTGTCAGCCTGACCTCAGTGCCAGGCAAGATTATGGAACAGGTCATCTTGAGTGCAATCACACAACACTTACAGGATGGCCAAGAGATCAGGCCTAGCCAGCATGGATTTAGGAAGGGCAGGTCCTGCCTGACCAACCTGATCTCCTTCTATGATCAGGTGACCCGCCTGGTAGATGTGGGGAGGCCTGTTGATGTAGTCTACCTGGACCTCAGCAAGGCCTTTGACACTGTCCCCCATAGCAAACTCCTGGCCAAGCTGTCAGCCCATGGCTTGGATGGGAGCACTCTGAGCTGAGTTAGGAACTGGCTGGATGACCGAGCCCAGAGAGTGGTGGTGAATGGTGCCACATCCAGCTGGTGGCCAGTCACTAGTGGTGTGCCCCAAGGATCAGTGCTGGGCCCCATGCTCTTTAACATCTTTATTGATGATCTGGATGAGGGCATTGAGTCCGTCATCAGTAAATTTGCTGACGACACCAAGCTGGGGGCAGGAGTTGATCTGCTGGAGGGTAGAGAGGCTCTGCAGAGGGACCTCGACAGGCTAGACAGATGGGCAGACTCCAAAGGCATGAGATTTAACACATCCAAGTGCCGGGTTCTGCACATTGGCCACAACAACCCCATGCAGAGCTACAGGATGGGGTCAGAGTGGCTGGAGAGCAACCAGGCAGAGAGGGACCTGGGGGTGCTGGTTGATCGTAGGCTGAACATGAGCCTGCAGTGTGCCCAGGCAGCCAAGAGGGCCAATGGCATCCTGGCCTGCATCAAGAACAGTGTGGCCAGCAGGAGCAGGGAGGTCATTCTGCCCTTGTACACTGCACTGGTTAGGCCGCACCTCGAGTACTGTGTCCAGTTCTGGGCCCCTCAGTTTAGGAAGGATGTTGACTTGCTGGAACGAGTCCAGAGAAGGGCAACAAAGTTGGTGAGGGGTTTGGAACACAGGCCTTATGTGGAAAGACTGAGGGAGCTGGGATTGCTCAGCCTGGAGAAGATGAGACTCAGGGGTGACTTTATCACTCTCTACAACTACCTGAAGGGAGGTTGTAGACAGGCAGATGATGGTCTCTTCTCCCAGGCAGCCAGTACCAGAACAAGAGGACACAGTCTCAGGCTGCACCAGGGGAGGTTCAGGTTTGATGTTAGGAAGAAGTTCTATACAGAGAGAGTGATTGCCCATTGGAATGGGCTGCCCAAGGAGGTGGTGGAGTCGCCGTCATTGGAGGTGTTCAGGAGGAGACTTGATGGGGTGCTTGGTGCCATGGGTTAGTTGTTCAGGTGGGTAGGATTGGTTGATGGGTTGGACGCGATGATCTTGAAGGTCTCTTCCAACCTGGTTTGGTATATTCTATATTCTGTTTTCTATATTCTATATTCTATATTCTATATTCTCTTTTTTAATGAGGCATTTAATTTGGAGGAACCAAGAAGAAAAAAATGTTGAGGGTTGAGGGTAAGGCCCAGCCTTCTCCCCCCCCCCGTAAGTGAAGGAATGTAATGGGTTGGGACAAACCCCCTCCCCACCACAGGGCAGAAACAACGACTCAGACAAAAGGGATTGCAAAAGTGATGGAAATTTTAAATAGAAAAACAATTTAAAAACAAACAACAATGAAAGCCTTACAGAGAACCACAAGCACCGTGACAAAGAGAGAAATCCCACAACATACCCAAGACCAACCCATCCCCACCTCAGGGGTACACCCAAACCCCCCAGGGCTCTTTCCTCCCCCCCAACCCAGCCTTGGGCCTGGGCAGGCCCAAGGGAGGCGGCTCACGCCATTTTACCTAGGCTGCAGCTGGGGATGAAAGAGGAAGTGAAGACCCCGCATGGACATTTTATAGGGGAACAGGACATTATGGGAATGGAATACATGCCTGTGACCACCCCCTGGGCTGGGCCCACCCCTTGGGACCTCCCAGCACGGACTGCTGCTGTTTTTGACCTGAAGGACCCGCACACAGCCTCTGCGCTCGGCAGGAATCGGCTTTCACCGATTCTCCACGTGTTCGGGATCGTTTGGGTCCCTGCGTGCCGCGGCAGTTTCAAAGCCCGCGGCAGCTCACGGCAGCTTCCGTTTCAGCCCGGTTTCTCGCTCGGACGCGCGCGCCGCCACACTTTTTTAAAAAAAAAACATTCTCCAGTAGGTTCCGTGGGCAGGGCTGGCCATGGTGGTAACTCGCCGCAATAACTCCTTTAAAAAGTCAGTCTCGACCCAGACTGAGGAGGAATATAAGCAGATAGGTAGGTGTCATAAGCAAGAGGTAGGTGTCCAGGCATCTAGCTGCAGACAGTGCTGGAACCTGGCACTTGAGATGCAGGGTAGAGGGGACGGCTCCTGCTTTAGGTGTGAGCAGATCGACTGTCTGCTTAGCCTGGTGGCTGGACTGAAGGATAAGGTTGCTAGATTTAGAGATGTATGCAATTGCAGAAGGGTGATGAACTTGAGTAACCAGGCTCTGCAGGCCCCCCCAGCAGAGGCCGGTTATCCAAAAAGAAGAGGGGAATGGATGCAGGTTCCTATCAAAAGATGCAAGGTTAAACCTCCTTGCCCCCCCTCACCCCCCCACTGCCCTTGGAAAACAAGTACGGGGCATTGGAGGTTGAGGGTGAGGTGATTCTGATATCGGAGGGCACGCCATCTGGGGTTTTCCCTGTGGCAAAACAGCCTAAGGTGAAACGACCTAAGGTGAAACAGCCTAAGCTTAAACAGTCTTCCGCCAGCATCAGGACTTGCTCCCTTAAAAAAAAGAGGAGGGTGATTGTTATTGGCGATTCCCTCCTGAGGGGAACAGAGGGCCCCATATGTCGGCCAGACCCTACTCACAGGGAGGTTTGTTCCTTTCCAGGAGCCATGGTTGGAGATGTTACCAGAAGACTGCCTGTTATGGTGCAGCCCTCTGACTATTATCCCTTGATAGTTATGCAGTTAGGGAATGATGATGTTGCAACCAGAACTCCCAGGGCTATCAAAGATGACTTCAGGGCCCTGGGAGATCTGGTTGAGGGATCGGGGGCACAAATAATTTTTTCGTCTATACCCTTAGTTGCAGGTGGGAATACCATAAGGAACAGGTCAGCAACTGAAGTCAACAAGTGGCTTAGAGGCTGGTGCAGGGAAAATAATTTTGGGTTTTTTGATCTTGAAAAACTTTCTGCTGCACCAGGTCAGCTGGCAACAGATGGAGCACATCTGTCCCAGAGGAGGGGTAAGATCAGAGTGTTCGAGAATGGCCTATCCCTCAAAGGGAAAAAGATTCTGGGGAGGGAATTGGCAGGTCTCATAGATAGGGCTTTAAACTAGTTTCGAAGGGGGAAGGGGTTGAAATCAGTCCCCCCAGGCTGGGGTCTGGGGGTGATAAGCCAGAGCAAGAGGTGAAACCAGCAGCCCAGCTGAAGTGCATGTACACTAATGCACGAAACATGGGCAACAAACAAGAGGAGCTGGAAGCCTTGCTGCGACAGGAAAGTTATGATGTAGTTGCCATCACAGAGACGTGGTGGGATGACTCACATGACTGGAGCGCTGCAATTGATGGCTACAGGCTCTTCAGGAGAGACAGGCAAGGAAGAAGGGGTGGAGGGGTGGCCTGTACGTCAGGGAGGCACTAGATGCCATTGAGACGGAGATTAGGGACGATCGGGTTGAGTGCCTGTGGGTAAGAATTAGAGGGAAGGCCAACAGGGCTGACATCCTGGTTGGAGTCTGTTATAGACCACCCAACCAGGAGGAGGATGTTGATGACTCATTCTATAGGCAGCTTAAGGCTGTCTCAAGATCGTCTGACCTTGTTCTCATGGGTGACTTCAACTTGCCTGATATCTGCTGGGATCTTAACATAGCAGAGAAGAGGCAATCTAGGAGGTTCTTAGAATGCATGGAGGACAGCTTCTTATCCCAGGTGCTGCGAGAGCCTACCAGGGGCAAGGCTATGCTTGACCTCCTCTTCACCAATAGGGAAGGGTTGGTGGGTGATGTGGTGGTCGGAGGGTGCTTAGGGGCCAGTGACCATGAGATAATTGAATTCTCATTATTTGGTCAAGCTAAGAGGGGTAGCAAGAAGACCTCCACTCTGGATTTCCGGAGGGCGGACTTCAGGCTACTCAAGGAACTAATTCAGGGGGTTCCTTGGGATAAAGCCCTTAAAAACAAAGGGGTCCAGGAGAGCTGGTCCTACTTCAAGGAAGAACTGTTGAAGGCTCAGGGACAGGCTGTGCCAATGTGCCGGAAGATGAGCCGCCGGGGCAGACGGCCAACCTGGATGGTTAAAGAAATTTTAATGGAACTAAGGGAAAAAAAGAGGGTGTATCACCTTTGGAAGAGAGGGGAGGCAACCTGTGAAACATTTAAGGATGTTGCTAGGTCTTGCAGGAAGAAAATTAGGGAGGCAAAAGCTCATTTGGAGCTTAGTCTGGCCTCTGCTGTGAAGGACAACAAAAAGTCCTTCTATAAATACATTAATAGCAAGAGGAAGGGCAGAGACAACCTCCACTCCTTGGTTGACCTGGACGGAAATGTTGTATCAAAGGATGAGGAAAAGGCAGAGATACTTAACACCTTCTTTGCCTCAATTTTTACTAGCAGGACAGAATGTCTTCCAGACAGCTGGCCTGCAGAGCTGGCAGAAGGAGCCAGGGAGCAGCATAGTTTTCCACTGTTCTAAAATGGGGTAGTTGGTGATCTGCTCAGCCGCCTGGATCCCCACAAGTCCATGGGACCAGATGGGATCCATCCTAGGGTGCTGAGGGAGCTGTCAGAGGAGCTGGCCAAGCCACTCTCCATCATTTTTCAGCAGTCCTGACTCTCTGGAGATGTCCCAGAGGAATGGAAGCTGGCCAACGTGGTGCCCATGCATAAGAAGGGCTGGTTGGATGAGCCAGGGAATTATAGGCCTGTCAGCCTGACCTCAGTGCCAGGCAAGATCATGGAACAGGTCATCCTGAGTGCAATCACACAACACTTACAGGATGGCCAAGGGATTAGGCCTAGCCAGCATGAATTTAGGAAGGGCAGGTCCTGCCTGACCAACCTGATCTCTTTCTATGATCAGGTGACCTGCCTGGTGAATGTGGGGAGGCCTGTGGATGTGGTCTACCTGGACCTCAGCAAGGCCTTTGACACCGTCCCCCATAGCAAACTGCTGGCCAAGCTGTCAGCCCATGGCTTGGACGGGAGCACACTGCATTGGGTTAGGAACTGGCTGGAGGGCCGAGCCCAGAGAGTGGTGGTGAATGGTGCCACATCCAGCTGGCAGCCAGTCAGTAGTGGTGTGCCCCAAGGATCAGTGCTGGGCCCTGTGCTCTTTAACATCTTTATTGATGATCTGGATGAGGGCATTGAGTCTATCATCAGTAAATTTGCTGATGACACCAAGCTGGGGACAGGAGTTGATCTGCTAGAGGGTGAGAGAGGCTTTGCAGAGAGACCTCGACAGGCTGGACAGATGGGCAGAGTCCAACGGCATGAAATTTAACGCATCCAAGTGCCGGGTTCTGCACATTGGCCACAACAACCCCATGCAGTGCTACAGGTTGGGGTCAGAGTGGCTGGAGAGCAGCCAGGCAGAGAGGGACCTGGGGGTGCTGGTTGATGGTAGGATGAACATGAGCCTGCAGTGTGCCCAGGCAGCCAAGAAGGCCAATGGCATCCTGGCCTGCATTAAGAACAGTGTGGCCAGCAGGAGCAGGGAGGTCATTCTGCCCCTGTACACTGCACTGGTTAGGCTGCACCTCGAGTACTGTGTCCAGTTCTGGGCCCCTCAGTTTAGGAAGGATGTTGACTTGCTGGAACGAGTCCAGAGAAGGGCAACGAAGTTAGTGAGGGGTTTGGAACACAAGCCCTATGAGGAGAGGCTGAGGGAGCTGGGGCTGCTTAGCCTGGAGGGGAGGAGACTCAGGGGTGACCTTATTGCTCTCTACAACTACCTGAAGGGGGGTTGTAAACAGGCAGAGGTTGGTCTCTTCTCCCAGGCAGCCAGCACCAGAACAAGAGGACACAGTCTCAGGCTGCGCCAGGGGAAGTTCAGGCTGGAGGTCAGGAGGAAGTTTTACACGGAGAGAGTGATTGCCCATTGGAATGGGCTGCCCGGGGAGGTGGTTGAGTCGCCGTCACTGGAGGTGTTCAGGAGGAGACTTGACAGGGTGCTTGGTTACATGGGTTAGTTAATTGGGTGGTGTTGGGTGATAGGTTGGATGTGATGATCTTGAAGGTCTCTTCCAACCTATTCTATTCTATTCTATTCTATTCTATTCTATTCTATTCTATTCTATTCTATGCAGTGGCATCCAGGCCAGCACCCAGCCTAAACCACCACAAGGGATGAAAATTGAAAGAAAACCATAACCAGATTAGCAAAGGATTGTGCTGTATTTACAAGCGGTTTAGGAAATGCAGGTTTATATACACAATTTCCAGTATTTACAATATATATACACAACTAAATAACATAGGAATGAGATTCCCCTCCCCCGCCAGGAGGAAGGGTTTTCCTCCCTGTACCCCCTTCTCTCCCCCTTTTCCCCAGAGAGGGTTAGAAAGAGAGAAAAGGAATAATTGTTAATTAAAAGCAGTTATAGTTACAAGAAATGTGTTAGTGCCTCACGGTTGTCAGTTCCAAGGTCAGTCTGGCCGAAAGCCCAGAAACCGAAAACTGTGAAAGGAGGGGGAAGAACTGCGAGACTGAGACTAGTCTCTGCTGAACTCAGAGTTTAAAGTTGCTTTCTACCAATCCACCAATGAAATTGGTTTAGACCTGTTTTTTTTTATAAAACATTCAGTCACAATGTCCCTCTTCTTAAAGGCACAGCCTCAAATGGTCACAATCCCCACTGGAGGCTCTGTACATAAAGCGAGTGCAAAAGCCCCCTGTCTGTTCCCAGCAGTTTCATGAGGGCAAAACCCAGGAAGCTAGAGTGCTTGTTCTCTCTGTTTCATATGTTGATAGCCTTTTAACTCAAGATTATGAAAAAAGCCAATGACTCACTTCAAACGATAATCCCACCATGGGTTGATTGTTCCTGATTGTCAGAGATTCTTTAATCTGAACATCATGGTGCATCTGCTGAGAGGTTAAATCCATGAATAATGTGCAGGTTTCTATTTAACATTCAGAGGACAAACATCACATATGAAAACATGACACTGCCTCTGTCCTTGCTCCTGTACCGGCTTACACAATTAAGACATCCATATGTGTTTGTACAATGCCCAAGACAAATAAAGGCTGCATTTCCCAAACTGCAGCCACAGCAGAGTTCAATCAATTTATAAACATCAGTGGAAAATTGCTCCACATCAATGGATTTCTTGCTTATGGGGGATCACAGGCATGTCTGGATTTCCTACTGCTATTAAAAATTATGGCTGTAATCCTACATGAATTGTTTTTTAGTGTTTTAACTGCATCTAACCATCAGGAAGGCAAGATAGTGCAAGCTGCATGGACCGAGCTAGTCTGTGATCTCACTCCATTACACAATAGTTTTAGGAGCACCAGTCGTGTAACATTGCACAGAACAAGCCCCAAGGAGTTTGGGGGTTACAGACAGTCTGGAGGACTTATTTTATGTCGTGGGAGAGGGAAATAGAAATGAACAGGATTTCAAAGTCCAGATTACCACAAGGCCAGCAAAACACATTCCTATAGCCTGCAAATGTATGAAGACATCATACTTGGCTCATTTTCTTTTCTCTTGTCTGTAGTAGTCACAGCTTCAGCCCTGCTTTATTTGCACTACATCAGTGTCTCAATAAAACATGACTGTGGGGCCTGATCCTCACCTAGAAGGTAACTTTCCTGCTGCCAGCACATCTGTGTGAATGCCAGCCAGGGCTCAGGCCATCAGCTATATCCTGGGTGGGGGAAACACTATTTCCATTGCATTATCTCTTGTTTATTGGCCTTTTTTTTCTTCCCCTTCCCTTAGAGGCATTTACATTTCAACCATAAAAAAATGCACAGATTCAGACTTGTTCTAGCCCAAGTCTCCTCAAAAAAGTGTTTTAAGTTTCTACTCAATTTTGCATTAAAATGGATATGTTTGTTTGTAGGGAAGCACTGTGAAAGTCAGACTGGGTGTAAATCCACCAAATTCAGTTGGGGTTGATAGCAGCACTGAATGGTTGCCAGGGGTAAGGCAATGGCAGACTGAAGGTTGTGGGAAGAATTAAAGATCTGGAGTAGGTGGGGTGACACTGAAAGAGTAAGTGAGAAAACAGGACTCTGCAAAATGGGTTTTCCACCCTAATCACAGGAAAGGGAAGAAGGAACAGTACAGTTCTCAAAGGGATTGCTTCCCAAGACACATAGAAGATACTTTGCTCTCCAAGCCTTTGCCAGTCCTTGCATTTCAGAACTTCTCTGCTGTGTCAGGGATGACTCTTGGGCCTCATGCTGCTGCTGAGGATGGGGCTGGCTTGGTTGCCCTGGCTGATGCCTGCACTTACCTCTGTGCAACACGTGCTTCCTCTCTGAAATATTTTGGTCAAAATGAGCCAACTCACTGCAGTCCCATGGTTTAAACTCTTCAGACTGCTGCTACTAAAACCCATTGAGGTGTAAATACCAAAGCACATGAGCAAACTGACCTGAGAGCCCAGGTCCTTAGAAACTTATCATAGTATCATTCAGGGTTGGAAGGGACCACAAGGATCATCTAGTTCAAACCCCCCTGCCATGGGCAGGGACACCCCACACTAGATCAGGCTGGACAGAGCCTCATCCAGCCTGCTCTTAAACACCCCCAGGGACGGGGCCTTGACCACCTCCCTGGACAACCCATTCCAGGGTTTCACCACTCTCATGGTGAAGAACCTCCTCCTCACATCCAGCCTGAATCTCCCCACCTCCAGCTTCATTCCATTCCCCCTAGTCCTATCACTACCTGAGATCCTGAGAAGTCCTTCCCCAGCCTTCCTGTAGGCCCCTTCAGATACTGGAAGGCCACAATTAGGTCACCTCGAGCCTTCTCTTCTGCAGACTGAACAGCCCCAACTCCTTCAGTCTGTCCTCATAGGAGAGGTGCTCCAGCCCTCTGATCATCCTTGTGGCCCTTCTCTGGACATGTTCCAGCACCTCCACATCCCTCTTGTAATAGGGGCTCCAGAACTGGACACAGTACTCCAGGTGGGGGCTCACCAGGGCTGAGTAGAAGGGGAGGATCACCTCCCTTGACCTGCTAGCCACACTTCTCCTGATGCAGCCCAGGATCTGATTGGCTTTGCGGGCTGCAAGCGCACACTGAGAGCTCATGTTGAGCTTCTTGTCCACCAGCAACCCCAAGTCTCTCTCCTCAGAGCTGCTTTCCAGCCAGTCACTGCCCAGCCTGCATTTGTGCCTGGGATTGCCTCGACCCAGATGCAGGACCCTGCACTTGCTCTTATCGAACTTCATGAGGTTGGCTTGTGCCCACCTCTCCAGCCTGTCAAGGTCCCTCTGGATGGCCTCCCTTCCCTCCAGCGTGTCTGCTGCACCACACAGCTTGGTGTCATCAGCAAACTTGCTGAGGGTGCACTCAATGCCACTGTCCATGTCACCCACAAAGATGTTGAACAAGACAGGTCCCAGGACTGATCCCTGAGGGACTCCGCTTGTCACTGGCCTCCACTGGGACATGGACCCATTGACAGCCACTCTTTGGGTGCGGCCATCAAGCCAGTTCCTTATCCATCTAGTGGTCCACCCATCAAACCCATGTGTCACCAGCCTGGAGACCAGGATGTGGTGCAGGACAGTGTCGAAGGCTTTGCTCAGGTCCAGGTAGACGACATCAGTTGCTCGCCCCTCATCTATTAATTTTGTCACCTGCTCATAGAAGGCAACCAGGTTGGTCAGGCAGGATTTGCCCTTGCAAAGCCATGCTGACTGTTCCCAATCACCTCTTCAGTTTTCTTTTGAGCGAGTAGTGACTCCAGGAGAATCTGCTCCATGATCTTTCCAGGCACAGAGGTGAGACTGACTGGCCTGTAGTTCCCTGGTTCCTCCTTCTTACCCTTTTTGAAAATGGGGGCAATGTTTCCCCTTTTCCAGTCTGTGGGGACTTCACCAGATTGCCATGACTTTTGAAATATAATAGAGAGGGGTTCAGCAACCTCATCTGCCAGTTCTCTCAGTACCCGTCGGTGTATCCCGTCGGGTCCCATGGACTTGAACGCTTTCAGGTTCTTCAGATGATCAGAACCTGATCTTCACTTACAATGGGCAGTTCTTCCTCCCCGTCACTGGCATTGTCTTCCATAACATCAGGAGTGTGGCTAGAGGCCCGTGCAGTGAAGACTGAGATAAAGAAGTTATTAAGTACCTCAGCCTTTTCCTCATCACTTGTGACCATGTCACGATTTTCCTTTCTGAGGGGGCCCACACCTTCCCTAGTCTTCTTCTTCCCATTAATATACCTGGAGATAAAAAAAAGCCCTGAAGATTTTTAAGAAACTGCATTATTTAGCGGTTCGTATTTTAGAAGGGTACTGATGCCAGATTTGCTATCATGCCCATAGCATTGATAGGAAAACTAGCCCATAGGTTGGGAGGAAAACTCATTGTAAACCAGCCTGGAGCCCACATATCTTTTTCCTACCAAAACAGCTTCCCCAGCATTTAAAACAATTGCCTTTTCAGGATCTGACAGGCCACAATCTGAGATCGTGCATAACATCTGCATTGTTCATGCCGTTTGACTGGATTTTTTGATGATGCCTCATGCTTTTACTGGGCTTTGCCTTCTGCCATGGCAAACACTTTTAAAAAGAAATATCACTCTCATCTGTGTTCCCAATTCTTTGCAGAGCTTTAGTATCTACCAAAATGTGTCCTGATGACCTTTCTGTAACTCCCTGGGAGATTTTGTGCAGCAGCCTCCTGTGGTTGTTTTAATTATTGGTATTGGTTTCCTCCTGAATGAGATGACTTCCCCCTTCCTAGACAGATTACACAAACTATTCCTTACCCAGACACCATGAGTCTTTCCACCCTAGAAATTGTCACACAGGTCCTTTCTGAGCCTCTCTTTCCATAAATGATACATGCCCAAATTTCTTAAAGTCTTGGTCATCTTCCTTCAGCTACATGTCAATGACCTCAGTTATGTCACGGATGTAATTTCAAACAAGTACATCTGCAGATGAAATTGAATTTGATAACTTTTTTCTTGTTATATAAATAGTAATATATACTGTCGTCGTTTGTGTGTGGAGCAATGAAATTACCATGATGGCTTTTTGCACCCCACTAGCAGCTCTGACCTGATTTAACACAGGCCAGCTCATATAATCTCTTACTCAGTGTTTTCCATGGAAGGGGTGCAGGCAAGCAATGAATGTTGAGCTCATGGGTTTGTGTCATGTGCTGTGAGACACCACCTAACCATGGTGCTCTATGTATAACCCTAATTACCCACTCTCTTTCTCAAAACACTGTTTAACCTAATTCTTTCCCTATGTCAGAGGGACATATTTGTTTTTCCCATGCCACTCCCTACAACTTTGGCACAAGAACAGCTTTACTGTAAATGTGATGACCAGAGCAAAGGTACAGTATATGGGATGACCAGAGCAAAAGTACAGTATATGAGATCACCTTCACACTTTGGTTCATCTTCATGGGTATGGTAACAGAAGCAAGATTCCCATACTTAGACCAATAAAATCCAGTGGAATCAATGAGATTAGGAGCAGAAGCACATGAGATTCATTCTAATTTTACCAGTAAACTATCAGTTACTAAGTTAACAGTGTTCAGTTTTCTTCACAGAACAATTTCCTCCAGAAGATGATCTCCTTTATGTCCAAAATGACTTTGTTTCCAAAACGTCTCTCTCTCTGTGAAATGGCAACCTGTCTTGTGCACATATCCTTGAGATGGAGTATATTCTCCTCACAACTTCTTTACCCTTACTTGACTGAAGCCTCCTCCCTGTGCTTATGATATACGTTACATCCATGACACATGTGCTTATAATTAGGGGTGGCTACTTTCTCAAATCTCTACCTTCTGGAGGTCTGCTATTGTGACCGTTTGAGGCTGTGCCTTTAAGAAAGGGACAGTAATGTCCTGAAGCCCCAAAACAGATAGCTTTCGAAAGCATAAACCAGGTAGAGCAATAAATCGGCTAAGGCAGGGGTCACTGTGACAGAAAAAGAAGATAAGGAATAAAGACTGATAAGAACTGTTAGGGTAAGCATGATTCAGAGCCAACAAGGCCAAACTAACATTCAGAGCCAACAAGGCCAAACTAACACTCAGAGCCTTGTCAGCGGAACCAAGCCAGGCACACCGGGAATTGACCAAATTAGGAAAGGAGTTCAAAAGTTTAAGGAGGAAGACTCATCAGGAAACCCCTGCCCATGATGAAGGCCACCGGAATGACCACCAAGAAGATCGTCAAAAGAGATGTCCCCACCCACGCTCAGCCTACACCACGCCCCATATGAATACGCATGCAAAGATATGATTATGTATATGATCTGATGTAATACTACATCCAAAACTGTATAAAAGGCATGCTTTTGTTACGGGAAAGGCAGAAATCCATTTAGTGATTTCTCCAACGCGTTGCCAATAAAATACCTCCTGTCTATCTGACTTAAATTGAGTCTCTTAGGCAGTTATTCTCGCCTTTTGGGGCAAAATTCGGCATCAGTCCTCTCAAACCCACAACATGTGTCCTGACCTGCTCTGTTCCCACATCCATGAACATCCTCCTTCCCCTACCCTCTCTGTGAATAGCTCATGACCTTGCAAGGGTTTGTCTTGCAGCTTGTGTAGTTCATGGAATTATAGAAAAGCCCAGGTTGGAGAGGATCTCAAAATATCCTCTAGTGCAAGGGAATCTAGATGAAAGAGTCTA
This sequence comes from Melanerpes aurifrons, assembly GCA_011125475.1. Lineage (NCBI taxonomy): Eukaryota > Metazoa > Chordata > Aves > Piciformes > Picidae > Melanerpes > Melanerpes aurifrons. The sequence continues at coordinate 859,022 of WWNC01000156.1, forward strand.
GCACTCTGTCCAATAGCCTCTTGAAAACCTCCAGCAATGGGGGCTCTACCATATCCCTGAGGAGATTACAACAGCAATTGATTGTTCTCAGTGTAAAAAATTTCTTTTCCTATGTTGTGACAAAAACTGGTGCACCTTTCTTATTGTGAGGGTCATGGAGCAATGCAACAGGCTGCCCAGAGGGGTTGTGGAGTCTCCTTCTCTAGCGATCTTCAAAACCCTCCTGGACACATTCCTGCATGACCTGCCCTAAGCAGTTCTTTGCAGGGAGGTTGGACTTGATGATCTCTGAAGGTCCTTTCCAACTCCTAGTATTCTATGATTCTATGGGTTTTGTCCCTTTTCTTTTCCATGTGTCCCCTTGTGAAAAGAGACCTCTTCGTAACCACTCAAGTATTGGAGTAATGTGGCGAGATGCCCCCCTGGGCCTTCTCTTCTCTATGGAAAAAGGACCTAACTCCTTCAGTCTTTCTGCAAAAAGTCTCTGTAGCATCTCCCACTAGGGATGCCATGTTTACACAGAACCTCCTTGCACAGCCCATGTTTATTGTCTGTGACCCTGCCACTCCCCCTTGTTTATATTCTGTGGCCTGTATTTATATCCTGTGACATCCGAGGCCCCGATGCCTGTCCATGTTTTTGTCTTCCAACATCTGTCGCTTCGTGCACTTCTGCTCAAGTTCAAAGTTTAAAATGAAATGTAGTCATAAGAGGAAGATAAAAAAACACACAAGTGAAATCAGACACCTATGTCCTTGCTTACTTCTGCTGATCTACTTGATAGGAATTGATCTTTCCACCCACCTTGATATGCAGCCAGTGGACCCTTTGTACTGTGTGGGATGCAGAGATCAAAACAAGCACATTTTAATGAGCTCATTTCTAACAATATTTTGAAGCTGTCTTTTTCTAATGCATCTCCTAAATTCTTTCTGGCTATGCTTTGCGCTTATCTCATTGGAAATGTACTCTTTCAGTTAAGCTGCTGATGTTGCAGAGAAAGTTACTGCCCTCAGTTGGAAGCTGAAATAATTTGAGGTGCCTAAACTCACATTTATGCACAGGCACATAGTTAAAACTTTCAAATTCATGTTGACCTTTTTAAGTGAAGCAGCTCACTAAACTTCAAGATCTCATAAAAAAAATCAGTTAGAGGGAGAAAACTGAAAATGGGCTCATATATTTTTATACTGGCTGGTTTGCAGCAAAAAAGTACAAAATCCTACTTCCCTGCACACAGGAGCAGTAAATTACTGCTCATGCATACCTGCTCCTCCCCCGCTGCCGCCGCCGTTCTGCCAGCAGCCAGTCGGGCCCGGCTGCGGGGCCTGCCTTGTGCGCCGGCGGAGGGCGGGCGGGAGAGAGGAGGGAGACAGGAGGCAAAAACATAAAGAAAAAGCTGCGGAGACCGAGCCCGCCGCTTCACATGAGCTGACAGGATCCGTACCCGCTCCCCTCCGCGCAACAAAGACTCGAGAGCCCCACTGCCCGCCGCGGGACGGGACGGGACGGGGCGGGGCGGGGCTGGGCTGCCATGGGACCCTGAGGGCCGGCCCCCACAGGATTCTGCCCATTGATGATTAAAACCTCGCCTGGAGTTTTGGAATGGATCAGATGCGTCAATGAAATGTTCCCACATTGCACCTAAAGAGAGGAATGCCATCCATCTGGGGAGGGC